>JAJMBV010000007.1:0-342324 GCA_030585085.1 Petasospora xishuangbannaensis | reverse complement strand
GTAGCGCTTACGACTCTTAATCGTACGGTTGTGGGTTCGAGCCCCACGTGGGGCATTTCCATTATTTTTTGATCCCTCTTATGCTTTTTTTTCTTGCAGAGATAAGGCAAAGCATATTGTTGTGGTTAGAGGGCATTGCAAAAATTGAGAAGTGTCATTGCCCAACTTCTCATTACCTACTTTTTCTGGCGTATTTTATAAGTTTATTATTGGTGATAGATCAATGTAGTTCGCGGTCGTACGGAGATTGACTTATTCCCACAAGATTACTCCTCAATATTCTCACCTTGGGGCCAACAAACTAATTGCACAAACTCTGTACCTGGTCATCATGGCTCAAAGACGAGTTGTTGTGACAGGTCTAGGTCTAGTTTCGCCTCTCGGAGTGGGAGTTAAGAAATCATGGGCATCTCTTCTGGCATCGAAGAGTGGTATTGTCTCCACAGATACACTTCAAGACGATAGATTCAGCACCATCCCTTGCAAAGTTGCGGGTGTTGTGCCCAAGGGTAATAGAAGTGAAGGTAAATGGAATGTAAGTGAATACATTGATGGTGGTGAAGCAAGAAGAATGGCACTGTTCTCCCAGTATGCTATGGTAGCAGCTACTGAAGCCCTGAGTGACGCCCAGTGGTTTCCAGAGACAACGGAAGACCATGAGATGACAGGGGTGTGTGTTGGATCTGGAATTGGAGGGTTTTTGGATACCTACGAACACTCCGTGTTGTTTGAAAATGGAGGGTATCGGAAGGTGCAGCCGTTGTTTATTCCGAAGATGCTGCCCAATATGCCTTCAGGGCTGATTTCCATTAAGTATGGCTTTAAGGGGCCAAACCATACTATTAGCACCGCATGCGCTACCGGAAACCACGCAATTGGTGATGCCTTTAGATTTATAAAAGACGATTACGCTGATGTTATGCTTGCTGGCGCAACTGAAGCGTCGGTTCATCCTTTGGCGCTTGCTGGTTTCGCTAGAGCCAGATCTCTCTCACAGAAATTCAATGATGAACCAACGAAGGCCTCCAGGCCATTCGATAAGAATCGTGATGGGTTTGTTCTAGCTGAAGGGTCAGGCGTATTAGTCCTGGAAGAGCTGAATCACGCTTTGAAGAGAAGCGCGTCAATCTACGCTGAAGTTGTGGGATATGGTCTTTCTGGCGATGGTCATCACATCACTGCTCCTGCCCCAGATGGTAACGGTGCTGTGAGATCTATGGAAAGAGCGTTAAGGGGTCTCGATAAGTCTAAAGTAGATTATATCAATGCCCATGCTACTTCAACTGTTCTTGGCGATAATATTGAATGTGGTGCGATGAAAACAGTGTTTGGTTCAAATAACAATAACTTCCACGTCTCGTCAACGAAAGGATCTACCGGCCACCTTCTCGGAGCCGCTGGTGCCATAGAATCCATATTTACGATCATGGCAGTGAAGAACAATGTTTGCCCCCAAACTCTAAATTTGGATAATTTGGGCGTGGAAAATTCAACATTGAATTTTGTCGCTAATAAGCCGTTAGAGAAGGAAGTTAACCTTGCTATTTCGAACAGTTTTGGGTTTGGAGGCATCAACACATCCTTAGCATTCCAGAAGTTCTATGAATAATCTATGAATATGTCTAAAAAAAAATAAGTATGTGCCCCGTTCATTGATGAAGGAGTATATTTAGCATTAAGAGCCGGTTTGTCGGATGCAAACAGCAAAGATTAAGCAAGGAAGGGTCAAGATGCAAATATGATGAAAAGCAAATATATCAAAGCAAAACAAAATGATAAGAGAGATTTTTTTGGCAGTCCTAATATTCCAGAAATCATAAAATGAATGGAATAATGAACCACTTTTGGACCTTACCGGATGTGGTCTTGGCCTTGTAGAATGCATGCGTTTCGGAGGCGGAAACACTAAGGTTGACAAAAGTGAATAAAAGAGCCAGAAATGATGAAAGATTTTTGGTGATTCCAAAAACGGCAAGGTATATTAATATCTCATCAAAGTAGTGAGCGCTAGAAACGTACTTGAAGAAACCATACGTTGGGACATTGTACTTAACTAAGCGAGACATGTGAAGATGGTTAAGGAACTGATCAATAGATGCCAAAAGGAACAGAAGAATGGAAACAATCATCAGAAAGTCAACTTTTTGGGGTTGATAATGCTGGTTGTTAACAAAGCTGAAATCAGTATTAACGAACAGTTGAAGACCTAATGCAGTATAGAAGAATACACCTGCCAGGTAGTGCGAAATGTTCATCTTCGACGTACGATTGTACTTCATCACAAGTACCGTTTCGAGGAAACGCCTTGTTGCATGTCCAATTAAAAGGAAAAATGTCAGTCTTGATATTTCAAGCGGTATCGTACCATACGGCGTGTTGCGGAGCAGTTTGAAAGGGTCCACTGCCATCATCTTGATCGCCCTATCAGTGATGAAAAAGCCAATTGAAGAAAGAACCAACAAGAGAACATAGAAATGGTAAAACCAAAACTTCGGAACACGTAGATTCAGCACAAAGTGTAGGACTGCATTGGCATTGTTTGCATGCTCAAATTCGTTCTCTGGTTGAAGTGTCTTACCATACTTAAGGAAGCCCACGAGCCCTGGATGGCACTTTGCCGCTAAGATGGCCGTAATGGCTAATACAAAAGATCCCTGGAGTGTTCGGTCTATCGACTGTGGTACTGATAGCGTCATTAAGGTGGCAACGCTCTCCACCAGTCACTTCGAACGATAGATTACCCCTTCTCCCTTGCTGCGGTATAGGTGAAAAATTCCAAAAGCGGTGAGAATCGAACTTATCGCGGCCTCGTTTGCCTTCCGTATGCCGATGTAACGTACGAGCAAAAAACTTCTGCAGGTGATGAAGGATGGGTCGTTCCGCAATTCCTAAAACAGCCCAACCACACAATTGATCATTGGAAGTACCAATTCGCAATTAAATGTCTTAATAAAGCTCGTTAATGAAAAAATCGGCATAAGTAATCTATTTTTATTTATTTTCAGTATATGCAGTGCACTGCGCGAGCCCTCTATCATCTCATCTCGTATTGAGTCGGTGTCTCAAACTCATATCACTACACTACGGAAGGTGGCAATTCCGTCGTTAAAAAGGACAGCCATTAGAATAAAAGGTTTGATTATTGTCTTTGTTTACAGATTAAGACAATGGCAAAAAAAAGAAGGAATGCCATTACCTGGAATCGAACCTGGGTTTGCTCGGCCACAACGAACTGTACTAACCACTATACTATAATGGCTTCATCGGGTCCTGTAAATATACACTCCCAATAGTACCTGTACACAGCTATATTCAGGACACTACCCTTAATGGAAGTCTTCTTAATTGCAGAGTGTAAATTTATTGAGTTGACACTTATATAAAAATAAGAACCGCCCTGTAACTATACATATAACATGTCTTCTTCCGTTAGTTCTTAACTTCTTATATAATCTTATTATTTAATCTGTTTCTCGCTGCTCGACTGCTTGACTGCTTTTCGAATATTTCAATAACCTAATTCTTATAGGTCCTAATACTTTACCATTACTGGAGGTGGTTCCAGTTATTTAGCCTTATCCGTAATTAATGTAAATAAAAATAAGACAGCCTCTGAGCATAACATTAAATGAATTTTTTTTTGGTTTTTTGCTTCACTGACACCATCACCACAGCAGAATACACCTGCTCAAACCATACGCGGCCGTCGCCCGTCGCCTTCAATCATAAATGTTCGGGTTTTTATTGACAGTGGTGTCTGGGTGTGGTTTAACGCAAAATTCAGGAAATTATTAAACTCACAACCTCGTTAATGGAAATATTCTGTTTCATATTATAGTATAATTAAGTCTAGTTGGTTAAATTCTTTTTCTTCCGAGTTGTGAATCACTAAAAAAGTGTTGGCATATAATAACCTTTTTTTTACTAATTATTGGAAGTTTAGAAGACAGTAGCCACTTTATCAAATTGTGTGAAGTAAATTCGTACCGAAATATATTTCAACAAAGAAAAAACAATCCTTGAGTATTAGAAATAGTTGTTCTTAAATTGCTTATTTATAATAGTTCTTTATAGGTCATAGCAAGTTTATTTTGATACCTTTTGATTACAAGAATACTGTAGTTTATACGCTGAATCTGAACATGTACGATTTTGGGTTTTGAGAGTGGATGATAGAAAGCGAGATCAATAAACACATAATGATAACAGGGAGAGCTGATCCAGTTATAATATTTGCCTTTCTCCCGAATCCACTTTGTTCAATTTGTACTCTAATATAGCTGAAGGTACTCATACGGAAACGCTTCAATCGAAGATATAATCTCTTTGAACCTTTTAACACATCATTGGAATCATTCCAACATTCATATTTTCTTTTCGTCTTCTTTTCCTGAGTGTGCTACTCTGTTAGAGTTCATACCAGACAATCTGCATTGTCAAATTTGCTCCGTAAGAGAATACGAATAATCTGCAAGAACACTAGAATCTATTTCCTAACAACCCCAAATAGTTTTGTTATTTGAAAACGTGACTAAGCCGTATATTTTCGAATATTGAAGAAGCCATTATAGTATAGTGGTTAGTACAGTTCGTTGTGGCCGAGCAAACCCAGGTTCGATTCCAGGTAATGGCATTCCTTCTTTTTTTTGCCATTGTCGTAATCTGTGCACGACGATTAAAATGTTTGCTTTAATCGGAGTTTGAATACTAGAGTTGGAAGATATAACAACTTGAGTTTATTAAAGAATCAAAGCGAATTCAAGATTGAATCATTACTATTTGGAGGCGAATGCAGAATCTGTACTCAGTGAGATCGGAATAACCTAGACAGGAATCTACAATTGAGCGATTGCTAAAACATAATTTGAATATTTCATAAACATCTCTGTTAAACATCTTCCAGTTGTGTCAGCCCCCTAGGTCCAGTCTAATTCCAATCAAGGTCAACAATTGTCGTAACAAGAGATCAGACTGTCAAAGCGTGCTCTCGCTCCTTTTTTGATCTTGGACAGAAGCCTTATATGTGAGAGTATGTAGTTGTAATGTAATTCTTTTATGTGTGTTTTCGCCTATAAAGTACTCTCGCACGCACTAGAGCATTCCCCTTTCGGTTATCATAAAACAATATTAAAGAGGAACAAAAAGATATCACAAAAAAGCTCACTTAGCAACAGTCGAAAGAGCCTCCAAGACCTCAATCTGGATGGCAGCGGTGGCAGCAACGGCCTCATCCGTAGAGGCGAGGTTCTTCTGAGCTTCTGCCAACTGGGTCTTGACAGCCTCAGCGGAAAAAGACGAAGGCTCAAAAGCCTCAATCGCCGTGATGGCCAGTGTGGAGTCTGGCTGGACTGTAGCGAAACCACCAGAGACAAAGAACTCCTTGGTGGCACCGGAGGACTCGATGATCTGCACAACGCCAGGTTTCAACTGCTCAATGATCGGAACGTGGTTAGCAAGGACACCGAACTCACCACTAGCACCTGGAACGTTCACCTGGGTGACCTCCTCGGAGGAGAAGATAGTCTCGTGCGGAAGGGCAAGGGACAGCTTGAGAACGTCCGAAGACGTAACATCCGCGTAGCCTCTTCTGGCAACGGTCTGGGCCTGACGAGCAACAGTTCTAAGAGCGTTCAGTCTGAACATGACGGTCAATTGAGTCGAGTAATGCGGTGGAAACGTTGCCCCCTTGCTCTCGTTGCCTTCTGTAAAGCGCTGGTTCGGGTGCTTTTTTCGTTCCCCCAGCGCTTCCTCCACCAACGTGGAAATCTCATTGGCCGTGTGTTGTGGCATAAGTGCCACTATCGCACCAGCATCCTTATGCTGTTGATACCCGAACTTTATGACCTCAAGCCTTAAATGGGTACTGTGGGAATATGGAAACCACGTTTTTCCCGCTGTTGAGCAAGAATAAGACGCATAAGCTCAAGACACAATGAGTACACAGATAGAGAATGTTGTGACTTCGTTCAATGTATGTAAAAACGGAACTCTAAGGCCAGACCCAGGCAATCAGAGCACTAACTTTTGCCGTTAATAGGAAGTACTACTGCAGACAAGCAACCTCTTTGACGACATATGCACAGATAAGACGTCGAATCTCGTGATACCCAATCAGACATGCCCGACAGAGAAACTCAACAACGCGATACGCACTTTCAACAAGTCACTGGATGCTCTGGCCATCCAGCTTGGTGATGTTGCAATCTTTGAGGTTAAACTTAAGCAGCAGGCTGTTGAACGAGAGAAGCAGAAGCAGAGAGAAGCAGAACAGAAGAGACTATTGGAAAACCAGCGACTGCAACGAGCCAAGATGGAGGAATCCGCCTTGGTAGATGCCGACAATACCTTTAACAACAACGAATCCAACAACATCCTTGACGACATTAACGACTTTCTTTCCACTGTTCCTGATACCGGAGACATGGGGATATCTGGTGACTTCAATGATAACATCCAGCAGTTGCTAATGGAGAGCGGTGGTGGTGACTATAACAGTCTCAGCAACGACGGTGGCATCAACATGGCCGATTTCGGGATTGATTCATCTGCTGGCGACTTCAACGGCCAGATGAGCAACGGACTCGGAAATGGCAGTGGAAATGGAAATGGCATGGACTTTGATACCAACATTTTCAATGAGATCGACTCGATGCTCAATATTTGATGGACATCAAACAATTGTTTATCTTTGTTTTTGTCTTTGCTCACATTCACCACAGACCCTTTTAATGACGCTTTACGAACAATCTTCTAGCTATAAGCCCTAGGACAATGCCAGTAGATCACATAAAATGCATAGTAAAATATATTAAAAAACACACAAAAGCGAACGACATACACGAGCGTTTATTTGAAGAAGACAACCATGACGGTAATGTTATCGGTGGTGAGCTTGCCAAGGGCATGATCCACTAGCAGCTTAGAAGCCGCAGTCGCATCCGTCAGACCAGAAATGAGATCACACGCCTGTTGATCCGATACCACATCCCACAGGCCATCACACGCAATAATCAAGAACTTATCACGAGCAACATCAAGCTCCACAGCAGTTGTGAACGGTGAGCCAATCACTAGCTCTTTGAAGAATTGGTCTCCCAAAGAGCGTGTAACAGCAAGCATACCGTTGACACGGGCTTTCATCACCACACCACCAGCACGCTCAACACGGAGAGCTTCATGTGCATCCGACGCCTTATGGTCGTATGTCAATCTGATGGCCTTACCACCGCGACAGAGAACAATTCGTGTATCACCAACATTGGCTGTGTATAACATTCTTTTGTATTTTGAAAGGTCAATCTCCTGGCTTCCATCAGCGTCTTCCTCTGCTGTTTTCTCTTTTCCGAGCTGGTTCTCACACTCGGACTCTGTCTGTGATGTTGTAGATGCTGGTGGGTCAGGCGGTAGATCCGGAAGCTCCCAACGTAAGAGTGCCACAGCCGCAGTGCACCCACTGGCCCCCTTAATGCTTTCCATCATCTGTGAATCTGCTTCCAGGAAAGACTCGTTCAAGATATTTCTGACGTCTTCTCCTTCCCGCTCAACAAGCTTGCGTTCCACGATACTATGTAAGTATTGGCCACACCATTTGGCCGCTTGCTTTCCCGCGTGTCCATCAAAGATCGCAAAATATCCCCAGTCCAGTCTCTCAGCAAAGTTTTCCACATACGTATGTACATCTTCCATTGTTGGTCTGTATTTCAAGTTGGTATTCTCTGAAACACCAACTGTGTAGCTCAGCGTGTACTTTTCTTGCTGGCAAGTCATGTCAGTTGTGGTGGTGCTGTCGGAGGGCGAGTTATGCAATGTCTCGACACCCATCTTAAGCTTGCTCATCAGCTTGGAGAAGGAGAGCCGGTTATGCTCCTTGGGAACCTCCGAAGGCAGTTTGGTAGGAGTCGTCGCCGTTAAGTGTTGTTACCTGGGGTTTCAGAGTGCGCGCTGCTGCCTTTGATGAAACTAGACAACGACGGCACAGACGGTCGTAGAAAAGGAGAAAGAGTTTCACCTCAATTTAAAGGTATTCTTGTCAATCCAGAGTGCTCAATTCCGTTCGTGGGGTCACTACCGTACTAAAATTACGGCTGGATATTCAAAAGAGTGTGCTAATGAAGAACTAGATGCTTTGGCAATACGTACATCGAAGGCGATGCTTTCTTTTTGAGAAGAGCCGTGTGCACGAGGTGTCCGGGTGAGGCAGCTCGACGCACAAGCCTACGTTTTACTAGGCTTAATGGGATAGGATTAAATTACTTCTAGAATAAAGCTTGAAATAATGGCTTTATAGACCAAAAAAGATACATTCATTCACGTATATCGATGTAGATTACAGTATCGCTCCAGACTACAGGTACAGGCCCTCCAATGACTCGTCCACCTTTGTCTTCATGACGTTCTCCTTGGCCTTGACGAAATCGGTGTTTGTCACCTGCATTCTTCTCTCTCTAAGAGCAATAAGACCTGCTTCGGTTGCAATGGCCTTCACTTCTGCGCCCGAAAGCTCGTCCTTCGCAGAGATAATATTATCAACGTCAATATCCTCTGACAAAGTCATTTTTCTAGTGTGTATCTCGAAGATCTTCTTCAAGTTCTCTGAATCTGGTGGAGGGAAGTGGATCTTACGGTCAATACGTCCTGGTCTGATCAAAGCGGGGTCCAAAGATTCGATGGCATTCGTGGCCATGATGACCTTGATATCACCACGATCATCGAAACCATCTAGCTGGTTCAACAATTCAAGCATTGTACGCTGAATCTCCTTCTCACCGGATGACTGTGAATCGTATCGCTTTGTACCCACAGCATCAATCTCATCAATAAAAACAATTGATGGCGCATTATCAGCAGCTAGCTTAAACAGCGATCTCACCAGCTTTGGTCCCTCACCTGCATACTTCTGAATCAATTCGGAGCCGACCATTCTGATAAATGTGGCAGATGTAGAGTTGGCAACCGCCTTTGCCAGTAGTGTCTTACCGGTACCTGGTGCACCGTACAGAATTACACCCTTAGGTGGTTGAATACCCATTTCACTATACAGTTCTGGATGTGTCAATGGCAGCTCAACTGCTTCTTTAACTTCCTTGATCTGGGACTCGAGACCTCCAATATCGGCGTATGTTTCCGTTGGCGCTACTGCAACCTTCATCACATTCACAAGAGGGTCAGCGTCATCATCCAAAACACCAACAACAGAGACCGTTTTGTTGTGAAGCAAGACAGAGCACCCTGGCTCCAAAAGTTCCTTATCAACAAACGAGAGGATGGAAACGTAATACTCAGGACCCGAGCTTGAGCTCACAATCGCGTGGTCGTCGTCAATGATTTCCTCAAGCGTACCGATAGTCATGGGAGTGCCCCTGAGCTCGTCTACTTTCTCACGTTCCTCATTTTGCTTCTTCTCAAATGGTTTCAAGTTCTCCATTGACGCAACGTACTCCTGCTCAATGAGAAGATGGTCATGGATACGCTGCGTTTTAAGCAGTTTCAGTTTCGAGCGGTTACGGGGGAATACATCTGGAAGTTTTTCTGCAGTTGATGGACCTCCTTTCCGCTTCTTACGTCCAATCTTAGTCTTCACTGGTGGCTCGTACTTGGCCTTCTTTGGTTTATCCTTCTTCTTCTGTGAGTTGTCGCCTTGGAATCCCGACGCTCCTTGACCCTAAAAGCACCTCGTTAGTAAGAAATTCATAGGACGTAGAAAAACACAACATTGTTAATGCAAATTGGACTTTAAATACACACCATTATGACGTATTCCTATTCTTGCTGAATGTGGATAAGCTCAAAGGTGTTGGTGGTGGTTGTTCAGTGGCGTTTTGTTTGTTCTGAGCCCTCACAGGATCGATGGTGCGCGAAACACGTTAAGGCCACTACAGTGATAACCTCTCACTGAACCTCGCTACAAATTACTAGGCGATTCTTAAAACGAAAATTCTTCAATCATTAAATAGGTACCAACAAGCTCATAGGACTATGCTAAAGTTGTTCATGGAGGACCCGTCGTGCAGCTTCTTCTTTGGGAAGTGTGTGTGAACCTTTTGCCCCGTCCATTTGAGTACCACGTAGACCAGCTTTTTCGCTTCGTGGTAGTGCGTAATGGCGAACCCCAGGGATTCACAGATCTTTGTAAAGTGATATTTATCACAATATCTCGAATTAGTTATGCAGCTCAGGGGAAGGACAAGGAAGACCATTGAAAGATCGCTATCTGCGCTTAGGAACTCTTCGAATCGCCCCATCATCGCACCGCGTCCTTCTGGAGTCGGCACAAAATTGAGCACAAGAGAACATGATATGAGGTCGAATTGCTCAGTACTATTTTTGGGGGTAGGCCTTTCCATGAAGTCCTGCCTTATGATCCCAGGTTCATTTGAGTTGAGATCGATCCGGGTCACTTGAGCATACTTGGATATAATATTCTTCGTGGAGAGGGAACCAATCTCAAGCGCAGACATTTTCCCTTTGAACTGCTTGAGCTCTGTAACATTATCAAATAGCCATTTTGATGAGTCAGCACCTCTCTTCGACTCCTGACCATCCAATGAGGCGATCTGATACTTGGCCAGTCCTCCACTTTCAGTCATTTCGAACTCGATCTTGCGTAGAAGCTCGTATAAGGTGCGAACATTGGTTTCATTACCAATACTCAGAAGTTCTTGTTCAGTTGGGTTGGACGTTACTTTGGAAGATTTATTAATATGAGAGATGGTTTCGTTTGTGACAGTAAAATTTTCGAGGGCACTGAGCCTTCGGTAGATAGCATCTCTTTTGTTTATGAGCAGGTGATATCTGCGTATGATCTTTCGTGTATGTTGCGGCTTAATTGACGGTTTCGTGTACGTTTTTCCGGTGATAGACTTCGACTTTTTAAGAAACCTACTACCCTGAGCCATATTAACCAAGGAAAATAACTACAAGAACCACAAATATCAAACGGCAAAAAAACCTTTAAAGGTTTAATGCGCTCTCAAATTTTTTTGAACTAGTTGGGATTGATTACATAAGCGATGAGACCCGAAAAAAATTAGTGCACATCTTTAGGGAAATATAACGAACCAGCTGACACTGTATCTAATCTTTCAGAGGGTAGAAAAATGGCGTCAAACAGTAATAAGAAACATGTATTATCTAAGAAGAAGGGGTCTTCGAAAGGTCGTGTGGTAAAGCCAACAAAAACAGCGAAGAAGAAAGCCATTAGAGAGAGCATCAATCTAGCTCCGAAGATTGTACAGCATGAGGACCTTCAATGGAGGTCTGTTGACATCCCAGACACACTTGACGACTTTGGTGGATTTTATGGGCTTGAAGAGATAGACGGTGTGGGTGTTGAGTACATTAATGGTATGCCACAACTTGTTGTTAGAAATCAATCGACGATGAAGAAAAGTAAAGACTCGTGGAAGAAAGTTGAAGAGACTACTGAAAACGGTGAAGATATGGAATATGTCGGCAAGAAAGAAGCAAATGATAATGAAGATGAAATGGAGAAAGATGGGAAAGTAGAAGAAGGAAGGGACAGAGGGAAACCAACAAAATCAAAACCTAAGAATGTGGAAGACGAAGAGAAACTTCTTAAGCAAGGCATCCCAGCTGGGCTGAACTTTGCAGAAATTGAACTTCTCGAAGATGAGTTTGATCTCCCTGAATGGGTGGGATTGAATCTCTCACCATACACTCTCCAAGGACTCAGTCATTTGGGATATTCCAAACCAACACCAATCCAAGAGAAGTCTATTCCACGGTGCTTGGAAGGCGAAGATATTATTGGTAAGGCATCTACTGGTTCCGGTAAGACCCTCGCATATGGTATTCCAATACTGGAAAAACTTGTTTCTAACGCAGATGCTAAATCACCTGCTGGTGTCATCTTCACACCAACGAGAGAACTTGCACATCAGGTGGTTGATCATCTTAACAAGGTGTCGAAATATTTTCCATTTTCTCAGAGTTCCATCCTCAGTTTGACTGGTGGTTTGTCTATTCAGAAGCAAGAAAGATTGCTGAGGTACCCTGGATCTGCTCAGATCATTGTTGCTACTCCTGGGAGGTTTCTTGAATTGGTACAGAAGGACAACGAGATAGCTAGAAGATTTGCAAACCTGGACATCTTGGTTTTGGATGAAGCAGACAGACTACTACAGGATGGCCATTTTGATGAGTTTGAGCAGATTCTCAAGGTTCTGTCCGTCTCAAGATCAAAAAAAGGGAGATGGCAGACTCTAGTTTTCTCTGCTACCTTTGCTAGAGAGTTGTTTTCAAAGTTGGTACATAAGGGTTTCAAACCAAAAACAAAAGGCGATAGGGATGACGACGAGAACAAAGAAGTAATGAAGATGCTGCATAGCAAGTTGCATTTTAGAGCAAAACCACTGTTTATCGATTTGAATCCAAATGGAAAGCTTGCAGATGACATTATCGAAACACTTGTTGAGTGCTTGCCAGCCGAAAGAGATTTATTCCTATACTACTTCCTTCTCATGTATCCAGGTACCACACTTGTATTCACAAATGCTATTGACTCCGTAAAGAGGCTTGTACCTTACTTGAATTCACTCAAGATACAAACATTTGCAATTCATTCCAATATGATTCAGAAGCAACGTTTGAGGGCCATTGAACGTTTCCGTGACGCTTCTGAGATAAATCACGGTGCAAATAAGTCCACTGTTCTAGTAGCTTCTGATGTGGCTGCTAGAGGGTTAGATATTCCAGGAATCCAACATGTGGTCCACTACCACCTTCCAAGAAGTGCGGATGTTTATATACACAGATCCGGTAGAACAGCCAGAAGTGGAAGTGAGGGTGTTTCTGTGATGATATGTTCCCCACAAGAAGCAAGTGGTCCATTAAGAAACCTGCGTAAGGCGCTTGCAGATAATAAGACCAAGTTCAGAGGCAAATCTACAAAAAAGTGGACCAAGGACGTCCAGAGACTTCCCGTAGAAGCTGATATTCTGACACAGTTGAGGGAAAGAGCTACACTTGCCGGTGAATTGGCTGATAATGAGATCAATACTAAATCCTTGAATAAGGAAGATACTTGGATGAAGAAGGCTGCTGAAGATTTAGGTTTTGACATAAGTGGCGAGGATGAACGTGGTGACATCATTCTACAGAAGAATCGACTTAAAAAAGAAAGCAAGAAACTTGACAAGAATGAATTAAGCAAGAAGAAGTGGGAGCTGAATCAGCTATTGGTGAAGCCGGTCCGCAAAGATCTTAGAAGAAGCTATTTGACTGGTGGGCTGAGAAACCTAGCTGATTCCATTGTTAAGGGTATTGGTCACGATAATATCATTGGCCATGACAAGGTGAACGCTATCGAGCAGCTCAAGAAGAAGAAATGTAAGGGGAAAATTACAGAGTCTCAGTAACAACTAAATATTATATATATGGACTATAGAAAGCATATTTATCATACACATCGTAGGATTCATATAACTGTATAGTGTGTATTCATCATACCTCATTAACTCAACGACAGCATTGAAATCATGGCCTCTAAATCTTCCTCGTCTCTCCTTAGCATCTCTTCGAGTTCCTTCTGGTAAGGATCATCATCTTGGTAATGACCAGAAAAATCGCTCTCATCTTGAATGCCTTGAGCCACTTCAGAAGCTTCCTTGAGGAGTCTTTCTTGCCGTTCTTTCTCATCTTGAGCCATCACGAATCTTACCATTTCCTCATTCCCTCCTCGCCTCTGTAGCTGGTCATTTGATCGTCTTCTTTCTCGCAGCCTTTTCTCAAACGGTACATAGTTACGCGTCCGCAGCGTGTACTTCTCACCAAGAACTCGGGACTGTAAGAGAGTTTCCCTTTGTAGCTTCCTTACTGGAGACGACATTGGATGTTTTAGCATATCACTACGCTCTCTGGCATGTCTATCCATCTTGACGAGGAGATCCCCACCCGTAGTGTCATCGTCACCTTCAGAGTCTGATGAGAGTTGGCGAGTTCGTTGTAAGAATCTGCTGGGGCTCCGACCATGGGCATTGAAAACTGATTGGTTATGCTTTGCCTTCTGTGGCGACAGTTTCATAGACATGTGGTAAAGACTTTCTTTGAAAGTTCTACCTGAGCTATGAAGCGAGAATTCCCGTGTCGAAGTAGGAACCGTCAGTGTCAAAGATACCCCGGTATTGACGCGTTCCAGCTTTTGTATTCTCAGGGCCACTCGATCGCGATGAACCTAGGCTTAACTACTATTCAAAAAATCATATTTTATTTTGATAATCTTAGATATCTCTAATGCCACTTGAAAAGTCAATCATTTGCTATTGAAAGCTACTCATCCACTAGATTATGCTTTTAATCAAACTTTATAAGGTAAATAATGTATTATTGCGAGGTGAAATTCAATAATTCTAAAATATTCTAGCTAGTCTTCCTATCCTAGAAATCAGAGTTCATCATGAACATGGCCAAAGTCTTGCTTGTACACCACTTCCTCGGCATGCTTATCTTCATCTCCAGGAACTACCTTCAGAACGAATCGTCTGTAGGCTCTGACACCAGCATCATTTTTGACTTCAGCGATAATATGATATTCCTTACAGTCAGATGGTCTTCCAAACAAGTTGTGACAAGCCTCTTTGAAAGACGGAGCAGCAAACTCCACAATAGAACCATCCTCATTGAGTGGATTAAACTGAATCAAGACAAGTTCGTGTTCATTACCCTGGCTGAGTGACACCTCACGATAGTGAAACCAAGAAAAGCTGAGCAGTCTTCCATTCAGGTCATAGGATTCAGAAAGATCAAGGATTAGAGATGAGTTGGCAGCAGCTGAGAAGTAGAAAGGCTTGAAAGATTGTGTTCCGTTAGCAACAACTATTGGTTGGTGAGGAGCCTCGTCAAAGCTCTTGATAGTCCATTGCATTCTAGCTGAAAAATCTGTTTGGTACGCATCTCTCCATCTCCAAATGCTAGCCTTATTGGAAGTATATTTAGTACCGTCACTGCCAATAACATGATCCTGAGCATCACCAAGATGGTTGTGAGTTGCACGAGAGAGATCAGAATAAGTGTAACGACCACCCCAACCACCGTACTCTGGATGCTCAGGATCGTTCAAGCCATTTGGTAACACAAACAGTGTAGAAGGGGTGTCTCCTTCCATGATGAAGTAGAATTTGGGGTAAACTGCGCCCAAAGGACCAACGGATCGAATATTTTCCTCTGCCCAGTCCTTGGAAACCATAGCGAAGTCTGGACCACCCAAGTCAAAGTTGTTATACTCTTCACCAGACATACCAACCCAAGCAGACATACCATAGTGGTTAAAGCCATGAATAGAACTGATGTATCTTATCCAAGGGAAGTGGTACCGAACCCAAGGACCAGCGTTGTCCTGATCGGAAATCGAGTAAACTACAATTTTGTTGGCAAATTTATCAATCTCACCCTGTGATCTGGTTTTCTTAACTTCGTTCAAAGCCTCAGCAAGAACAGTGGCACCACCCCAAACAAGAACATAGAGGGATTCGCCAACGGTTTCATCAACGGCAGATATCAAGTTTTTTGCGCCATTAGACAATGGCAAGTCTAAAGCCGCAAGACCATATACTCCATGACCGGTAGAAACGATGCTCTTAAGGTACTCAACAGTAGGATATGAATCGGAATGCAAGGACAGGTTACTGTAGACCTCTCCATATGCAGCAATGATGGGATAGATGTCCTCGTCATGAACAGTGTAGTTTAGCCAATATGAAGTAGTGGCTACAATACCTTTAATGGAAACTTCATTCGCATACAGAAGTAGACGCACCAGAGACTCAGCATCGTCAGGCTCGTTCGAAATATCAGTAAGAACGAAGACAGAAGGCTTTAAGTCCTTTTCCGGAATCAAGCATGATCCCAAGGCAAGAATTGGTATAAGAGAAAGCCAGGAAAACCTCATTGGTAGCAATGCAAATCGCGCTAGAAGCCGTTGAATGCCAGATCGAAAAGAAAGAGTGATGGCGGATAATGGTCAGGCTACATTTATTTTATATAACCCAAAGGCGGAATTGTCTATTTTGATATGGGAATCGAGCGCTTCGCAGACCGACTCTAGCGACTTTTCATGCGAGTCTATGGGGTTGTTCAGATCGTTGATGCACAGTTCCCGGAAATCGGCTAAAGCTTGCATGGGAGCGGGTAAAAATTGGCGCCCCCTGACATTACTACCCCCAGAGGAAGACCACCAGCATTGCTTGCTATATGCAACTTCGAGCTAACTGGCCCACTTGGTGGGCTTATACAAGAATGTGTTCTTGAAATATAGTACGAGTTTGAAATAAGCCAGGGGTCTGATTTCCGAGTGGCCTTATTGATTCTGAGAAACTCGGTGGAATGCCAGCACTGTCCCAGTTGCGAGCTTTAGCATCTTCAAGAAGGGAATCCAGATCGAGTTATGGTTTGGATATTTGTAGTATTTAACATGGCTCATATCGCATTTATGCAGATCTTAACGATCGGGTCTTAGCGGGTTTCATCGGAGTTCGAATTTTCTAAGGTCCGCAGCCATTTTTCTATCAATCGCCTCTATCACTGGTGGGGGTATTATTTATCCATGTACTTGAAGTTACAACACTGTTACACCACCGTATATTCACACGCCCACGTATTATTCTACAACTCTGGGGATACATCATAGAATATGAAATCATACAATCTTCAAGTCAGGGTGCATTAGTAATTATGCCGTTCATTGTATTCGTTAGTATATAAAAGGGTCCATGATATCCTGAAAAGATTATGACATTCCTCTATGAGTCACTTATTCAATATCTCTCACATTAAAACTCCAGGATGTCCTTAGACCTCGAACTCAAGGAAACCCTCCCTGAGGATCCTGCTGAAGATGACCTCTCAAACGATCCGAACTCCTCTACTGCTGCACGTCTGACCGAAATTTCAGAAGCCAACCTTACTCGTTGGCAGGCCCTGAAGAAGTATCCATATGCGTGGTTTTGTATATCTGCCATGGTCTGGACCGTCCTTCTTATTGCATATGAAAATCAAGCTGGTGGTATCGTTTTCTCAATATCTCAGTTTAGAAAGCGTTATGGATATCAGTTAGATGATGGCTCTTATGTTATTGCCGCAAACTGGCAGTCAATATTCTCAGGTGTTCCATTAGCGGCTCAAATAGTAGGATTTTGGATCGGCTCGTACGTTTCCGACAGATTTGGCCGTCGCCTCGTTGCTTGGTGTGCTGTCATGTGCACGTTTGCTTTTGTGGCAATGGAGTTCACAGCCAAGAACGTTGAAATGTTTGTTGCTGGCAAGACACTGAATGCTTTGATGCTTGGTATTATGCAACCGGGATGTGTGTCATATATGGCCGATGTTGCTCCTCAATCTTTGAAATCTACTGCCACCATTCTCACAAGTCTTAGTTTTGTGGCCTCTCCATTTTTGTGTTATTTCATAAACTATTTCCTAAGTGTCCGTGACGAAGATGACGCATGGGCTTACAAAGCGCTCTTTGCCTCTCAATGGGGATTTGCCGCAGTTTCTATAGTTTGGTTATACATAATCCCTGAAGCACCGACCTATTATATAATTAAGGGCCAGACAGAAAAGGCCAAAGATGCGGCCATGAGAATCCTGAGAGATGAAAAGGCCGCTGATGAGCATATCCGTGTCATTGAGATGACTGTTGCAGAAGCAAAAATGTTTGCACAATCTACTTCCTATGTAGATCTTGTTACCCGAGGAAATTTGAGAAGAACGCTCATCTCTATTCTTGGATTTGTTTGCCATCCATTCTGTGGTGTTTACTTCACTGGATCTTATACAACATATTATTTCGAACTCCTAGGGTATGATGATAGAGAGTCTTTCAGATTTACTCTTGGTGCTCAGACAATTTCATTGGTAGGAGTCATTATTGCGGTGTTTACCTGTAAGACCATTGGCCGTCGTCCTGCTATGGTCTGGGGTAGCTCTGCTCTTTTGATCAATGACTTGCTTGTTGGTGTTTGTACTTGCATCAGTGGTAAAGCAGCAGAGAGAGCAGCGGTGGCATTTATGATGTTATACGGAGGCGTCTATAATGCTGGATCTGGTGCCCAGGCGTTTATGATTGCCTCTGAGAACTCCACTTCTGCTTTGAGAACAAAAACAATTGCTATATGCAGCACATGGGAAAACGCGTTTGGTATGATGTGGCAGTTTGTACTGCCTTACATATTCAATCCTGATGAAGCTAATCTTGGGGGTAAGACCATGTTCCTTTTCTTTGGTTTCTCTGTGATACTTGTTATTCTTTTCGTTTTATTCCAACCTGAGACAATGGGTAGATCTTTTGATGAAATCGATGAGATGTATGCTTCTGGAATCCCAATGAGAAAATTCTCTTCTTACAAGACAAAGGTTGACAAGATTGCAAGTGGAGAGAATTTTGAAACCGGATCAACGAAGGGTGCTAAACTGGACCATGTTGAAAAAACTACTTCCCAGCAAGTTGAACCAACTGCTGTTTAAGCATATTTTTTTCTTATGTTCTTGTACATTTAGACTTCGAAAATATACAACTGATATCTCATTTAATTCGCTTTACTCCCAGCTGTTGGATCACTGGGGTCTTCCACATTGCCGAAGCCTTTTTTTATCCAAATTCACTTTACAAGCTTTAAAAGGTCATTTAATTCAGCAATTCTTAGGATATTAATAAACCTTCTCAATACACTGTACATTATAAGATAAAAAATATATGCCCAAAGAAAATCAATGTGATTGAACGGGATATGATTTGTAAAGAAGGATCTTAGAAATCTAAAGTGCTCATAAAAATCAAGTAGGCCGAGTAGATTCGATATTCTTGTACTCTTCCTTTAGAAATCATGAATGGATATGTGAATTGCATACTTAGAAAGTAGCTACCTATCTCTGTCGGAGAAAATCAACCAAAGTTAAGAATAATCAAACCTTAAACTTTCTGTGAATTTTAATAAAAGAGTTATTATATTTGTTTCCAAAATTTTTACTAGAGAAATCAGTGTTCCTTAACCGGCTACTGAATACTGGCAGCAATAATAAGAAAAAAAGCAGAGACATTTAGGTGGTACTTCTCGAGCCTACAAAGATCTAGGTTTAGGAGATCTAGCCTACGGTAATCCAGTCTCCGGAAACGCTATGAAAATCAATAATATGATTACCTGGCTCATAATGATCTAGATTGTGAAGTCCTTGATCGTCAAGCTTTGAATATAGGTCTTAAATAAGATTCCTAAGAGAGCTAAATACTCATAACGCCTTTTGATTCGATCTCTCCAAAAGCAGAGTTGTCACCTAACCAAGTGCCTTCCACAATATCTGAAGAAACTACCAGGAACCACACACTTTGTGCTTTGAAATTGGGATGATGTAAGTTTTTGGACTACTTCTTCATTTTCTAGTACGTTGTTAAGAACTTAATCCCATCTACTACCCAATTCAGCTAGGGACAAAGAACCCCATTCACCATTGGAGTATAAAAGTAAGAAGGCCTTATCAAATGACAACTACAAAAAAAGATATAATATATCATGAACCTGAATGTGGCACTTGGAGTGGCAAAAAGCACCGACCATGCCAGACTATAATCCAAATGACCCCCAACAAAATGAATCCGCATTCCTCAGTTTTTCAATATGGACCCCATTTTCATAGCAAGAAAGAACAATACAACTCGTGCGTCGGAAATCGCGCCTGCACTTCTTGCTAGGCTGCTTTCACAAGCAGTAGTGGGGTTCCAGCTTGCCACAGATACCTGCTTTTCTGTAGGCTAAACACAATTGCGGCTAAACTGAAACGCCGCGCACAACATAACGAGAAGACATTTAACCGAAAGGCAATGGATAGCCTCAAGCCAAAACAGGACCGGTGGAGGGTTGGTGGAGGGTTGCTGGAGCACTGGTGGAGGTTGTAGTCAGATATGTAGCAATGTGGGGTGAGGCTTGTGCTCTGATTTTCGAAGTCACCTAGGGAATCCGTAAGATACGAGTGACTGATGTTGTTGGGTCTTTCCAGTTGGGTTTGGCCACCACCACAGTGCTGTCCATGAGCGGACATTGACGGATCTCATCGGGCGCCATAGCCTAACGCTTTACTTGTTCCGGAAGTATTTACCGGCGAGTATTTATCCGGAACACTCTCTGCAAGAGAACACCGAAATGATTGGACCCCACACTCCACTACTCACGGATTTTGACTCGAGGGGTCGACACCCAATCTGGGGTGCATCAACTCCGCAGATATGCTTATCCCGATAATTCTTTCTGGCTCAGCCTGTATATAAAGAGGAAAACATTGCACAACCGGACCACTGTCTTTCGTATAGAATACATATCATCATTCTTCTACCCAAACTTCAAGATGTCTATGGATCTTGACAACAAGGAAACAACCGAGGATCACATCAAAGATAATCTCACAAACAATGTGGACTTTGCTACAGCTGCACGCCTATCCGAAATTACAGAAGCCAACCTTACACGTTGGCAGGCTCTGAAGAAGTACCCGTATGCTTGGTTTTGTGTCTCTGGGATGATTTGGACTTTGATCCTTACTTCATTTGAGTCTCAGGCTGGTGGTGTGGTTTTCTCTATCTCACAGTTCAGAAGACATTATGGTTATGAGTTAGAAGATGGTTCTTATGTTATTGCCGCAAAGTGGCAGTCTATTTTCTCGGGTGTTCCATTGGCCGCACAGATTATTGGTCTATGGATTGGGTCATATCTTTCTGACAGATTTGGTCGTCGTCTTGTTGCTTGGTGCGCTGTCATGTGTACATTTGGATTTGTTGCCATTGAATTCGAAGCAAAGGACGTTCAAATGTTTGTTGCTGGTAAGACATTGAACGCACTAATGCTTGGTATCATGCAACCAGGTTGTGTTTCGTATATTGCGGATGTTTCTCCTCAAGCGTTGAAGTCTTCAGCTACTATTCTTACAAATTTCACCTTTGTGATTGCGCCAATGATGTGCTTTTTCATCAACTACTTCCTAACAGTCCGTGGCGAGGATGACCCATGGGCATACAAAGCCCTCTTTGCATCTCAATGGGGTTTTGCAATCATATCTGCAGTCTGGTTACTGTTAATTCCTGAAGCACCTACGTATTACGTCATTAAAGGTCAGAGTGATAAGGCCAAAGCTGCTTTTATGAAAATCTTGAAAGATGAAAAGGCTGCTGATGAGCAGCTCCATGTTATTGAAATGACCGTTGCAGAAGCAAAGATGTTTGCCGGATCTACATCTTATAAAGATCTGGTTTCCCACGGAAATTTAAGAAGAACACTCATTTCTGTGCTTGGATTTGTGTGTCACCCATTCTGCGGTGTTTATTTCACTGGATCTTACACCACTTACTACTTCCAGCTTCTCGGATACGACGACAGAAAATCTTTTAGATTTACGCTTGCTGCCCAAACACTTTCACTCACGGGATGTATAGTTGCCATGTTTATTTGTAAGATTGTTGGTCGTCGCCCTGCTATGATTTGGGGCATGGCTGCTCTTATGGTTAATGACTTGCTTGTCGGTATTTGTACTATCGTCAAAGGTTTGGCTGCGCAGAAGACAGCAGTCGCTTTCATGATGCTATACGGTGGTGTTTACAATGCTGGAGCCGGCTCTCTAGCCTTTGCAATTGCTTCTGAGAATGCAACATCTGCTTTGAGAACGAAAACTATTGCTATGGGCTGGACATGGGAAAACCTGTTTGGTATGATGTGGTCATTTGTGCTTCCTTATATATTCAATCCTGATGAGGCGAATCTTGGAGGCAAAACCATGTTTATCTTTTTTGGTTTCTCTGTGATACTTCTTATTGTTCTCATTTTCTTCCAGACCGAGACCATGGGAAGATCTTTTGATGAAATCGATGAGTTGTATGCATCCGGAATCCCAATGAGAAGCTTCGCCTCCTACAAGACAAAGGTTGACAAGATCGAGAGCGGCGAGGTCTTTGAAACAGGTTCTGCCAAAGGTGTAGAGATGGAACATGTTGAGAAGGCCGATGTTTAATCAGGTATGAGGTCTTTTGTTTTTAGTTAATCCTGTTCCAATATTCTTAACGGTTGGAAATAATGCACACTGTTATTCTTAATCGAAATTGCTTACGTAAATCTCTAGACCACCTATACACACGGATCCATAAAAGGCTAGATTCGTTGCTTCTCTGACCTTAGTGGTTCAATTCTAATATTCTTTGTTAATGAATCAATGGCCGTCAAGGACGGGGTAAGTCTTGATTATGATGTATCTGGTTTTTCGGTAGTAATGTTGATGCTAGACGCTGAACTACCGGAACAGGCAGCCTCAGTTTTCAATAAAAGAAATTAGTTTTCCCACCTTGGCTAATGATAAAGATAAAGACCAACATGAAGGAGTATCAAACACACCTGAGGTTGAGGCCGATTCGCAGTAGGAATATGCTTGTAACGTAGCCAGCTGAAGTCCTAGCGTTGCATCGAAAAACAAAAAAAGCAGAAAAAAAAAACAACAATCAACAACAGGAGTGTTTGTAGAAGCAACCCTAAGGATAAAGTACACTTGGAACGACGCTACAAATTATGCTCATTCGATATTTAACATCAATGTACTGTCCTTTCGCCGCGAGAGTTATACATTCGACATCTCTCTGCTTAGTCAAATTACATAAGATGCCTCCTCGACCCAGAATCAACGAAGACGAGATCACTGAAGTCTTCCTCAAAGGTGGTCAAGGTCCTGGCGGCCAGAAGATTAACAAATGCAATTCAAAGGTCCAACTAAAACATTTGCCTACTGGAATTGTTGTAACATGTCAAGCTACGCGTTCTCGTGAACAGAATCGCAAAAAGGCAAGAAAGATCCTAGCTATGAAAGTTCAACATCTCCAAGACCCAGAAAACAGTCGGCAGACGAAGCTTGAAGAGAGGAGGATCCAGACTGCTGAAAACAAAAGGAAAAAGAGTAAGAAGAAGTACACAGAATTGGAAGAGGCCAGGAAATTGAAAAGGAAACAGGAACAGGAAGAAGATTTGAAGTTTTTGGAGCACTTGACCAAACTTCAACAACAATGAATACCTTCATATGTTTGAGCGATTAACGACATTATGTTACGAAAATTTAAGTCTTGTAACTATGATTAACTAAGTTCCCAATTCACAATTGCACCAAGGCATTTGACTTGAGGTCTGCAGGAATTCATTCCAAGGATATTCTTAGTAGATCGCCTAGTAAAGCTCTGTGAAGAAGATACTACACATACAGATGCCAGTTTAACTTAAAGATATATCTTAACAGTGAATAACTCTTGGTGAGAGTTGAGATTTGATGATAGAAGCGGCGAACGGTGAAGCATTTTACTCATTGTCTTGAGAAACTACTTTCATCACGAACCGTTTATACCCAACAAGATTTGCATCATTCTTCACTTCGGCAATGATGTGATACTCTTCAGCGTATGAAGGGGCGATAAATTTGACAATGGAGCCGTCCTCGTTGAGAGGTTCGAACTCAATCAAACCAAGATAGCTAACAATATACTGGGAGAGCGTAACTTCCCAATAATTGAAAAATGAAAAGGTGAGCGGTTTTCCATTGAGATCATAAGATTTCGATAAATCCAGTGTAACAGTGGAGCCGATATTTTTGGAGAAATAAAAAGGTTTGGTTGATTGGGTACCATTAGCAATAACTACGGGCTGGTGCGCAGCTTCGTCAAAACCATTTACGGTCCATTGCATTCTGGTCGCAAAGTCCGTTTGGTACGCTTCTCTCCACCTCCAAATACCGGCCTTGTTTGAAGTGAAATTAGCTCCATTTTCACCAACAACACAGTCCTGTGTATCACCCATGTGGTTACTACTTGCACGAGAAAGATCAGAATATGCGTAGCGGCCACCCCAACCACCATATTCTGGGTGTTCAGGAACATTCAAACCATTAGGCAAAACAAACAATGTTGAAGGGGTATCCCCTTCCATGATAAACGCAAATTCAGGATAGACAGCGCCCAAAGGACCAACCGACCGAATGTTCTCATTGATCCAATCTTTGGAGACAAGAGAATAGTCTGGCCCACCTAAGTCAAAATTGTAATAATCATCACCGGATATTCCAACCCATGCACCTACGCCATATGAGTTAAAGCCATGTACAGAGCTGATGTATCGTATAGACGGGAAGTTAATTCTAATCCAAGGGCCAGCATTGTCCTGATCAGAAATCGTGTAAACCACAATCTTATTCGTAAACTGATCAACTTCTCGTTGAGATCTGGTTTTCATAATTTCGTTGAGAGCCTCCGCAAGAACCGAGACACCGGCCCATACAAGAATATAAATTGTTTCACCTTCTGGAGTCTCATCTACTGCAGTTACTAGGCTCTTCGCGCCATCAGACAATGGCAAGTCTAATGCTGCAAGCCCATATACAGGGTGACTTGAGGAAATAGTAGAGTTGAGATATTCCGCGGTAGGATAAGAGTCAGAGTGTAATGATAAGCTGCCTAGGACTTCCTTGTAAGCTGCGACAATGGGGTAAATGTCTTCCGGGTGGACACTGGAATTCAGCCAGTATGAGGTGGTAGCCACAATTCCTTTAATAGAAACCTCATTGGAATACAAGAACAAACGCACTAGAGACTCTGTGTCATCGGGCTCGTAGCAATGTCAGTAAGAACAAAAATTAAGGGCTTTTCATCTTTTACTGGGATCAAGCATGATCCCAGTGTCAGAAGAGGTAAAAGTGCTAGCCACGAAAACTTCATCCAAGGTAGTCTACAAAGCTAGTGAGCACTCTAATACTGCGGTAACTGAAGCTGTTGAAAGGACAAACCATAGGTATTTATATACTTAAATACGGATTCTATTGCCCCAAACATTAGTTGCCAAACCGCAATTTAGGTCACATGAAAGCTACCCTTTTCTGTGGGTTAAGTGATTGTCTATAATGTTTAGTACCTTGCTGCTGTTTTGATGTAGACAAAAGCAACAAATCCGTAAATCCAACACTTTATAGAGATGTTGCTGGAGGTATAACAGCGCCGAAAGTATATAATAGGGTAAAGACTAGAGGATAGAGGTCAGTGATGTTCCTACTTGAAGGTGGAACTCTTGTCTGGAGCCCCACGGAGACTCTCGGCCCCACACCAGCTCCAAATGATTTTGAAGTAAAAAGGCCTTTTAAAGCAAATTTCAACTTCATTGCTTTAGTACTAACAAATATATCTGTATAACCAGCATCTTCAAAAGAAACGATTAGAGGCCTAGAATCATCAGCCCACTTTGCACCGTCTTTCCACGATACACCAAACAGTTCAGCTGCAGCCTTACCACAAAGTGTGTGCAGTCCCACAAAAAAGTTCCAAGCGGATTTAATTTCGTGTACACATATTGGTCCGAAAACTCAGTGGCTGCTCCTGTTTTCTTTTTTGTAGGAAACTTCATGATGATGGTCTTAGTCTCCTAAAAAAGTATGCTGTAATGCTCTAAAAGTATCCTTCTGCGGTGTGCATGTTCATGGGATTCGGAAGAAAACCATTGAGATACCAGTGCAAGCTGCATTTTGGAATCCGATGCTCTCATGAATGTGAAACTAGACATCTTAGAGGATTATGTTATATATATTTCCCAGAAGAACCGTGCAAGCTAATGTACGCTCATTAGGCCATTTGGATTTAAAAAGGGGGTGCAGAGAAGGGTTGTGCCCGCGCTCAAAACCAGAAATAAAGGGATATGTCGTAATAAATATTACTCAAATTTCAATGAGATATAAGCTTTATTTTAGTTGGGACAGTATATTTTTTTAGTGTATTAGTGCAATTGTAGGTTATTATGGGATGGCTTCCGAATAGCCCTTCTTCAATGGTAGTCACGCCACAATAGGAAGAAGAATTCAGATCTTTTCAATTAAAGGCTACACTAACAAGATAGTAAGGCCTAGAGCAAAAGACACCATCTAATTGGAAAGAACCTCCAAAACAAACCGTTTGTATGCCAGTCCACCCGATGTGTTTTGAACTTCAGCAATAATATGATATAGCGCTGCATACGATGGGGCTGTAAACTGAACCATAGAACCCTCATTATTCACGGGGTTCGGGGAAATTACACCAAGAGCATTTACGACACTCTCAGAAAGTGACACTTCCCAATAATGTAGCCAAGAAAAGGTGAGTGATTCTCCATTGAGATCATAAGACTCGGAAAGGTCAAGAGTAACGGTGGAGTTTTCAGAGGTCGAGAAATAGAAAGGCTTCACCGATTGTGTACCATTAACCACAACCACCGGCTGGTGAGTAGTTTCGTTAAAGTTCTTGACAGTCCATTGCATTCTGATAGCAAAGTCGGCCTGGAATGCGTCTCTCCATCTCCAAATACTCGCCTTGTCGGAAGTGAAATTAGCTCCATTTTCACCAACAACATAGTCAATTGTGTCGCCCATGTGATTTGTACTTGCACGGGAAAGGTCTGTATATGTGTATCGACCACCCCAACCACCATACTCTGGGTGTTCAGGAACATTCAAACCATTAGGCAAAACAAACAATAATGAAGGAGAGTCACCTTCCATTATATACTCGAATTGAGGATAAACAGCACCCAAAGGACCAACAGAACGGATATTTTCATTGAGCCAGTCTTTACTGACAACTGAGGTGTCAGGACCACCAGAGTCAACATCACTAGATATGCCAACCCACGTACCCACACTATAGGAGTTGAAGCCATGTACCGAACTAATGTACTTCATCCAGGGGAAGTTAAGTCTAATCCAAGGACCAGCATTGTCTTGATCAGAGATCGTGTAAACCACAATTCTATTTGTAAACTGATCAATCTCAATCTGTGATCTTGTTTTTTTTACTTCATTGAGGGCCTCAGCGAGTACTGTCACCCCACCCCACACGAGAACATATAGAGACCCACACTCAGTTTCGTCTACAGCAGTTATCAGCTTCTTTGCTCCCTCTGATAATGGCAAGTCAAAAGCAGCCAGACCATATACAGGATGACCAGAAGAGAGAGTAGTGTTGAGATATTCGGCTGAGGGATAAGTATCAGAATGCAACAGCAAATTTTCATGCACTTCATTATATGCTTGAATAACAGGGTAAAAGGCCTCCTGGTGTACACTGGAATTGAGCCAATACGAGGTTGTCGCAACTATACCTTCAATAGAAACCTCATTAGAGTATAAGAGCAAACGAACTAGGGACTCAGTATCATCTGGCTCATTCGTGATGTCTGTAAGAACAAACACAGATGGTCTAAAATCCTTATTAGGGACCAAATGAGATCCCCACGTAAGGATTAATAGAAAGAAGAGCCACAAAATCAACATGACAAATAGAAGGCGGATAGGGTTTCCAGATAATCCAATGAATCAAAAAAAAATCTACCAGAGTTAATTTATATGGAAAACAAAGGCAAGTCAGCCAAATCCATCCCTTTTTGGGTATCTTGTTGAATTCTCCTCGAAAGGCGAGTGCCTGCATTGTGCTGAATTTGCTAAGTCGCTCAATTATCCTTCAGTGTAGGCTAAAGTAAGGGGTGGGTAAAGCCCTTAGCACTACTAGAATGCCATATAGCCAAAATGACACTGAACTCATTCTAGAAATGATTGACCGATGGGGTTCGTTCTGCATAGGGGAAAGGGGTTGAATTTCGAAGCGGCTCGGAAAATCTCGGTGGAATTCCAATGACGCGCACTCCCTGGTTGTAGAACAGAAGCCCCATTTAGATAGTTTTGATAGTCAACTACCTTAGCAAATGATCTCAAATATCTCTCAATGACTGACGTAAATAGGAATACTGCTTTCCTTTCAAATAGCGTTTTTATGCCACTCTCTTGAGACAGCTGCAGTCTTCACAGTTTTAGCCTGAATAATTCCTTTAATAATCCGGGGGTTGTGTGCGCTAACCTTTCAGGTACCTCGCAGCTACATAAGGGTTCGTACAAATAAAAAGAAAAGGTTCATGACCCCACTTTTAGAAAAAGATTCATCGAGTAATACTTTGATATTGCGCAACATCATCTTCTAACCAATGTCATTTCCTGCCACCAAGCCCAAGCATGCGCCAATGTGGAGCTGAACGTACATAGTATCACTTTACCGACAGTACACACGTCGCGACCCAATCCTCTCTTCCCAAATATCATTCATTGTTTATGAGTACCCAATACTGCTCCCCTTTAGTGATTAGAGCTATTAGTATTCCAGCTCTCACAGAAAAGCGGATTTTCGGCGTACCTACTTAGACTTTAATATAAAAGTGATGCTTTTTCTCGTTTTATTGTTCGAACTGGTAAAATCTATTGATAAAGTGCTCTTATCGCTCTTGGTGACATCTTTCACGATAGTAAAATCAACCCTCACAAAAAGAAATTTGAATGTTAAGAGTTCCAATAAAAGAAATATTACCATTCATATTGGGGGTACTTTGGATTACTACCGTGGCATTCAATCCTCGCCTAATACAGAACCGAACAGAAGTGTTAAATGTGAACAAATCGCTATCTTTCCTGAAATTCATGTCATCTAAATCTTTAAATCTCATTACATAGGTCTATTAAAAGTGCAATAATTTATAGAAAATAATGTTGGATTTAAATACGATTAGCAAAGCAGGAAATGACAATGGGAGACTTAACCGACCCTTTGAGTAGAGGGTTCGAAGGGCATCAATAGAGCACAACAACCAATAACTCCAACAAATGTACCACATAACCATACAGGAATTGGAGAAGAAGTATCAGCAAAATATGCGATCATTGGAACTAAACAAGCAGTCGCTCTAGTGCACGAAACAGCGATTGCGTTACCGGTAGCCCTTGCACTTGATGGCATGACTTCTGGGGTATAGGCGTACAGACAAGAATAGTATATGTAAATAGTCACATAAATGGCACTAGAGAAGCCAACATTAGAAATACGAGTTCTCACAGTGGTATATCCAAAGAACAGAGCCATAGAAGCTATTGCACCGAAGGCCATAACACCACGGCGACCGACAAGTGGCAAGAAATAGAGCACCAGTCCTCCTATGATACCACCACCTATAGAAGAAGCATTGGCTATTACAGAATCCCTGTATACACCGGCAAGTGTAGTAGCTGATGTTTTGGCTCCGTGCGCTGCCAGAAGCTGAGGAAGAAAGTTGGAGTAAAGTGAGTAAGAAAGGCCAAGGAACGCCCAAGAACTAAAGACAAGGAGAGAGGAGCGAGTCATAGTCTTATTGGCAAAGAGAGTTCCAACATGATGCTTTATAAGAATAACAGTCTCTTTGAATGTGGGATTATGGTAATAGTTTTCATTCTCTGTGATTTCTCCACATGCTTCGAGATGCTCAATCGTAAGGGAGCAGTTTCTTCCGTACGTCTTGGCAATTTTTTGGAGAACAGCGACGGCTTCAGCATCACGTTTATTCGTAACCAGGAATTTTGGGGTCTCTTGAAGTTTGATAACAGTTACTCTTAGAATTGCAAGTATAAGGACGAAACCACCATTGACAAACCATATATATCTCCATCCCATATTTGCATCACTTGGACAGTTCTCAGCCGAGTTACAGTGAAATCTGTCAATAGAAAAAAAGAGCCATGCAGACAATACAGCAAGGACCTGACCCACAGACCACCAAGATGCCATGAAAGTCACAAGCCATTGCTTCTGAGAAGGTAAGAACTCCAAGAAAACTGTGGAGTCCAATACCAAGTTACCGCCTGAAGCTGCAGCAGATAAGGCAACAAAGGCACAATAAGTTCCAAAATTACCCATGGTACCAGCCATTATGGCAAAAATGGCACTGAGAAACAATGAAGAGTTAAAAGCGATCTTCCGACCAATTAGATCAGCGCCAAAGCCCCAGAACAGTGCACCTACAAGAAGACCAGCATAGATAGCGTGTGAGTCTGAAGGGTAAGTCTTGTTAAACTGATAGCGCACATAAGTTGCAACAGATGACTGAATGTATGTCAGCTGAGAGTCCACTGCATACCCAGCACCATTGAGACAGAACAGTTTGAAGTGGTACCAAGTAAAGCCGATCTCGTCCAGAGCGTCGTTGACGAGACGGATTTTAGCAGACAGAATAGCATCGCCCGAGTTAAAGTCCGCAAGTTCACCTTTCTTTTGTGAAAAGAAGCCCGAGGAGGAATCTGAAGAGTGGTCAGAGACTGAATACTTGATTCCAGAATGTTTCTCAGCGTCGATCTCGGTGCTCATCGTGGTGCTAGAGGAATGTCTTGGATGGGGACTCAAATCGTGCTATCACATGCAAAAAAGATTGGGGGTACACGCAGATATTTATAGTGGGCAAGTAGCGCACGCGAGAGAGGACTGGAACGGACATCAGCAATATGCATCTTATAGAGGACCATGGTGCCCTACCGAAGACTCTCTGAACTCCCATTGGTCCATCGGTGATCCCTGTTCCTTATAAGACAAAGCTTCCCAACACGTGCAGTAGGCGCACGAGGTGATTGCTCCGTGCCCTTACCGAGCTAAAGGACACGCCCATGCCGATATGACGTCAACCTTTGTAAGAAGAAAACCCCCTAGTGAAGCATTTGATTTTCCTTAAAAGTAGCGGAATTTTCAAAGAGTAAGCTTTACAAATATGGGAAAAGTCTATAGTGTCACTTTTATTTGCGTGGATAGATTGAGTGCGAGGTTCGGAGGGAGTTCGTATTTCGTTTGATGATAACGGAGAGCGTACCTATGGATGAACGACAGTACCACACACACAAAGCAAGAACGAGGCATCCTGAAAAGAAGCAAAGTGGACTAATAAAGGGGCACTAGCGTGGCTCCACAAAGCATGCTATATATGTGCGTTGCATATGCATGGCCTGCACCTTGCGGTTAGGAGAGGATTGAGGACTGTGAACTATGGAATGTGTGTTTTACCAATCTCTGTAGCCGCGCCGTTGAGTAACTAAGAAAAGAACCGTTGAAAATCGAAGTATAAGGTACAAGAGCTCCAAATAATCACCATCCCGGGAGTATAGACTAGAAACAGTCGCGCACAATTCTCCGGAGAATTAAAGTATGCCAAGTAGCCTGCGCTAGGAAAACACCATGGAAGACAGGCCACGGAAACCAATTATTGAGGTCAGGAAACAGAAAACAGAACGGTAGAAACCATTTCTATTAACAGTGCACTATGAACTATACGCTGACACAGATTAATGTCTTTCACGAACCTTAGATATCATGTAATACAGCTAGGTCTTGTCACGTAGCCATGAAGTTTCCTTTCTGGTTTTACAACTTGACGACACTTGACAAAATTAAATCTTGGACCGTCGAGTTTAGAAAGAATATGTTTGCTGGATGCTGGAGAGAAAATGAGAAAGTGATAGTTCTGGTTAGCCTCGTGTTTTCAATTCATAGTGAGAGCCTCGTGTATAAACACTCACCAGAACGGTACTAGAGTTCCAGAATCATGATCAAAAAACAAAAATAGCAGAGCCCACTGAGTATCCTTCCATGGTTACTGTATAAGAACAGCTGGGATCAAGTATGTATCCAAGCAATATAAAAGAAAGGAGAGTGCAAAAGTGATGTGATCTTATATAAAGAAAGAGGCTCAGAGACTTCGGGTGGTATAGGTTATGCAGCCCTTATTAGAAATCATCGAAATACAAAACGCGATCGGTTTAGGTAATGAGTTAATGGGTTGAGTGAACCTTAGACATTTCTTCTTAGTCGCATTTGTCGACTACCTTGAAGACCCACCAGCATTAGGGACTTTCAGTTCCCGTTAAGATGGACAAAACAGAGCAAGCAGTTATATTTTCGGCGTTTGTGCTACGAGCCGGACTATTCACGGTCCTTCCCAACCTGACAACAGCACTTCAGAACACCGCCGAACTCTCCACGCTCATATCATCATGGCCATCATTGCAAGAAGCTATCTTCCTTTATAACAATGGTGCTGATATATATGATGGAGGCGTTGTACATCATCCTCCACTTTTTGTGGTTGCGATGGACGTGCTAAGTCCGGCAGCGTCTCTGCTATACCCACTCATCGACACATACGTTACGTATCTCTTTATTCTCCTTGCCAAGAGGCTCGATTTGAAGATCAAGCCATGGATTGTTGGTCTTGCATTTGCTGTAAATCCGGTCAGTGTACTGAGCAATAATGGACTTTCTACAATGGTGATTACAAATGCAATCGTGCTCACAGCGTTCAACCAGGCAGTTATCGCTAATTCTTTTCTGAGCGCTGTTATGATTTCTATCGCTGCCTACATGAGCTACACCCCCGTTTATTTATTGTTTCCATTGTGCAAAGTTGGCTCTGAGAGAGGAGGTAGCATGCTAACATTTTTTGTCACTTCTGCTCTCACATCCGTTGCTCTTATTGGTGGTAGTTACCAGGTAACCGGAGACTGGAAGTTTTTGAACGCTACATATGGCACTATAATCACATTTAGCAAGATTGCACCAAACCTGGGACTATGGTGGTACTTTTTCACGGAAATGTTCGACTTCTTCATTCCTTTCTACACATTGGTGTTCAACTTATTCAATGTCGCCTTCGTTGCTCCATTGACTATCAATACCGAAGGCATCATCGGGTTCATCTTAACTCTAGGCTGGCTTAATTTTGGTAAGCCATATCCTGAACTTACAGACCTTCCACTTTATTTGACGCTGCTACTCCTGCTTGAACCTTGCTTCAAGTATTTGGGTTACCCATTGGTGTATGCTCTTCTGTTCGTTCACTCAATTCTCTTAGCTCCAATCTTCTACCATCTTTGGATTGATCTTGGTTCTGGTAACTCCAACTTCTTCTATGCCATTACTCTTGTCTATTCTCTTGGGATTGCTGCTTCTATAGCTGATTTCCTTTGGGCTTACATGCAGAAGGCGTACTACGACGAGCATAAAGAAAACATCGGCAAGAAACTGTCTCAGTACTGAGATCCAATTGGAGCAGACAACACAAAAATTACACTGCCACTAAATAAAATAAGATTCAGATCCAGTAGAGAGGAACTCTGGAAAGTCTTCACTGTTTCAAATCTTTTTTTGCCCCGCCTCCCCCCCATCAATCTTGCTATGCAATTGACGAGTGACTACGAACCCATATTATGTTCCTCACAAAAACAAGGGAATTCTATCCATTCACAACCCATCCATTGTCCTCTTTATAGTCGGAGCACCCTACTTTACTCACCCGCGTGAGTTGATAATTCTTATACCTTTACTAATTAGTCCATGAATGCTACCGCCATTCCACATTAGGAAAAATACGCGGTTTAAAGTGGCCCTAACAATATACGCTCAAATCCTCGGGGTTTGATATTAACCAAGGCTGTAACGATCAACGCCAACACAAACGTTGTAAGTGAGGGCAGAATTATAGGCTTTCTTTCTAACGGTGATTCATAGTACACTTTCAGAAGACTCTAACAGTACGATTTCGGTGTTGTCGCTGTCCGCAAACTGTTCGTCTGTAATAGGCTGCTGCTGCTGTTATAGGAAGCTCTCACAGTCATGGACCCACAACCAATAGCAGCCATGCCAGTCGAAGTGATCACAACAGCCAAACCAAACGCCAAACACGTTTCTCGCGCATGCTTGGAGTGCCGTCACCGCCACTTGAAATGTGATGGCACCCTTCCACGGTGTAAACGATGTGTGAAGGCAGATAAGGAGTGCTCCTATGTTAAAAGTAATAGAGGTGGGTCAAGAAAAAAAGGAGTCCGCAGTGCTAAGAAAGCAACTTCTGACCCTACCAGATCGAATAATGGAGATATCGAGATTTCGCTTGCATGCGTGAATACTGACGGGTCCACTGGTGCCTGTCCAAACGGTTACACTGCGTCCACGTGTGCCTTCTTGAATGATGGTTCCTTAACCAAGCTGCCATGCTCGGACTCGCATAAGCACAGCCCACCACGGACTACTATCGGACTAGACGCAGCACAAGAACAGCAACACACACAGAAAATTCTTTCGCAAGATCTGGACGTACCATCTATTGTGCACAACTATTATAATAGCTTCCACAATTCACACCCCGTTCTTTCTCCAGTTAATGAGATCCATAACTTCCTTTCTGCGACAGACAATCCCAAAGAACTTCTTGCAGTGATGAAGGTAATAGGCGACGGGTACACATCTTCCAGGTACTCCAAGAACATTAACGCTGTTTTCGATGCTGCGGTTGAGATTTCGGGCTATATAAACCAAGGTGCCCGGGATGTCATCTCGCTTCAAACTCTCATACTTTTATCTCTCGTATGTCACATCTCTGCACTCCATGATCTGAGCACATCTTTGCGAAAACAAGCCATCGAACTCGCTTTCAAGTTGGACATCAATTCTCTAGATCTGGATACCTTTGAGGGTGAGGATATTAATGGCAACCTTGCTAATAGCAACTCTACTACCGCAGCGTCCAGCTTGACTCCCAATGGCTCTGCCACTGATGAGATAAACATCAATTTCTACAATACCAGAAGAGTAAGGAACCTCAATGAACATATGCTCAAGGATTCGGCAAGACGTTGCTACTGGGAGCTCTTCTTTCTTGATATCATCATTGGCTGTGCTGATGGGAAGACTCTTTCAACACTTGCTCGTACAAAGACCTTTGTCAAATTCCCTTCTGCGCCATCAAAGCAGGAGTTTGACTATGAGACAAGATCATCTGCTTCAAAGCTGGTTGACGAGGCTGTTAGATTAAATAACTTCATCTTCTCCAATATGTCCATTGGACGGCAGTATACCAAATTAACTGCATCTATATCGAACTGGGAATTGAAGTTCTCCAATCCCGACTTCTACAAACTGCCTTACCTTATCGATCAGAACGGTGTGGTTAATGAAGGTATTCACCAGGGTATCATAATGCTGAATTATGCCAAAATTTTCACGCATAGACCTCTGTCGTTTCTTTGGAGGTCCGATGTTCCGAGGGATTTGAAGTGTGTTGAATTCCTTAGTGATCAACTCAACAAGAAGGATGACAACTGCCAGGATATACCCAGTCAGAAGGACCTGATTAATTCTAGGAAGATTATCGAGACAAGAAAAACTATCGATGCCGCGAATTTAATTGCGAAGACCTTGATTGACACGAATCCAACTGATATTCTGAAGAGAACCCCGCTAAGTGCTTGTTCGCTAGCGTTCGCAGGACTTGTCCATTTGTCTGCTTATCTTTGGTCCACTCAAATTGCACAGAATCAAGACCAACAGCAGCTTAATCCAAATGACCTCAACATATACGAGGAGTACATGAAGCTAGAATTATCTGGAATATATCAGATCTCTGTCCACTTTTATCTCAGTTCTAAGATTGCCAACTATCTGATGGAGACCATTGCTAAACTATTACCAAACTTACACACCAAAATCTCTGGGAATTTCAAAGTATACACTGAATCTAATACCCCACCTAATATTTCCCGCTCACCGAATTCGTTTGCCATGCCCGTGGATCGTTCTGCGTCGTCTACATCTTGTTCGTCGTCCTCGAGACCATCCGATCTAATCTCGATGCGCATGTCTTACAGCATCCCATCTTTGAACGAAGAAACTTCTTCCGCTAGCATTGAAGGCGAACCATTAAGTCCACAGAGTGATACAGGATGTGATTGGATTGATAAGAACAAGCTGGACTTTGATTTCTCGAACTTCACTCTACCAGAGATAGACGTTGACGCCATCAGTGCTATTGACGAAATGATTAAGGCACAGAGCTCTATTTTTAGATGAAGAATTTAATGAAGGAGCGGTATCTCAGATATGACTATTACTTAATGATATCGCACCACAAACAGTGTGTTAATATAATTCACAAATGTACGTTGGGATTGTCTCTTGAAGATGATGCCCATGCGTGTTCCTCCGTAAAAGCCGATTCGCCCGAACCAAATCAGTTGGGATTCTCCGAGCTTTAAGCCGAACCTTGAATTATACCCCCACACAACAACTTGATAGACCCCTTTAAGAGCCCCCAGCCGCAGACCTCCTACCCCTAAACTTTTTCACTCTTTCCGTTTATCATTTAGAACAGAACCAGAACACGAGCTCTCTCTATAAGACTAAGAATCATGAGAATTGGCCATTTTCTCTTGAGTTTGATCGCCTCCTTTGGCTTTAGTAAAGCTACTATCCCACAGAAAGACTTCATTCCGAACGTTTTTGTGTTTTCGGACATTTCAAATGAACCTGACGATGCTGAGTCGCTTGTTAGATTGCTCATGTATAGCAACGAGCTAAACATTAAGGGTATAGTTGCCACAACTTCTTTTTGGTTGAACTATACTGTCCACGATGAAGACATTTACCCGATCATTGACGCGTACGGAGAAGTGCACGAGAACTTGCTCAAACATTCTCCTGATTACCCGACAGCAGACTATCTTAGAAGCATAGTCTCTACGGGACAAAAAGTTTATGGCATTGAAGCATTCGAGCATCCCATGTCTGAAGGTGCCAAGAATGTTCTTCGTGAAATTGATGCTACGCCTGAGGATCAGAAGCTTTACATCCTTGTTTGGGGAGGGGCAAATGCTCTAGCTGAAGCACTCAATGAAGTGAAGAAAACAAGATCTGAGGAGGAAGTGAAACAATTCGTTAAAAAGATGTTTGTCTACTTCATCCAAGACCAAGATAATTCTGGTCCATGGATCAGACAGGAGTTTCCACATCTGCACAATATTGCATCGATTGCTGGCTGGAACCAGTATGGCCATGCTGCGTGGACTGGCATTTCTGGTGAGGTTTATAACAACTTCGACAAAGGTGGCCCAGACTCATCTCTCGTTAGCAAGGACTGGCTTGAAGAAAACATTCGAGCTATCGGCCCTCTTGGAGCAGCATACCCACAGTACTTCTTTAACATGGAAGGCGATACACCTTCCACTCTCTACATGATCCAGAACGGTCTTGGAGATCCAGATCACCCTGAATACGGCTCCTGGGGAGGACGTTACACTCGCTCTGATCCATCTGCTGTAATCAACAATCACTTTGGTGATGCTCAGGATCATGTTATAGGAATGGACGGTCACAGACATACATCTTCGCACGCATCGATATGGAGATGGAGAGATGCCTACCAGGGCGACTTCGCTGGTAGAATTCAATGGACTGTCAAAGATTTTGATGAGGTCCCTCACCAACCTGTGGTTGTTGCTAATGGTACAGTTTCTGTTAAACCGATGTATATCAACGGATCCACATCTTCTAATATTACATTTGATGTATCCGGGTCTTATGATTTGAACAAGAGACCTTTGAGTTATAAATGGTTCCATTACAGGGAAAATACAATGACTCAGGGAAGCCCAATTGAGATTCCTGCTATTCCTATTATCCCAAAGAATACCGAAGGCTCCATTGTCGAAGTAGCAGTCCCGAGCTACGATGCGGCTTGCGTGTCGGTTTATGGAAGACCAACGGACTGCAAACTCTACCACTTCATCGCGGAGGTTCGAAACGATGCTAACCTAAGAGCTTATAAGCGGTTTGTGATCCGGGCGGTGCCTGGTGATGACAAGCACAATGTTGAGATCGTTGAAGAACAACGCTTCTCTGAAGATGTGCTGAGTGCTGATATGTCTCACGACGAATTATAATCGCAGTTTACAGAATAGTGGAGAATTTAATTGAAGCAGGAAGATATATAGAACAAGATTAAGATTAAAGTCACCCTCAGATCTGTTAAGGATTAGAAAAAAGCACAGGACCAAGTACTAGAAAATCAAAACATTGCGTATTCATATGATAATTGCATTATCGAAGAAACCACACTTCATACCATGCACATATTAAAGTGTAATAGGGAAAACAAAACGATATATACCAGTCGGAGAGGGAGTGAAGTAGCAAGGTAAGAGAGCTCATAACTCGAAAAATAAATGAGATGATGGAATGGTTTTTTGATATTAGAGATTAATCAAGTTGTGGATGCAGCTGGAAATCGTTAGAATAGGCTTAAATCGTGTTGTATCATGTATAGCGTGCAGTCATAATTGGGATGACAATATGTCAAGACGGTGGTTGCTTCGATAGTTTTGAGATCAAGCAGTCAGATGTCTCAATCGATGACAGATAAAAACGGAAACAAGTTCAAAACAAGTGAAAGATTATCGTTACCTCAAGAGAGTCGAGGAATATGCACTGGAAGAGATCACTTACGCTGTAATTTCTCCTTCCATATCAACAACAACATTTCCCAGGCCATTAAGAGAGTGACACAACCAACATTAACATTGAGTGTAAACATTTCAGTTAGTCCTCTGTACTCCATAGCCTGAACTACCTGATCTGTACTTTGCATAAAGATGGCACCACCGGCAATCAAACAGAAAGACGTGATGAGTTCAGTGAATGGCCTTGAAGGTGCCAAATTCTTGTTTGGTTGAAGCATCAGGAGAACAAATGAGAGAAAACGGAAGAAGGAACCATATGCTAGAAGGTAACCCCATTGCATATGGATATGAGTGGATATCTGGGAAGATTGCTTGTGCTGAGACATCAAAATACCCGTCCAGAATATAGTGAAAACAGGGAATGGATTTGGAGAGAAGCCTGGAGAACCTGCATGTATAGCAGAAGGGTTGATGTTGGTGTTTGATAAAACCTGATTGAATCTCCAGTCCGATAAAAGCTTCTCTGTAATTAAGCCACAGAGACCGGAGCCGATGTACATAAACGCAATTGAAGCATGCTGGAGATCCTTAGCATCCCATGCACCACCAGGAGATGCCAAATGTTCAAGGAAGACATTAGTGGCACCGTAGAAGAAAATGAGGAAACTCTCATAAAACTCCATAGTGAACATGCCATGTGGCATCCAGCGATACAAGATCGAGTTGGGATCCACTTGGTTCTTGAAGATTACGCACTTATTCCACGCCAAACCAGACTTCTGTAATACACCACAATAGCGAGCAAGGGAGAACACACCTAGCGTAACAAAGACCCCGCCTTTAATGAAATGTGCCAGCAAATTGAATATTTTGTTCCCTTGACCAAGCAAATTACCAACGCACACACCAACAGCCACATAGACAAAATAGAATGCGAAAATTGTCAAGTTCAAGGTAGAAAAGAAGAAGGAGATGAAAGGACTAAACTTCTCAGATATTGATTGGACACTAGGATGTAGGAAAACACGAGACAAAATGCCATCTCGTGTCATCTGAGTGTTTGTCAACCTCTTTGGTTTATAAAAGTCTTCGCCCAATTCCAAGGAATCCTTATATTGTGGAGTAGTTTGACCACCGCCATTCGTATTAGAAGTGTCCTCAATCAGAGTGGATGGAGAAGGAGAAGGTGAGTGTGAGCCCTCGCCATCACGTTCCAAGTCGAGATCATCAAGGGGAATGAATCGCTGTTGGTTGTGAGAAGGCTCATAATGTACTGTCCATTCACCCGATATCCATTTGGAAGCACAGTGGAAGACTGCCAAGGTATAGTGTGTAATGACGACAAAGAGTAGAATCCATGACATCTTTCCATACACCTGACTTGGGTACATCAAAGGAGCAGAAGCGCCAAATACTTGGAGAGAGATCATTGATGCGATGATGGTGCACAAGTGAAGGGTCAAGACAGGGATATACCATTTGGACTTGACGCTGTTGAGGACCAAGGATACAGGGTACAAGCCAAGGAAGGACGTTAACACGGTGGAGACGTGGAACCAAAGCGCCGACTTGTGTGGTACATCAATGGTAAAGAAGGTAGTAGAATTGTAAGATTCCCAGTAGAGACGTTCCGCAGGAGTCAATTTTGTCTCTAAGATTGGAACACCATGGGCATGCTTTGCTTCGTGAGCAACAGGGACAAGAGTACCTGTTGATATGGTAAACGTGGAGCTCACACTAGCACTGTCATCATTTCCAGCACCGCCAGTCACGGTATCCATACCCATATTCATACCCATTCCCATGGAGCCGTCCATGTTCATATCATCATTCATATCCATGTCCATGCCAAAGCCGCTTGCCTGGACAGCGGCAATGGCATTCGCTAGTAGAAGTAGCTGCCTGAGTTGGAACTTCATTGGGGACGTGTGTCAGTGAAGTAAGGTGAACAGGACGAACAGCGAGTCGTAGAGACAAACAACAGTCTCAGGGAAACACACACACACACACACACACACACTCAATCACAATTACAATCACAATCGCAAGGATGTGCTAAAACAAGGATGTGTATAACCTGTGTGGTAAGGGATGCGCGGATGGTAGTAGTTCTTAAAAGTTAACACTCCTTTGATGTCAGGCCAATGGTGGGAATACGCACACAAAAGGACTTCTGTAAGTGGCAGCCAGTAAAGAGATACCCGCCTCAACACACAAAGACAAGTAAAGCAGCAAGGTGGCGTCCAAGGCGATATATAAGCGGCAGGGTCGTACTATTCGGAAGACGGCTTTCGGAGCTCGGGCGGTCCCTACCGATTAGCCTGCCCTGTCCCATTTGTTTGACACAAAACCGGTCACCGCGCGACCATCAAAGCCAATGCTCCACGGCAACTGCGGAAGAAGCACTCGGCCCGTTTTAACTCTTTGAGCCAATTGTGATGGGAGGGCCAATTGGGGAGTGGGGGAAAGGACTCATTAATGTGGTCCATTTGGGTGGTCTAAAAGGAAGATGGGATGGCCGATAGGGGTGGAAATGAGGCATCGGTAAGGGTGTGCCTGCCCTTTTTTCATCACCGGCGTTTTTTGCTATACTATGAGACCGAATTGGCAAACCACATTGGCAAACCACTTTGGAATACAACTGGGAAATAACGCACAGCATAAGACGCAACGAAAAACGCATAGGCTGAGCCATTGGAAGCCATTGGAAGCGATTGGCAAAAAGCATTGGCAAAAAATGCGCATTACGGAAACTGGCGGAAATTGGGAGGCAATAAAACCCTTCAAACCAGGATACTACATTACAGCGAGACCATGGAGACCATGGAGACCTCGGAGGCTGTTGAGCATCACCAGCCCGAAATCCCGGGGTTTGTAGTTGCTTTCCTATGTTGGAGGGACGGCCTAAGCATACGCACTAAACGCAGCCGAACCCCGTGGGAAGAAAAGGGACTAAGAGGGACCCCACGATGAGTGGCATTACCGAAGCACAGGCGATTGGGAGTGTGCTGTAGTGGCCCAATCCGGTAAATGATAGGCAGTATCAGGTACTGGCACTTGCAGTTGTGGCTGTATTGCGGTTTTGCGGCATTGTAGAAGTGCGGTCCTAATACCGCAGGACCACCACCACGGAAAACCCTCTGTGGAAAGGTGTCGTAGGTAGGGCGTATTGTTCGTAGGCAGGGCTGACTATATATCATACCTTATACATCATTACACACTCACACACCCACACAAATTGCCACGAATATGGAAAGTACACTATAACGTGGGGCTGCGCCTAGATCTCGGGAAAAAAGACCCTAGCCATTTGAATTGGCTGAATGATTTCATGGCATACAACATCCATAAGTGGTCCAGTGGTGAAGGGGCCTAGCCTCGGACTTGTCAACTTGGCGCAACATGGAGGGGGGGGGGGCCAGCCGGTCGGTATCGAGGGACTAAGTGACTTTGATTGCCACAGATACAAGCCAAAAATGACCGGAAAAGCCCCCTTCCTCCTCAGTAGAGAAAGAAGCATGGCTGACAAGTCAACAAAGGCTGATAAAAAGAAACGAAACCAGGAAAAGTGGTTCGATCGGTGAAAAGGGACGCCTTTTGTCTTGTACACACCTTGACCACCGCAAAAGTCTCACCATCCCTACCGAATTTGCTTTATGGTTAATCCGTATATCAATCACACTTGTCATAATTGCTTTGCCCCGTTCTTTTTCTTCGGTTGTGATGGCTAGGACCTGCACAAAATCACCGTCGGACCGTTATGTATTGCGTCGTTAGACATGCGTGGGTACCGATCCCATGACTGTAATGACTGTATGGGCGAGTAAACATACTTTATTGTAGAATCAGTTGGAGTGGCCGGGAGTCCTCGGGTCCCATGAAGGAACAAGCCGGTTAACTCCTGTTTCGGCATGACGACATAAGAGTATATAGGAGATGACGGAAGCACTCCACTAGGATACACTTGAGGCCGAGACAGCAAAAGTAGGTCACAAGCCGAGACAAGAAGCCGAGTATACACTAGTAGATTCCTAAAGGATTACTGTGGCATAGAATTGTATAGTATTGGGTAGCAGTGAATAGTATTGAGTAGCATTGTGTTTTCGCCTTCCCTATGGCTCTTATTTAGAGACCAGAACATTGACAGGATAACTGTGCGTTCTCCGGGTGTTATATTGGTGTTCCCTGATTCTTTTTGCTGTCTGAGTGATACGCAACGAATACGGAACAGCCAGGCCAAATATTCACAGGCCGCAGCCACCGGCACTGCGGTCTACGCATTTACCACTATCAAGGGCTGTAGATGAGTGATTCCTAGGAACAAAAAACCCACAAAATGCTCCTGTATACCCAGTTTCTCCGTTATTTCTGTTTCTAAGTATTTCTTATCAACTCCTGTGAGCAAGAAAGTGTCGGTTTGTAGTTATTGAGCTTTACCTTGGCACTTAATGATGTGGCCGCAGCTTACTACTGTACGGTATTCTACCGCCAGTCGTCAACGTTTGACATTTAGTTCCTTGATACCCGATCAACACACTCAAATACATTCTTTGTGGAATACATGACTGGGGTTAGTAGAGTGCTCAGCGTTTCTAGTGTATATACTGACTTATTCCAGATAACAATGCTCTGTATTCTGCAAAACAACGCTTTCTGCTATGTAGCTTACTTCTTTTTCTTTGATGAAAAGTAACGCCAGCTCGCTAGCTAAGTTCAGTTGAATATGATTATATAGAAACAACAATATTCGTACCACCTATTAGAGGGCAGTATGGAGCATCAGTCTCGATGGATATATAATGTTAAGGATGTGACTCGACATATTGTGATAACGCTTCACAAGCCACATTTCCGGTATTACACAAGACAGATATATTTAACACCTTTTTATGAGGATGAGTGGTACGCACACTATGTTTAAGAATAAATCCACAATTTCAGCTGTCTTGATGACAAGTGTGAGTGTGTGTTTAGGCCTTTGAATATCTCTCTTAAGAAGCTGATAACGGCAACGTTGGCCACCTCACATACAATAAATAACATCATAAAAGCGTTTCTTCTTCTCAATTAAGTTTTTTTGGGGTTTAAAAAGAAAGCACAATATTCTCTGATAGCATTTATAAAGAAAGTGAAAGAGATATTAGTCTTTAACCAGAACAGAATACTTCAAGAGACATGTCCTATATCCGGGGGTCTTCCTCACGTGACTTCATAACCCTCGGGTATTGTACATAAAAATTTCCGGGCTGCGATGAGCTTCAAAAAGTTTCATGACAATCTCTTGCTTAACTCAACCAATTCATTCTAACACAGAAGGGGATTAAGTGATGAAGTCCGACTTCCAACTTTCAAACCTTCTGGGTACTGTATACTCACAGGGAAACCTCGTGTTTACGGCCGATGGAACACAACTGCTGAGCCCCGTTTGTAATCGCGTCTCATGCTTCGATCTCGTTCATAATAAGTCTTACACTTTTCCATATGAGCACCGCAGAAGAGTTGCTCGAGTTGCTCTAAATGGACAAGAAACACTACTACTTTCAGTTGACATTGACGGCCGTGCGATACTTGTCAACTTTAAGTCAAGATCTGTGCTCCACCACTTCAACTTCAAAGACTCTGTTCGTGATCTCCAATTCTCACCGGATTCTCAATACTTCGCCATTGCTACGGGAAGATTCGTTCAAGTATGGAAAACCCCATCCGTTGCAGAAGACCGTGTGTTTGCCCCATTTGTGCGCCATAGAGTGTATGCTGGCCATTTCGGAGATGTTACATCCGTTTCTTGGTCAAGCGATTCCCGCTTCTTTATCACAACGTCCAAAGACCTAACTGCCAGATTGTGGTCTTTAGATTCAGACGAAAACAGCGTAAGGATGACGTTTTCTGGACATAGAGATGCAGTGGTGTCTGCATTTTTCTCTAATGATCAGGAAACAATATATACGGTCTCCAAAGATGGTGCTTTGTTTATTTGGAAGTACACCAAAAAACCATCCGATGACAGCGAGGACGAAGAGAACGAAGAAGATGAAGACGTTTCCATGTCATGGAGAATAAAAAAAAAAGAATTCTTCTTCTCAGACGCCAAACTCAAATGTGCCGCCTTCCATCCAAACTCTAACGTTTTGATTGTCGGCTTCAGTAAAGGTGAGTTCCGTCTCTATGAACTTCCCGACTTCAATATGATTCAACAACTAAGTATGGGCCAAGACGGTGTGGACACAGTATCTGTTAACCGTACTGGTGAATGGCTTGCATTTGGATCCTCAAAATTGGGCCAGCTTCTTGTATATGAATGGCAGTCAGAGTCGTATATCCTGAAGCAACAGGGCCATTTTGATTCCACCAATGCCTTATGCTACTCACCAGATGGATCTCGCGTTGTTACCGCCTCAGATGATGGGAAGATCAAAGTTTGGGATGTGGTTTCCGGATTCTGTCTCGCTACATTTGACGAGCACACATCTTCGGTTACTGCCGTAAAGTTCGCCAAACGTGGACAAGTTCTCTTCTCTGCTTCGTTGGATGGCACTGTTAAAGCTTGGGATCTTGTGAGATACCGTAACTTTAGAACATTCACAGCTACTGAACGTGTTAAGTTTTCGTCTTTAGCTGTGGATCCATCAGGTGAAGTTGTCTGCGCCGCTTCCCAGGACTCTTTTGAGATCTTTGTCTGGTCTGTCCAGACATCTCAACTTGTTGAAACGTTAACAGGACATACGGCTCCTATTTCTTGTCTAGCATTTGGAGTTGAGAATTCCGTTTTGGCTTCGGCCTCCTGGGATAAGACTGTACGTGTATGGCACTTATTTGGCCGTTCACAGCATACAGAGCCTTTTGATGTTAACCATGATGTATTGGCATTAGCTATGAGACCCGATTCTAAGCAGATTGCCGTGAGTACATTGGGTGGTCAGATCCAGTTCTGGGATGTAGAAGAGGCCAAAGAGGTGAGCCATATTGATGCACGCAGGGATATCTTTGTAGGCCGTTACTTGGAAGATAGATTTGCCGCAAATAACTCACAGAGAGGCAAGAATTTCACAACTTTGGATTACTCCTTCGATGGTCTCTCGTTGGTGGCTGCTGGTAATAACAATTCTATTTGTTTGTACGATGTTCCAAATGGTGTCATGCTAAAACGTTTCACCGTTTCTCTAAACATAGAGCTCGATGGTACACAGAAGTTCCTAAATAGCTCTAAGATGACTGATGCTGGTTCACTTGATCTGATTGACAGAGATGGGGAAAACTCTGACTTGGAAGATCGTATCGACAACACATTGCCAGGTGCTAAACGTGGCGGCGATCCATCGTTACGCTCCACCAGGCGGGAAGTTAGAGTCACACATATCCAGTTCTCGCCGACAGCTGCGGCTTTTGCAGCAGCAGCCACAGAAGGTATCCTCATTTTCTCTGTGGATAATCGTGTAGTATTTGATCCATTTGATTTGGACATGGATGTTACAACAAATACCACTCTTGAGACCTTGAAAGAAAAACAGTACCTCACAGCGCTTGTCATGGCATTCCGCCTTAACGAGCTTTATCTCATCCATTATGTATATGAATCTATTCCTGTACAGGACATCTCCCTTGTTGCGTCAGATATTCCTATTGTCTATGTCGAACGCCTCCTTTCGTTTATTGGTGAACAGGCGATGGTATCGCAACACCTAGAGTTTCACTTACGCTGGGTTAAAGCATTGTTACAACATCATGGAAAATACATCAGCACCCATAAACACGAATTTTCGAAGGCTACAAGAGCTGTCCAAAGGGTTCTCGCACGCGTGGCCAAAGACATCTCGAAAGCTGGTAAGGAAAATGAATACGCCTATATGTTCCTTAAATCTGGTGCACACCCAGGGGAATATGTGGAAGACGAGGAAAATGAAATCGTTGTGGACCTTTGGGAATCGGGGAGTGTGGAAGATATCATGGAACATGACGACGGTGAAGAAGAAGAAGAAGAAGAAGAAGAAGATGATGATGATGGTGATGATGACGATGAGAACGGTGGTTGGTTCAGTGCGAAGCCTACAAAATTGCCAATAGAATCTTCTGAACCTTCTGATGACGAAATGGAGTAAAAAGTTTATAACAATGCATCTAATTAAGCATAAGCATAGGTTATTGGTTAGCAGCAACTCGAGTACTACTATGTAGGAGCTGAGTTTGTCATATCGCGAGTTGAAAAAGATCTGTACCGCGCGCGGCCTTCCTTCCTCTTCGTTGCAGGGAGAACTTATATGTAAGGACTAGAGACCAGAATAATGAGCAACCATATATCAGAGCAGAAGTGTGAAGAAATACTGAACAGCGTACTGTTCTCATTGAGGTCGTCGGACGCGCTTTCTGAGCACCTTCAGGACGGACTGACTTTATTTGGTCAAGTACTACAGGACACACTCCAGTCTGAGCACTTCAGAGGAGTTTTGGCCAATTCAGAACGGGTATGGAGGTTAATTATCTCTATTATCGATCTTAACTTGCCTATCGATAGTAAATTAACACTACGAGTCCGTGTTGTACGTGGAGCTGTACTTCTTGGACGGAACCTTCTCTCTATGAACCGAGAGATTGCAGAGGGCCTACATCTCGAAACACTCATCTTTGCTTTTTTAAAGGGCTTTGAAAAATATGACATTGATGAACAAGTTAAAGAAAACACAATTGTGAGTTGCTTTCAGTTGCTTTCCAATCTTTCTGTGAACAAGCAACGACATGAAACTGAGCTTGTCGGTGAGCTAGCCAGCCTATTTGTGAGTAAACACCAATGGACACAGGATACATTGTACCCAGCTTTCTCATATCTTGACAATTTGTTTAACGACACCGATTTATTGTACTGTGCTCTCTCCAAGGGCAAGGGCAAATCATTCCTGTCACTAATACTGAAGGAGATTGAGAAAATAATCCCAGACCAAAACAAAAACCTGGATTCGTACTTTGTTCTTATCGTTCGTCTCTTCTCCAAACTTGTCGTTCATGAGTCCTTCCTTAAATTTATCAGTACATACAACACACCAGAAGACATGGTAAGGTATTTGAGAGTGTCTGAGGCTATAATTACGAGTTGGGGCAACTGGGAGGTGCTTAACTTGACTGTTGTTCTCTCATGGAATTTTGAGCTGTTTCAGAAGACATCAGTGGAAATACAGCAATTCTTTGCAGAGAAACAAACACAGGAACCCATAATACTCTATCAAAAGATCTTCTGTTGTATGGATATTATTTCATCTTTAGCATATTTAGAACATGCAAGAAATTTTTTGCTTTCGTACAAGGGCGTTGAGCTTCTTGTTTCTTTGTTGGGAACTCTGCAGATCCATATTAAACCAAAGTCCAAGCTAAAAGATCAAAATAATCGGGAACGAAAGGTCACAGAATACAATAATTTTCCGCATATTAAATCCATGATAATTGAAGCTCTCACTTCACTTACCTATGAAAACCATAAAGTACAGGAACAGCTGCGTGAGCTTCATGGTCTTGAGCTTATCTTATCTAATTGCATTATTGACGACAATGAGCCCTTCATCAAGGAAAGGGCAATTCTTTGTTTAAGATTCTTACTGAAGGGGAACCAGAAAAACCAGGATTTTATTGCACAGATGGAAACCAAAGAAGTTGTTCCAGATGAAACACTAGATGAAGCTGGCTTTGAGGTCGAGATTGTAAATGGCAAGTTTCGGATGAAGAAGAAACCTAAACTTGAAGAGATCTAAAGACAACTCTACAACCATAGTACCAGTGATATATGAACATACATCTATATTGATATATTTTTTTACATGTCCTAGTCCCAATTCTTTGTTTTACTCCTTAGAAAGCTCCTCAATGATGGCCTTCTTAACAAGCTCAACATCAGCCTTCTCAATGAACACTCTCTTCATCTCCTTTGTAGAAAGAGACTTCAACTCCTCTGGCAAAACATCCTTTTCAAATGAGTAGTCGTTGAACTCCATTAAAGCGTCATTGACAGCATCAGCAAATTTGGCTGGGTGTGCGGTAGAAAGTGAGACGTACTTGACGTTCTCGGAAGATCCATCCTGCTGAATATATCTGTAACTTGTCTCCACACCAACAGCAGAGTGTGGGTCCAAGACGTACGTAGAGGCAGAGTAGACCTTCTTGATGACCTTTGTAATGTCAGCATCGTCGACTCTTTCTGAGCCGAAGTCCTTGCGGGCAGAAGCAATAAGCTCCTCAGAGACGGAGAATCCACCAGTAGACTTCAACTCGGCAAAGCACGAGTTGACAATCTCACCAGCCTTCTCATCAGAGCCACCGGCCATATTTTGTCTAGCCAAATACCATAAGAGTCTCTCAAAGTTAGAGGAGATCAAAATGTCCATCGCTGGAGATAATGTTGGCTTAACATCACCACCCTTCTCATACTTCCCTGATTTCAGGAATCTGTCGAGAATGTCGTTCTCGTTAGTGGCAATAATAAGCTTATCGACAGGCAAGCCCATCTCCTTAGCGTAGTAACCGGCAAGGATATCACCAAAGTTACCAGATGGAACAGTGAAGCGCACTTTAACGTCTGGGAACTTCTTGACAATCTGGAAATATGAGTAGAAGTAGTATGTTTGCTGAGCCAATATACGAGCCCAGTTAATGGAGTTAACGGCACCGACATGGTACGTCTTGTTGAACTCAGCATCACCGAAGATCTGCTTGACAATATCCTGGCAGTCGTCAAAGGTTCCCTTGACAGACAAAGTGTGAACGTTCTTATCCAAAACGGTAGCCATCTGGGCTTCTTGAATTGGAGAAATGCGACCAGTTGGGTACAATATGAAGACCGAAACATCCTTCTTACCTCTGAGGCCGTAGATGGCAGCAGAACCAGTATCACCTGAAGTGGCACCTACAACCGTCAAGACGTCCTTCTCGGCCTCAGGCTTACCAGCGTTCTTGCGTGTAAGGAAGTATTCAAACAAGTTGCCCACAAATTGAAGCGCAACATCCTTGAAAGCGTAGGTTGGACCGTGGAAGAGCTCCAACAAGTAAAGGCCATTCGCCTCATCGATAGCGTGAACTGGTGTGACATCCTCGTCTCTGAAAGTGGAGTACGACTTTTCAATAAGGTTCTTTAAGTCAGCATCTGGAATTTCAGATGAACTGATGTAGAGTCTCAACACTTCGAATGCGAGCTCCTGGAATGACAGATTAGCCCACTTCGTCAAGAAGTTCGGCTCGAGCTGTGGGATTACAGATGGGACAAAAAGACCACCGTCAGTGGCCAAACCTTGCAGAACTGCATCTTCAAAGGAGACAGCTTGTTTTGTGGAACAACGAGTGGAACAATATGTCTGAGAGGACATCTTACAGTATTTTCTTTCCCTGTTCTATAACCAAAAACAAATCCTACGAACAAGTCAGATCTTCACGTGTTGTCTGTTTTTGTTGGCGATGACTCCCTGGCAAGCTGAGAAAAAGAACTTTTGTGTTGAGCACACCCCCGGAAGATCATCTCCGAAACAACTATTTCCGAGGGTCTTGTTCTGTTGGAAATTAATACGACGAGACACTATTATATTACTGAAACATTTTTCCTATACGTTTCTTCTAGGATTATTAGTAATCATTTTGTGAATTGGATATTGGATGCTGGTTCCTGTCTGTATAAACTTCTAGGTACGATCGATGTATACTACGATTATTCGTACTCCAAACTGATATTCCGATAGATTATTCATATGGTACAATGACTCGAGACTAACGTAAAGATAAAAAGCCGAATTAAGTAGGGACCACAAAGCTTGTGAGATTTACAGGATCCAGAAGAGAACCATGAAAAACAGAAAAAGGAGCATAACAGGCAGAGGAGACGCTAGGGTGGATGGTAACCGTCACATACGGTTTGTCTTCAACAAGATATCGACATTCTCCGCAAGCATCTCATCAGTGTAAAAGTCAGATCTTCTAACAGTTTCTTCGTTATATCCTTCGTCACCAGCAAGTATCTTAAGCAGTTTTGAGTGTGATTTAGTGAAATCTTTGAAAAAGGTGGCAGGGTCTTGTGATAGTTTCTCGTAGAAAAGATATTTTCTGTGAGCATTGTGCAATCCCTGCACACCAAGGATGATCTTGGTGTTCAGATCTTTGATAGCATCGTCATGTGCAGACACAAGATTCTTACTGTCCACTTTCCAAGTTTCCTGTTCTGTGATGTCGTCAAATGGTACTTCAAGATCAATGACAACGTCACCGAGTGTTGTTGCTCTATCAACTCTAATTAAATACTCAAGCTGGATCGGTCTATTGGCCGACAAGTGTTTTCCCAACAACTCTATCACATCCTTAAAGCTGAATCTAGGGACACCAAACAGCTTGGAGAGGTTCTCGTCACAGTTGATAATTCTCTTATCTTCCGCTGCCTGCAAGTTGTTAAGTTGGACATACTGCCAAACAGCATATACAGCATCATGTTGTGTTGTTTCAGTGACACCAAGCAATCTCGAAAGTTCAGGTGATGCCTTCAGCTTGATAGGGAATTCCTTAGGCTGGATTGTGATTCTCGCCTTGATGTTCTCGGAACCAGGTCTCTTGATATCGAGGCCATCAAATTCCACGCCCTTGGTCTTCGGGTCAGTGTTCTCATGCCACTCAATAACATTTTCCTTCGGGATGTTGCCATTATCGGCTGACTGAGTGATATCGTTTTCGTCTCTATTTGGAACCACATCAACAGCGATACCTGAGATGAACGAGCTGAATTTCTTTCTCGTTGGATCGGTCGCATCCTGACCATTGACGATTCTTCCTTCCACTCTTAACGTCCAGCTCGGGCCATCTGTAATAGGCACGGGAGGAGGAGGTATGACACCAGGAACTACAGGCGCAGTAGGTGGTTCTGGTGGCTTTTGCCATGGCTGGTTCTCAGCAGTATTGTACACGAAGATACGCAGTAGCTGTTTCTTGCGTGGAATCTTCGTTATGTTCTCAGACAAATCATTAAACTTGCGTGTAGTGAAGATATCAATTCTTTTCTCGGCCTCATACAAGCGACGGTAGAGGTCTACCTCGGGGACGATGCTATCAATAGCGCGTGGGATCGTGATATCGGTAGGGCGGGCCTGCGCAACAGTAACGTTCTGCGCGGCCTGCACATTTTGTGGTCCCCGCTGAGGCACCTTGCTCATAGCACTCAACGAAGGTCAAATGGAGGTCAAATATATATTTTTCAAGCACCTATTTTGTGTGCTGATACCTCGTTTCTTACGCTGTTTTATTCCCCTGCTTTATCGTTGTTTTCATGGTGTTGGCTGGAGGGTTTTTCGTTGTTGAAGTTGTGGACTTTCGCGACTGGGGCTCTGCCAAGAAGGGGTCGGGCGAATTCGACGCGTCGCGATCATCACTATGGACAAGGCAGAGGACAGACAGACCTCCAGCCAATCTAAGTGTTCTAACGATTCAAGAACCAGCAAACGAACTTGTTTAAGCCTGGGTATTCTTTGGATTTGTCATTTGTGCGATGTCTGTGCGTTTCGACGAGTCTGCAGACCTCTCTGCTGTTGCTAATGCGGCGAACAGCACTGAACACGACGACGAGAATAGAGAGCTCTCAGTGCAAGAAGAGTACCAACTGTGGAGAAAAAACTGTCCAGTCATGTACGAGTTTGTGTCTGAAACTGCGTTAACATGGCCTTCACTCACTGTACAGTGGCTTCCAGATGCGCTGAATACTACAAATGAGGACCCAGGGGTGCCACAGAGACTCATCATTGGAACACATACTTCGGGGGAGGATACAGATTATCTGAAAGTGTCTACTACTTCGCTACCTAAAAGTCTGGTACCAGGAGCTAGGAAAACGGGCAAAGAAGATGAGGAAGAAGATGGGGAGGATACTGAGAACAGGAAGAAGACAAATGCCGAGGTTAATGATGCCAAAAGACAGCAGACCACGAACGCTCGTCTTAAAGTGGTGAAGAAGTTTGCCCATGAGTTGGAAGTCAACAGGGCTCGTTACAACCCACTACATCCGTCCACCGTTGCGACGATCTCAGGGTCCGGAGACGTATATCTCTACGATATTGATAGGGACATAAAACAGAAGCCGGTGTACTTGAAACACCACACGGACAACGGCTATGGCCTTTCATGGAACCCATTAGTTAACGGCGAGCTTTTGACTGCATCCGATGACTGTACCGTGGCGTTGTGGCATACCGTAAACAAAACAGATACCCCGATGGCTGTGTTTAAGGAACATACTGGTATTGTTAACGAAGTCCAATGGCACTCCAAGGATGCGAACATCTTTGGATCCGTCAGTGATGACAAGAACATCCGAATCTTCGATGCAAGAGGGAAGGCGGCGACGCAGTCAATCGCCCGTGACGCCGCTATTAACACGATCTCATTCTCGAAGTTCTCATCAAACCTCTACGCTGTAGGTCTCGAAGATTCTACCATTGAACTCTTCGACTTAAGAAATCCTGGCAAAAAGCTACACACTATCATGGGCCATACAGGGTCCATTTCGTCTCTGGAATGGGATCCTCACAATGACGGAATTCTCGCTTCGGGGTCCTCAGATCGCCGTGTGATCCTCTGGGATGTCAAACGAATCGGCGAGGAGCAAGTCCAGGAAGATGAAGATGATGGTGCCCCAGAACTCTTCATGATGCATGCTGGTCATACTGCGCCAGTCACCGATCTCTCTTTCAACCCGTCTATCCCGTTCATGTTGGCCTCCACAGCCGATGATAACATCATTCATCTCTGGAAGATCTCGAAAAAACTCACCGATGAGTATGTAGGAAATGTGGTGGACGATATAGACATCTTCTCCTTAGAGTAATAATAATATGCGAGATGTTTTTTTGCTCTCCCTGTAGTGTATATATGAGGCTTCTTTTCTCGCTGTGCGTCGAATGGCGTAATTTATAGAATGCACAGTAAATTTTGGCACTGGGGCACAGATTCCTGGGGCCTGAAAAAATCCTTCATCAACACTTCGAGAATCGAAGAAGAACCACGCTTGCAAAGACCGTGATACCAGGATAACGGTGGGATTTTTTGAATAAACCAAACCCATATACAATGAGTGTGATATTCCGTCAGCCAGCATTCAAACGTATATCGCTTGTCCGGTACTCAGCTCGTTCGAAGCGTGAGAATAAGGCCCAGGTGCAACTTCTCAAAGATTTCCCTCTGTACGGTCAGAAGGGTGAGATCATCGAGGTTTTGCCTAGTATTATGCGTAACAAGCTTTATCCAAACAACGGTGCTGCATATATTATTCCAAAGGCGGGGTTGGGCCCAAGAATCCCTGTTGTGAAGAAAGATATCAGAGAACAGCAGCAGCTACATCTTCAGAAACAAGCAGAAAGAGAACAGAAGAAAGCGGCTGCTGCTCAAGCAGAAAAAATGAAGAAGGAATCAGAGAAAATCAAACCTATTGAGGTGGCAGGCCTCTTGTTTGATCTTCCTGAAAGTGCAGAGAGCTCTACCGGGCCCACTGCAGGGTACTCGATGATAACGCTCAACGTTACACTTGGCTCACTCCGTTTCACACTGGGTGACAACTCAGTGTCTAAAGCAGACATCGCTCAAAAGATTTCTAGCGTTGTCGGATTTACAGTGCCTCAAACGGATTTGACTATTAGTAATGGAAAGGATGAGTTTAGTGAGATCAAGAGCGAAGGAACCTATAACGTGACGATAACCCAGGAGCACTCTCAGAGTTCTGTGACAAAAAAGGTCATAGTGACCGCTTAATATATAGAAAATGGAATGCTTGTAAAAAGAACATTCAAGTGCATGTTGTCTGTACATATTGATCGGGGTTTTGCAGTTATTTGTAGAACGCTGGATATACGTATATGGCTCATAATCGACTAGAAAAATCAGATCAAAACATCTTTTTTCATATGCATAAATTCATTAACACATGCTCTATAAAATTACAAAGTGGTGGGAAGATATATCCAAATTAAGCAGCCTTGAGCACAATGATAACGGAGTCGCCTCTTAGGAAAAGTTTCGAGATGAACCTCTCCTTTGGAACAGGCTTGCTTTTCTTCCCATTAGAACTTCTAGGCGTTTCACTCCATAGCTGTTTCAAAGTTAGTGGTCTATACATGTCTCAATGTCATTAGAATCGAAAATACTTACCTCTCGGACTTCTTCCAAAACAAGATTGGAATGTCTATCAAACGCCCTGACCTTGGCCAGCAGCTTGTGATTGTTTCGGCAACTTATGAGCACTTTTGTTCCATTTTTTACCGCATCTGCAAGTACCGACATAGGACCATTCGCAAATTCATATTCTTCGAGTTGTTGAAGCTCTGTTTGCGTTAATTCATTTCGAGGGCGGTCGACAAGCTCACTGGGCGTTTGTTAGTATTGCGTTCCTTCTTTACCCGACATAACACCCACAAAAATTTGGGTTCAGCAAAAGCACGTACGCCATCTTTACGAGTCGTAATCCAGGTTAGCTGTACTCCTTCGTAATACCAAAAGCTGTGAAGATTATTGAAAAGTTCTTGGAAAGGGCCCATGTCTTCATCACGACTTTTAATTACTGCCCGGAACTCTTGCCGATTTCCGAGGTTGAGCGCTCAAATAGGTCATTTCCGACTGCCCTCGGATATTTCTTTGGACCAACGCGAAAAAACGCGACTCCTTGACGCGTCAGCTGGGAGCTTCCGAATCGAGCAAATGAATTGCAGAATCTGTCACCACCAAGAGAAGACTGGAACACGTTCGGACTGTGTGCCTTTCCATTTAATCATAACTTCTCCTTTCTCTCATAATCGAAACAAATACGCCACCACAGCCACCCAACAATGTCCTTCGACCGCGGTGATATCTTCTCTGCCAGTGTCCTCCCTGGTGAGGATACAGACCAGGATACCAACCAGGAGTTCATCACTGCCTTCAGAAAGTTTATTCTTGAGTTCCGTGTAGGTGCAGAGTTCATTTATCGTAACCAACTGAGGGAAAACCTACTGGTGAAGGAGTACTCTCTGACAGTTGACTCTGTAGATCTCATCCGTTACCAAGAAAACCTCAACAAGCACCTAATGGACAGCCCAGCAGAAATGGTACCACTCTTTGAAAGAGCTATCACCGATGTTGCAAAGAGAATCGTATATCTTGAAGAAACCGAGATTCCTCCTAATTTTCCTACCTGTCAACTTATTCTAAAGTCGGGGTCAACAAAGCTCACTATCAGAGAGCTCGATGCAGATCATATTGCCAAAATTATTCGTATCAGTGGAATCATTATTTCCACATCTGTGCTTCAATCCAAGGCGACTTCTTGTCAAATAATGTGTCGCTCATGCAGACACACTCAAAGAGTCAATGTTAACTCTGCCTTTGGAGGCGTTGTATTGCCAAAGGAGTGTGGTGCCATTCCTGCCGATGGTGAAAAGAACCAGTGTCCAAGAGATCCCTATGTGATTGTCCATGACAAGTCGATGTTCATAGATCATCAGACTTTGAAGCTGCAAGAGCTTCCAGAAATGGTTCCTGTTGGTGAAATGCCGAGACATGTCCTGCTCTCTGCGGACCGTTATCTTACTAACAAGGTGGTCCCAGGAACCCGTTGCACAATCACTGGTATATACTCTACTTTCCAGTCCAAGCTGAAAGGCCCATCATCCGTTGCTATCAGAAATCCTTATATTAGAGTCATTGGTATCCAAACCGATGTTGACCATAATGCTGCAGGTAATGTCATTTTCACAGAAGAGGAAGAAGAAGAGTTTTTAGAACTCTCCAGAAGACCAGATCTATATGAAGCTTTCGCTAATTCCATAGCCCCATCTATTTATGGTAACCAAGATATTAAGAAAGCTGTCGCTTGTTTGCTTATGGGTGGTTCAAAGAAGTTGCTTCCAGATGGAATGAGACTTAGAGGTGATATCAATGTTTTGCTTCTTGGCGACCCTGGTACTGCGAAGTCCCAACTCTTAAAATTTGTCGACAAGGTTAGTCCCATCTCTATTTACACGTCTGGTAAGGGATCCTCTGCCGCTGGTTTGACCGCTTCTGTTCAGAGAGATAATTCTACAAGAGAATTTTATCTTGAAGGAGGTGCTATGGTTTTAGCAGATGGTGGTGTTGTTTGTATTGATGAGTTCGACAAGATGAGAGAGGAAGATAGAGTGGCCATTCACGAAGCAATGGAACAACAAACCATTTCCATTGCCAAAGCTGGTATCACAACGGTTCTAAATTCCAGAACCTCGGTTTTAGCAGCTGCAAATCCAAGTTTCGGTAGATATGATGACATGAAGTCACCAGGTGAAAATATTGATTTCGCCGCATCCGTCATGTCTAGATTTGATATGATTTTTATTGTCAAGGACGATCATAACGAAGCTAGAGATATCTCCATTGCTAACCACGTTTTGAATATCCACATGGGAAGAAACAATAATCAAGATGTCGCTGGTGAGATTCCACTGGAGAAGATGAAGAGATATATATCTTATTGTCGATCCAAAGATGCTCCGAGACTCTCCCCAGATGCCGCTGAGAAATTGAGCTCCCATTTTGTTGAAATCAGAAAACAAGTTCACGAGAGAGAAGTTGAAGCCGATGAAAGATCTTCAATTCCCATCACAGTTCGTCAGCTAGAAGCTATCATTCGTATCTCCGAATCTCTTGCAAAACTCGAATTATCCCCTGTCGCTACCGAGACTCATGTTGATGAAGCCATACGACTTTTCCAAGCTTCTACGATGGATGCAGCTGCAAAAGACATAAACAATATGTCACCAAAGACTCAGGAGGAAGTCAGAAAAATTGAGAGGGAAATCAGAAAAAGGCTCCCTATTGGATTTTCTACCACGTACGATACATTGAGAAGAGAGTTTGTTCTTGGTAAAGAGTATACACAATTTTCTTTGGACAAAGCGTTACATGCAATGGAACGTCAGGAGGCCATCACATTCAGATTCAATAGGCAGAATGTTCTGAGATCAGGTATCTAATAGCTTTCTCTTGTGATTCTTAATGATGACAGTGGTCAATGAACTGCTGGCTTTTTTTGTCATTTTTAACAGTTCATACCCACAATTTTAATGACACCTTCTTACATAAAACGTAGCTACTTAGCATCAAACTGGAAACGCCAATCAACTTTTGAGTTTATACATAATCATTACTCATGCGTTTTTCTTAGAGCCTAATGCAAGTGGTGCAACAAACCCAGCACCAATATTCAATACTCCTTGTACTCTTCCTTTTAGAACATTCGAGGAACATTCAACAGACATATCCAGATAGTTTATCTTGGCTTCGTTCTTACCTATCCTCACCGTTGAACCATTACCATCCTCATCAATAGTCAAAGATTCACCAAACTGCGATTCCAGCAAAACATTGAGCCTCTTAATTCGGGTATCAATTCCGGAATCAGCCAAGAGGTTGCTCTTGTCAGCATGGTTGCATGGTTGAGATGACATTTTGATTGAAGCCGGAGAGGAGTCGACTGACATTAAGATAGCAACAACCGAGTCAGCAATTGTATCGTTAATTATACCACTCATCCACTCAATGGTACATACATTGTTGGAAATGTTCAGGGTGATCTCATTCATAATTTTGGCCTCATATTCATCTGGGTCGTCAATCAAGACATCAACATGACCAAACATTTGGAACAAATGCCACTGGATTAGATCTCTTCCAGCCTCCACATGAATTGTTTGACGCTCTTTAACTATAGTCGAAGTCAACCCTGCATACTCTCTTACATCGTCCACTCTCATCAAGTTCAAATCGAAGTCCTTTGATACCAGTACTCCACTGATGGTATCTTTTCCTTTTTCTTCAACCAGTGAACCGAGAGCCTTCGCAATTTTAAGGCCTTTAAATTGAAGACTCAACTCATCACAGTTTCTCGGATTATACACTTTCACTTCCTTATCTGTACCTTTGAACTTCGAATACTTGGAAAGAAGTGCTGATTTTAATCTACCCATTGGGTTTGGTTCACCATGAACTAGGATAATGGATTTTGGATCGACAAGTTCAATAAACTTGGAGTTCTGTTCATAGTCAACGTGAGCTGCAAAGGAAATTTCTTCAATGCTGATTCTTCTAGGAATCATTGAATCTGGATTACTCACAGATGGAATGGAGTCCGGCTCAGTAATTAGGCTCTTCGCCAACGTACCCTCCACAGAATATCCGGTAAGGATAACGGAATTTCTCGACTCAGGTGCCCATCTCTCTAACAATTCACGAGATACACCGTTTTGTAGCATACCTGGACTTGCAACAACGACACATGGTCCAAAGTCGTCGAACTTGTCTAGGTTCTTAATGTTTCTGACGTGTTTGAACTGGAATGGATTGGAGTTCTGATCCCTAAACTTTTTTCTAATACTGTCATTCATCATATTGATATACGTTTGGAAGACAGCAAGACACTTTTTGGCAAGTGAAGAAGCGTAGTATACGTTTACACTATCTAGATCTGGATGCGTAGACCAGTACTCATCGAGGATTAGGAGAAGCTCTTGAGCAGTACCAAGAGCGAACACGGGCAGCAAAACACGGCCACCCTTTGCTAGTGTAGAATGAATGAGATTGGTAAGTCTGAGTTCCTTTTCTAACCTTGGCTCATGTGTAGCTGTGCCAAATGTCGACTCTGTGATAAGGACATCAGGCTTTACAGGTGGGATCTCTGCTGGATTCAAGTGGCGACTCTCTTCTCTGGAGTAGTCACCAGTGAAAAGAATTTTCAGGCCACTGATCTCAATCATGTACATTGCAGCACCAAGGACATGACCAGCATGATATGCAGTAAATCGGATACCGTCGACTTCGTTCGTAGAGTGGTAATCGACGGTCTCGATCTTGTCAAAAGACTCCAAGAGATCTTCATCAGAATAGAGCAGTGTAGTGGAGCCAATCGATGTCACCTTGACGAAATCCGTCAGAAGCCAGCGGTAGATAGCTTTCGTCGGATGAGTCATAAATACACGACCGTTGAAGTTAGTATGTTGCATAACATACGGTAGCGAAGCAGCATGATCAAGATGGAAGTGTGAGATGAGTAATATATCCACAGTCGAGAGGTCGAAGTCATCATAGAACGGGAGCGCGCTAATTCCGGAAGAGGCTGGATGCACACCCGCATCAAGCATAATAGTCTTACCCTTGTATTGGATGATATGGCATGATCGTCCTACTTCAGAGCCTCCACCCAAAGCAATGAACCTGAACGAATCGGCGTCAGCGGTCTAGACACTGAGTTAGTAGACCTGAAAGTCGAGTGGACCACGAACCCGATCAAAAACATTGAGGGCTTCAGTGACAAAGAAAAAGTACGTACCTCGCGAGTAGTATAAGACATTTGGAGTCACTTTCTAGTACTAGGCGAAGCACAGAATACTCACTTCGGATTGTTATGGATGTTGTCGAAGATGAGTGGATGGGGCTCCATCAAAATTTCGCGGCCAGTAGTGGCCTTAACATAACCGATTAAGCACCGGGTGGGTACTTCAATGATACAGAAAGGTCGGTTTGGGGGATTACTTGAAACATTCTAAAACTTCCTAACTGCTGATTTCTGTCAATGTCCAATTGCAAACTTGTGCTTGTGCCTGTTGCTACAATAGGATGTGGGAAAACTACTACATCTCAAACGTTGTTGAGTCTGTTCCCTTCGCAGTTTGGGGCGGTAGCTAACGACGATATGCCTACCGGTAAGAAAGGCCCAGAGCTTTTCATTAGACGTGCTCTTGAGGTGCTTCAGGAGAAATCAATTGTTATTATTGACCGGAATAACCATATGCTGCGAGAAAGACAACAGATATTTGACGATTTCCAACGACTACGAGGAGAATACGTATCCGATAGCCTCGATATCAAGTTTGTGTGCTTATCGTTCGTAGATAGGTCTGCACGTTCTAACGGGCTTTGGAAAATCACTACAAGTCGTGTGATACGCCGAGGTGATAACCACCAGTCAATCAAAGCCGATAAAGATGGCCCTGAGTTTGTGAAGAAGATCATGAGTGGCTTTATCTCTAGATTCCAACCTGTTAATCTCAGAACGACGCCAGACTTGCTCTTTGATATGGTGATAAAGCTGCACGTTGACGAGGAAAATTCGTCTCTTAGGAATGCAAAGACCATCCTACAGATGCTACAGAGGAAGTATCCTTGGGTTGATATTCCGGTAATCTCTTTGGAAGAGTGGCAACGGTGTTTCGAACTTGCGCTACTATATACACCAGAGTATACAAAAAATATGGGAAAGAAGTCTAAGAATGGGTCAAAGACTGAAGAGATCAAGAACATGCAGTATGGGAATGTTATTAATATGCTAGCTTCTGATCACCTGAAGAAATAGAATCCAGCTGCTTCTTTGGAGATAGTACTGTAGGTTAACAATAAAAGATACCCTAGTAACGTGGGTGTAGCTGAGTTCCAAGTAAATAATACAGAGGAGAGATTAGCTAGGTATGTTGGGGGCGGTCTGTTGGATGAATCATAGGGTGTGTCAGTTTGATATTACTAGTGGGGAAGTTTATTCTGGAATGGAATGCGTCATTAGAAAGATTAAACACTAGTGAAACTGCACGCAAAAGCATTTGAGCATCGGTACAAGTGTAGGCTACACTTCAAATCATTTTCTCCTAGAGTTAGATCTTCTTCCCTCGAAGCCCGGTCTCTTTGGGGCAATCTTGGTTTTGAACTTTCTCACCTGCTTTATCTGGTTCTTCCGTTTGACTCCCTTGTTCATCTTTCTAATTTCCAAGTTCTCCTCTCTTCTCTTCGCTTTAGCGGTAATCATGTTTTGAACATGATCCTTACGTTCCTGCCACTGGATCTCAGATTTTCTTTTCTGTGCTTCTTTTCTCTTGAGCGCCTTCTTTAACAGCTTTTCGTCGTCCTTGATTTTGTGACCCTCAGCAGCGGCCAATGTTCTGTTCCATTTCTCTTTTTCAGCTAGCTCCTTCTTCTTATCTTCATCAAGATTAGCTAATTTTTGTTTCTTCTGTTCAATCAGTTTCAAATGAGCCTTAAGGTCTTTCTTAGCAGGGCCTTTCTTCTTTTGAACACGGATATTCTGCAAATCAGAGGTCGCCTTTGTTTTTTCGTCAAAAACAATATTTTGGAAAATTACACCTTCATTTTTAGAAGAAGGATTCATTTCAATCTCGCTGTCTTCCTCGTCAGAGTTGTCAGAGTCATCAGCATCCAGTTGCATTTCAGCGAGTTTTCTCTTTCTTTCGGCCTTAATCTCAGCTCTTTTGCGTCTCTCTTCGAGGATCGCTTCTCTCGAAGAAGGTGCGCCTGAAGCCTTAGATCCAGGGGCCTTACGTTTCTCCCTCATTGTGCTAATCTTGTTTTGGAGCTTCTCCTTGAGAGCTTTCAAGGCCTCTTCTTTCTTCTTTTGGTCCTCTTCCGTGAGTGTCTTTGTCTTCCTCGATTTCTTACTAGCTTTCTCTGTCTCTGTAGATTTCACCACAGGCACTTGTAGAACGTTATTCGTCTCGATCTCATTACCTTCGTCATCAAAAATCACATTAATATCCTCTTCAGAGTCGTCGGCTTGTTGTTCGCTCTTTTCGTTGAGGCGTTGGTTTGTCTTACCATCGGCCGGTGATTCAACATTTAAGTTTTCTACTAGCAAGGTTTCCTCGGACAGCTCGTCTTCTTCAAACTCACTTGTTTGTACATTTTGGTCCTGTACGTGTTCGACCACTTCGGAGCTTACTTGTTGCAATTGTTTCTGTCCAGGAACCACTACAGGCATTGCGGTTTGAGCGCGCTTCTTCTGAACATCCGCAGCTGACCCACCCTTTTCTGGCTCCTTGGAGGCTTCTGGGTTCAGCTTATCCCTCTTACTCTGCTTAGCCTCCTCTTTTGTTTTCTTCTTGGCCTTCCACTGGTCCTGGGTGTCGTCATCGTAGTAATACTTTGCCGGGATGAGCGACAATAACCCATCAAACGCAGAGGAGTTGTTCTTGAGGCGCTCCTGCGTCAGTAGTTAGTATTCTCACGCTCGCACAAGCAAAGGCTAACCACTCCGAGGAATACACACCTCCAAACTCAAGCTCATCTTCCCGTTCGTTGCCACAGTCTCAGAATCGTAAGAGTGTCTTTCCTCCAACGGCCCTCTCATCACAAACTTAAACAGGCTCATCGCCCTGGAAAAAAAAATTTGTGAAGATCCGCGAACCAGCTCGAGAACCTCGCGAATTCATTTGATGAGGGAAAGGAAACGATCCTCCTGTCATTAACATGTGTGCCAATAGGCATTCGCGAAAGTCCACCTCGGCGGCGCCCAAATTCCAAAAGCAGCACGGGCTCCACGAGGACGGCACAGCAGCAATTGGCGAGGTATCGGGACACTCACAGGCGATTGGCGAGTGGATCAAAGCCCTTGGAACTTATCGCCACCTCATTGCACGCGTGTTTTTGGCTGGAGACTACTCACAGTAACGGAAGCGTACTTCATCAGTGAGCGACAGAAACAGAGAGAGATACACATACAATGGCGGAGGCGATCGCTAACTATCTCCTGGTGTCGCTGCCATCGAAGGCGGCACCAGAGTCGACGCCATCAGCGTCTTCTGTGGAGTGGATGGAGCGGGAACTTATCCAAGGGAAGGCTTCTGTGAGCCAGTTGACGATTCCTTCTTTCAAGATTGGGACGCTGGACTCGCTGGTGTTGCAGAGTGAGGAGCTCCAGAAGACAGACGAGCAAATGGGCAACTCCATTGGGAAGGTGCTCGAAGTGCTCTCAAACCTTTATGAGGGAAACAACCTCGTGAACTCCTCAAAGAAGGTTGATGACAAGTTCGTGACTGATTATGTTGAGCACTTTGCTTGGAAGAGTGCCAAGTTCAGAGTAGACAAGCCGTTGAAGGAGCTTATCAAGACTATTTCGGATGAAGCGTTCCAATTGGATGCTGATGTCAGGACCGCCTTCACAAACTACAACACTGCCAAGTCAAATCTGGCAGCAGCTGAGCGTAAGCAGACAGGTGATTTGAGTGTTAGATCTCTTCACGACATCGTTTCTCCTTCGGACTTCGTCCTTGGCTCAGAGCACTTGCAGACGGTCCTGGTTGCAGTTCCAAAGTCATCGAAACAAGAGTACCTCAAGTCATACGAGTCATTGTGTGGAATGGTTGTACCACGCTCAGCTAAAATCATCCAGGAGGATCAGGAGTACTCTCTCTTTAGTACAACCCTGTTCAAGAAGTTTATCTCCGACTTTTACCAGGCCTGTCGTGACAACAAGTTTGTACCTCGAGACTTTGTGTACTCGGAAGATGTGCTCAACGAGATGCGCAGGGAGCACGAGGTTGCTGCACAGACAGAAAATAAGCTCAGAGGCGAACTTGTGAGATTGGCCAAGGCTGCGTATTCCGATATCACGGCGAACTGGTTCCATATCAAGGCCGTGCGCGTGTTTGTTGAAAGTGTGCTTAGATACGGTCTTCCACCTGACTTCCAGACGACCCTCATCAAACTTCCTAACGAGAAGTCGGTTGCGCGTGCGAAGAACGAGCTCTTCAGTGAGTTTGGATACTTAGGTGGAGCTGCTTTCAGTAAAGACAAGAAAGGTAAGGTTCTCAAAGACAGTGGCCTAAACGAGTATGCCTCACTTGTTGATACTGAGTACGAGCCTTTTGTGATCTACCAGGTGGACATCAAGTAGACATCTGTCCTTCTGCATTCCATGCATCTCTTTGTATTCCTCTAGAAACCTTTGGTAATATACCTCTGGTAGTATCTCTGTTTAATTCTAGTTTCAATCCACGGTTACCATTCTATAATACCTCTGTTTCTGTAGTAACTAGTTTTGTAGGATAGCGGTAACCATCTGTCCTGGGTCTAGACTAATACTGTACTGCCCTTACTCCGTATTGTTTCATTCAGTAGTTCCTGTGTCTCTTCGAATTGCATCAATTTATCTTTATGGTGAGTATCCTGCATGCGTAGACATGGTTTCAATCTCTACCAAAATCTATCCTCTGAAGGGTGGGCATATGAGAGCGAATCAGATTTCTACTACAAACAATCTGTTATCCAAGTAGGAGACATTTCCTCTTACAATCTCTTGACGTATTTAGTGTTACCATTCCAAGTAACCTTTTTTACGGATAAATGCGAAGAATAATATCTTTGGGTAGCCCTCGAGAAAAGGTAACTAAACAGTTGTTCCACGACGTTTATTTTCATAAGCACGAATTCAGCGGAAGCTTTCCTGTAGAAGGCCTCACTCTTATATTTATTTCTGGTTATTTGTAGATCTAAATCGTCGATGACTCTGAGTAACTTTGCATATAATATTTTATCAATATAAGGCTGCCTTCATTAGTGTAACTATGGAACCCTCATAGCGCTTTTCTTGATCAAATGCTTGTGTATTGTCTCATAGTGCTATGATTCAGAATTTAAGCCCAATGGTTTCTGTGATCGTGTCTCACATCTCGAATTTGGAATTTATGGGAAAAAAGAGTGGTTCTATAAACGCTGTTATAATCCATTCCATGTTTCACCTTCAGTACGATCCTCGTTAGACATTTGTACCGCCCCCGGTGAGAGGCTTATCTCTGCTTGAATCTTATGCCGAACGGTCCCCAATATTGAACACCCATCACTTCTAAGACCTTCACGGGCACGAATTTCTGCATTTTGTGACTATTACTATGGATCCCAGTCTTGCTGTCAGCCGCTTGGTGTGCCCCATTACGTCTTTTTCCTTCTAGTCACCAGTCATTAGCCCATTCCAGTCGTCCGAGATCGCCAATACCATTTTCTCCACCTTTCACAGTGTCAAAGCATCGCTATTCCTAGTGAGTAATTAGACAGACCAAATTCCACGCACATTTCGTATTGTACCGCATCTAGCACTCTTTCGTGGCCCATCCATACCGAAATAGCACCCAACCGGTTCTACATCAATTCCGCCTAAGCCTCTCCTCTACTGACGCTTGTGCACATACATCCAACACCATTAGTATACATTTCACCGCATTGTACCGCAACTTACTGCAGAGCCAGGAATGCGCTTAACCCTCTAGCTAACGGACCCACCAGCCCACTAACCCATCTCCTTTCCAGCCCCTCCTCGCCCCCGTCTCACGATGCGATGATGTGGTGCCTAAACCTTGCGCTGCAGCGGTGCGCAGGGGTATTAACGTAGTGCCTACCTTTGCTTCTGTATACATTTGGCGATCCGGGGAGGGGGCCAGGGCACGCTAACGCGTTGGAAAACGATACGCTAGATCATATACGTCTTAGGGTACTTGGAGACTATGGATTTGATCAGAGATTCTCATATACTCCCTAGAAGGCAGTATTGCGTATTATGTTAATACCTTTTCTATATATTGATACTATGGAATCATCTAGTCGCCCAGGCATCAGCTTGCGGCTGTAGTAAACGCGCGCTACGTGGACCTTTCGCGGATACTCCATGTGCTATAAAGTATCTGCTGAGTATGGAGAGGTCTTATGTAGTAGAACTGTAGTTTAAATATAGTATATGTATATGGAAAACCGTCCATGTAGTATAAACAACAAACTTTTATGATGTTTAATTGTATCCAGGTATACGACCTCCAAGAGCGAGCCGGTTCGAAATGCCCACTATACCCACTCCACAGCACCCTATAATATGCTATATCTCTTATATATTATATACACTAGATATTATCCATCTTACACTTCAGACACCATATATATTATACCGCATCTTTCGCATTCTATTATATACCCTATGCAATACACTCTCTCCTTCCTCTCGTAGATCCCATATCCCATATCCCGCATCCCACATTGCCTTATACGCGTTCCTCAACTTACCCACGCACACACAATACCAAATACCAATCATAATACGCTACGCATAATATATCATATCTCTGAAGCCTCACTTCAAGCCCCATTAAAAAACCCATACGCCACATATACCCCATACTCCCCATTTCCCTCATATTCCCTATATTCCGATACCCCCTACATCCCTTTATCTGCCTTGGCCCCTTGGCCCGTTCCCCTTGCCCCTTGGGCGCGCCACTGCCGATCGCTGCTGCCACGCTCATTGTCTTCGCCTCTGCTATTTTAGCGTGCAGCGACGCGTTTCCGGTGTTTACCGCATTGGAGCAAAACTCTTCGCACATCAATCTCTCCAAGTAAACCGGTGGTGGGTAACAACGAGCATACACGCTTAACAACCACCACCACAACCACCCATCCACAACACCCCGGGGAAAACCAACGGTCGATTCTTGGGAGGAAGAGCCCTCACAACCCACACAAGGGGTTTTTTCATGAGCTCAACAACACCGTCAAGAGCTGATACCCCCCTCAGAGAACGCCGTCTGCGGCAGTCGTCCACGCCCGTGATGAGCTCGCCTATCACACAGGTGCCCACACCCACAAGACCCAGCGGAAACAACCGCAGAAACACTAGCCTTTCGAGCGTCCAGGGGTTCTCGCCACAGAACTTGATATCACCCAGGATCAGAGCTGTTGCTTCCCCAGTAACACCGCCGGCCACAGCCGCTGGGCCGTCGCCCTCTGGAGCCACGTCGTCACAAAGGAACAGGGACAACATCAAGGTCATTGCGCGTTTCAGACCACAACTATCAAACGAAAACTCGAATAGAGAATCAACTGTCAAGTACATTGACGATACTTCTGTAGCGGTCGGCCAGGAAGTCTACACTTATGACCGTGTGTTTGGCCCAGGCGCTACACAGGAAGAGCTGTTTGCGTACTCTGTTGAGCCAACTGTCAGAGAGTTCTTTGCAGGCTATAATGGCACAGTACTGGCATATGGCCAAACTGGTTCGGGAAAGACGTACACGGTGATGGGGCCAGACATAAACAGCGACGAACGAGGCATCATTCCACGTATTGCAGACGGGATCTTTGACCGAATCCACAGGGAACAGAAGAACCAGTCGAGCTCTGACCCCACTGAGTTTACTCTCAGTGCTTCTTACATGGAAATATATATGGAACAAGTGAGAGACTTGCTAACACCCTCTAACGAGCTTCCACTCATGATCCACGAGGATAGAATCAACGGCGTATACGTCCGTAACCTCACAAGGCGTTACGTTGCGTCATCTGAAGAACTATATAGCATCCTTATGAAGGGAACACAGATGCGGGCAGTTGGAAGCACAGATATGAACCCAGAGTCCTCAAGATCACATACAATATTCCAATTGGACCTAATGCAAGAGAATATCAGGCATGGTGTAAAGCGGTCGAAACTGTTCCTCGTGGACCTCGCAGGAAGCGAAAAAGTGGGTAAAACAGGTGCTTCGGGTCAAACACTGGAAGAAGCAAAGAAGATCAACAGCTCATTATCTCACCTAGGAAACGTCATCAACGCACTTACAGATCCAAAGTCAACCTATATTCCATATCGTGACTCAAAACTCACTAGAATCTTACAACAGTCCCTCGGAGGGAATTCACGCACAAGTCTTATCATCAACTGTTCCCCGGCAGCCTACAACGAGCCTGAGACATTATCGACACTGAGGTTCGGTACAAGAGCTAAAAAAATCAAGAACAAGGCACACGTAAACACAGAACCCTCGCAACTTGACCTTATTCGCCAGATAGAGATCCTCAAGATTAAGGATTCCGAGCAGTCTCTGCGCAACAGAGAGCTCGAGCATGAACTCGACTTGTGGAGGTCAGGGCTTAAAAAGCTCGACGAGACTGAGCCAATACCACTACCTCCTCCACAGCCAAAAGATCCAGTTCTTGCAGCAAGCTTGGCTGACCGGGATAAAGTGCTTTTCCTCGAGAATCTCGTACAGGAACTAACATCCTTAATTTCCCGTTCACCGTCAGTATCAGTGGCTAACGACGAGGAAAGGTCACTAGCGAAACAGCTCGAGGATTCCCAAACTCTCAATAGCCTTATTCTCGAAAATCTCAGTCAAAAGTGTATCAACATGTTTGAAATGCAACAGAAGATCGACCAGCTTAACACAAAACTCCATGAGCCCCACTATAGGGAGCATTACAGGGAACGCACCCTGGCGCTCGAGAAAACATTAGAGACCTTTACAGCCAATATCACCATATTGGAACAACGGAACCGCATGCTACAGAAAGAGGTTATCACGACACGAAACATTGCAGACACGCGAGAAGAACGTATTAAGTCGCTCGAATCGCACTTGAAAGAAGCACAGGCAAAACTGAACAAGGATACCGCTTTTGAATTCAAGCTCTTCTCCCTAAGAGACCGGCTTGGTGGACAACGGAAAACCGCGCAGTCGAGCTCTAATCTTTCGATTAAACTGCCTGCACCACCAGATTATTCTTACCCGATGTCTACCAGCATGTCCAAAATCGAAGGTGAAAGCGACCAATTCAGTGCCCCTTCGCCACGCTACAGACAAATAGAAAACAACTCTCAAAGCATCGAGAGCGATGAGAGTTCCATAACAACAATAAGGAGAGACTCCAGAACCACATCAGTTAGTCAACGTACGAGCTCTATGAGCTCCTCCGCAAGTGGTGCGCATATGCGATTTGGCTTAAACCTAAACATAATCAAGACACCTCAGTGATTCTTGGCTGCTGTCTCCCCATATATGATTAGCCTTTTGCGTGGATCGTTAATTGCTTCTAATATATTATGACTTGTAGACTCATCAATTTCTATATGTAGTATTTATAAGAGGGATTGGGCATTTCATTCATTAAATCTAAATGTATCATGATCAAAAAGGTGAAAGAGAAGAAGAAAACAGCTGTGAGCTGAAATGTGTTCTGCTTTTTAAGTCTCAAAGGCAGCCTCACCATTCTTCAACGAGAGAACACTCCTCACATCAGTAGTGAATCTGAGGGCATGTAGCACAGGAATTAAATTGAGTAAATCAGAGTCTGTGCTGTCGTTAATCCAGCCTTCGACTGCAATGGCGTTGTCTTCATGCATGGAATAGCTGATTGGGGAGTTATCAACCATGATGACACGGTTGAGGCTCTTGTCCACACTAGTGAGGTCCTTTATATAACCCTGCCCATCACGTAGAGTACAATGGTTTCTGTAGTAGCGATGAGAAAAGAACTTACGCTCCATCTCCAGAAGGTCTATCACCGGGTCAGCATACTCCTTTACGCTTGCAGTGAATATCACAAGGTTATACCATTTGGACACCTGGTTCAGAAACAGGTCACAGTGGGGCCGTTTCTGTACATAGTAGAGGGTGGCCAGCTGGTTCTTTAGTTTGATCTCGACCTGGTATGCTGATGATGCGAGACGTGTACCTCGGGAAACAGAGTGTATGAGGGTCTCGTCAAGGTCCAGAATAAGGGTTTTCTTTATCCCCTGTACTGTGGAAGGGTACACGGAACGAGGGAACGTTAGCAGCTTGGAATGGTATGAGAGGATTCCTGTTGTAGAAGGCGATGTGGGAGATTTTACGGCATCTTCAACTTCCGGAGTTCCATCTTGCCGGCTTGATTCGAGGTTCTCATCCTCGTCGAGCTCAGCAATAGTTTCAGTGGATGTCCGTTCTATGGATGGTCGTTTCGGCCTAGCCTCATGAGTAACCGTTTGGTGCTTTTCTGTAGTTTCACCAGTAGTAGAGTCATCATCTTCGTCAGTGTTCCCGTGTTCTTTCTCCCCACCGCCCTTTGTCTCCAGCAAGCTCAGAGGAAACGTAAGGATGAACCAAAAGAACTGCACTGGCCGCACTATCAGTACGTTCGGGATGAAGAGAACGATACGTAGAAGATATGGGACATATGAGTCTTCCTTGGGTAATGCACTGTGCTTCTCCGAGGACGAACCTTCATCTATATCGACGTCGTTATCGTTGATACCAAAGTTATCGTTGTCATCATCGTTGTCGTTGTCGTTGTCATCGCCACGCCAAGACGTCGGCTGTGTTAAAGAGTTCTCCTTGGGTATGATTTGGTTCAGGTCGTTTGGATGGAGAGCACCTTCCACCTTATTAGTGAGGTATGAGATCGAGTTCATCGGTGTGTGCTCGATGCTGAAGATTACTCGTTAGTTGTTGCTTTCGCAAACGCGTCGGTTTATTGGATATGTGGTGTTGAAAGCTCTTCTCCGGAGCGTACTCGGTGTTGATGGAGTTACCCCCGGAGATGTTTATAGGGTACCTCGGGGCACGGCGGACTGGAACTATACGCCCTAAACTGGGCAAACGGTTATCTTTTTGTGGGCTGTCTAAAGGTTTCCTTGAAAAGAAAACGCCACAAAGCCAGTTGGAATATGGAATAGAACAGAACCAACTCTGAAATCTTCGTTTCTAATAGGTTTTCGTTGGGTTTCCTGCGGTGATAGGCGTTGCGAGCCTTCTGTTTACCCAACTGTTGGCCCATGCATCGCAGCGCGAAAAGGGCGAAAATAAACTGGAAAGGTAATTGCTATTTCAAGAAGGGTTGAGAAGCCCCGGTATATAATGGTTGCGGAGCCCTGTAAAGCGTTATGAGCCCATATTATTTGTCGATTATGCACCCTCGCGTGGTTATGAACGCCGTGCTCCCCCATTTTGTGGAGAAAGGCGGGACTTTCCAGCCTCGGCTGGTTTTGGGCGCACAGGTCCCTCATAGCTTCTCCACGATTACATATAAAAGCGGAGCAGTGTCGTAGCAATTGAACTACAGAGAACCATCCTGGCAGGATGTTCTGTGACGTGATCTCACACAGTAAAGATCCCGATAGTTAGAGTTATTCTCAGATAGAAATGAGGCTGAACGTTGACGGAAGAGTTGCCGCAATCACAGGGGGATCAAGAGGCCTCGGGCTACACTGTGCAGAGGTGCTAGTGAAGAACGGGGCCAAGGCGGTGTACATCACTTCTAGAAAAGATAGAGCTGTCCAGGACGCTGTTAAATACCTGAGACAGCTGTCAAAGAAGTATAATCCACAGTGTAATGTTGTCGGTGTTGCGTCTGACTGCTCCAACAAAGCTGGCGTACAAAGGTTCTATGATGCAGTTGCTGCGAATGAGTCAAAGGTACACATCCTCATTGCCAATGCTGGTGCTTCTTGGGGGGCACCTCTCGAAAAACACCCGGAAGAGGCATTCGATAAGGTGCTGGGACTTAACATCAAAGGTGTTTTCCTCACAGTTCAAGTGTTCCACCCGTTATTGAAGAATGCGGGAACTGAGGAGTACTCTGCTAGAGTGCTCATCATGGGCTCTGTCACTGGTTTGAGATCCGGGGCTATGGACGCTGGAACTTATGGTTACACAGCTTCCAAGGCTGGAGTAATGCATCTAGGTAAGGCCTTGGCTCTAGAGTTGGGACCACAGAACATCAACGTCAATCTATTGGCGCCAGGGTTCTTCCCTACAAAGATGGCTAATGGGCTGCTGGAGAAGATTGGCGATACAATGGTTCAAAACAACCCAAAGAGGAGACTGGGAAGACAGGAAGACCTCGAAAGCGTAGTGCTTTTCTTTTCGGCGAAGGAATCAGATTATATCAACGGCGCTGTAATTCCAATTGATGGTGGATCTTACCTCGGAGATGCTCCTTCCTCTTCCAAGCTATGAAGTCTGGTGAAACACCCTAAGTTGTCTACCTTTACACATTCTTGGTATATATATTCCATACTTTACAAAATGAGAAGGTTCTTATAAATTCGTGTATATTAGTATTCAAAATCCATTAACATTGAGTTCATCGCCGCTTTCATGCATTGGCTGGTCTTTGTCGTTATTATCATTATTAGGTGTTGAGGCTCTTGCTAGTAATGCTCGTAGGGTTTCGGCAAACCGGTTTTTCGGTACCGTTGACTCGTCGTCTTCTGCTGCGGAATCACTCAACATTTTGGAGGATGATTTCAAAGTTCGATTCAATCTCAAGAAGTCTAACTGTTCATCATCTTCTTCGTCGGATGTGGACGCGCCCATATTCTGCAAGTACTGGTCGAAATTATTCATCAACTGCTGAGGAATGGTTAATGTTCTTGACTCAGGAACTGTTGACTCCCGATTTCCAATGCTTTCGTCAATCTCACTCTCCACACTCTCAATATTATAGTTAGTTCGTAACAGATGTGAACTTAAAGGCAAGTTTCTCAAATTACGAGCACCGAGTCTTGATCTTAACTGGTTGGTAGTTGTAGAAATATCACTCTCGTAGTCATTCTCTTCAGGCTTAATCAGCTTCAATTGCACAGTATTATAGCTCTTGCAATTTTCACATTTCAACCCAAGAACATGGTATGGGCTGGAAGATTTCGCGTTACAGTCATTGCAAGTCACAATACAGGACCATTGACAGTACGGCTCTGGTAAAGGCTGCAGTGAAATCTCCATATCGAGCACTCGAAATTGTGCCTCCATATTAAGCACAGTCTTTTGACATGTTGGACATTTGTATGAGTGCTTGGAATGATCATCAAAACAACTCTGATGGATAGCATGGCCACATGACATGAACACGACGGGTTTGGTAGACGTAAACATGTACTCTCCACAAATGGGACAATCGGATTGTGTTGCCCTTTCAATACATTTGTGTTCGTTCTGAAGTTCAATAGACAAGCACGCATTACATCCCTTACAATGGAAGAAGTCCTGGCCCAAACCGAGGCCAAGACGACAGATACCGCAATCATCACAATGGTAAATATCTTTGTTCTCATCGTTATCATAGAGTTTGCATTTTTCACAGAAATATATTGCAAATTGAGCATCGCAAGAATCGCAAAACTGGGTTGGCTCTTGGATGTTGCCACAGCTCATGCACATGACGTGCCTGGTTTTGTCTCTCTTGAACTTATGTTCTGCAATTTCCTCATCATGACATTTTGGACAACCAAACCACTTGCGGCATTGAGGGCATTCCATCTTACAATTGCGTTGGTAGTGTGGGCATCCCATAATAAAATCGTCCTCGTCGTGAAACATCGGTTCCCTGTCCTCATCTCCAACAATCACTACATCGTCTTCCGGGTCCTCATAATCGTCCTCACCACCTTCATCATCATCTTCGTCATCGTTATCGCCATCATCATCATCATGGACTCCTTCCTTTGTGCTTTTAGTAGTCATTGCGTTGATCTGAAGCACCTCGTCACCGTTCTCATCCACAAACTTCACCTTATCATAGTGAGCGCCCATCATCAGCATTTGTACAAGCCTGTTTTTGGCGTCCTCAGATATATCCAGCTGACGAATCTTGATGATTCTCTTTCGGAGAAACAACTCGTCTTTCTTGTGGGTATCTGGTAAAGTGGTGAGGTGCTGATGTTCCGAGCTAGCATGATGCCGATGGCGGTGGCGTTTCTTCTTGTGTTTCTTCCTCCCTGGTTCCTTACTCTGTGGGATAATCACCTGGTCCAGCATTGGGATTTCTCTCGGTTCTGTAGCGAGCTTGATCACAGAAGGTTCGTAGTCTTCCAGCTTTGCTGCAGAAGCACTAGCACCAACACAGCCGCTACTATTCTTGTCGTCTTCATCCGAGTCCACATTGTTCTCAATTGTCTGCTCAACTTGGCTTTCGAGAAGCAGTCTGATCGTCTGGAACTTGTCAAGAGCCGACTGGAGGGAGAAGCCACTCTTCAGGTCTTCGATAAGCGCCGTTAGCTGTTCCCGTCTGGACAGGGAGTGCTCGCTTGATGCTGCTTGGGAAGGCCAGCTGAAGGTAGGGAATCTCAACCGGCCAAACGAGCCGATCCTGTTCAGGTCGCGTGCGACGGAGTCCTCTGAGTCCTCTGAGTCCTCTGAATCGCTCAGCCCACCTTCATCAACCGTATCATCAGACAGTGCCAACATCGTTCCACCACCGTCACCAAACACTGTGTACCCCATGGAGCTGTCGTGTGCTTGTGTATTTTCTTGTGCTGAGTGTTCTAACGCCCCGTCATGCGTCTTCGTAGTGCGTACCATGGTTTCTGAGGGCGGCATCTCCAAAGCCACAAACCAAGTCTCACACTCAGAAGAGAGTTCCCCCGGGTTCTTTAACAGGCGTCTATTTCTCCCCCTTGCAAGAGTGTATTGCCGACTTTGGTCCAACACCCAGCCGATGGCTTCTTACGTACCCGTTTGTATGTGCGCGATGGCCGTTCAACTCCGACCGATCCAAAGATCTTTCCGCGAACAATGTGCGATGGGCCTTACGTAATCTCTGTTGGGCGAGCGCCGAATGCGTGTACGGGCACTGGGGAAATGGAAATGAAATGGGTGTGAGTTGTGTGAATTGGTGACGAATGATACCAGACCGAGGGTATCATTGCCATGCCTGATGCCGCTAGATTGGAAACCGCCCATATTTTCTAGCAAGGGGCAATTGGCCACTTGCTATTGATTATTTCCGATTTGCTGCTGGCTCGTCGCTACGCCGCATAGTTAGTAGCTACAGCCTGGGACATCAAACGAGGACAGTGCGCCCATGAAGGCGACTCAACCCATGCGGAGGAAGAAGAAGTAGAAAGGCGAAGTCTACAGTGGGTTAGAGAAGAACACTACTAGCCAAATACACAAGCCAAATACACAACCGATGCGCCATAACCTCTACTTTGTTCGCCTAAAAGAGACCACCAGATAGCCCACCAGGTCGCTCAGTGCAGTAGGTAGCCCTGAGATACCAATGGTTACGAGCCCGTGCGACTGTGGTTTGTAGCCCTGGTGGTTCTTCTGGGGCTTGGCCGCAGTTCCGAGGGCATTTGCTTTCTCAAACACGTGTGATGGCCCCGGATATTCCAATCTGTGAGTAGTTTTCGCGCCCTTTCGCGGTGCTGGCGCTCTTCGTCCCCCCTTCCTAACGAAATTGACACATTTGCCCATTTGTTAAGGCAAAAGCCTACACAAAGCGCACCCAAGCAAGCGCAATAGAGAGCACATATCGCAATAGAAGAGAATAAAAGTGGATAAAAAGGTACAATGGCTCTCAAACTCACAAGCTTTGTCAATTGGGAGGGAATCAAGGAAGATTTCCGGTCGAAAAACTTCAGGTATGTACTGTAGCAGTAGAGTGGTTGTGTGGTTGTGTGGTGTTATATGAATTACTCCAAGACCAAAAGGTACTAACACTCTTGAAACAGCGTGTACGGCCAATGGTAAGTCTCTTTCCAATGTGTGGTTTAGCTTCCCTGTGCTTGTGTGTCTTCTATGGGTCCTATAGGGGCCATCTAAGAAGCATAGGAGGCCCATACAAGGCTCTGGATGGGCATATGTATTTGTGGGTATCGGCTGAGGATCCAGACCCTGCCGCAGTGAAAAGAAGCATACTAACACCCAACAGGACCGGCATTCTCTGTATTTTCCTTTGTATCGCTCTCGGCGTAGCTAACTTGTTCCATGTCAATGCAGTAATCATCTTCGGTATCATCGCCATTGTCCAAGGCGCCCTTCTCGTATTTGTCGAAATCCCTTTCCTACTCAAGATCTGCCCAATGAGCGAAAACTTCAACACATTTATCAAGAGATTCAACCAGAACTGGCCTCGTGCTGCATTCTACCTAGTAATGTCGGTAGTCCAGTGGCTCTCTATAATATGTATGACCACCTCCCTACTTGTTCCTGCCATCTTTTTGCTCTTTGCTGCTATTTTCTATGCCCTCGCTGCTTTCAAACACCAGAAGTTCCAAAACGCTGCAGGTAATGTCATGCATACTGCCGAGACATTCCCTACCGATGCTGCTATTAGAGAGATTTTGTAATTGAAGTCAGGATGTTGATCCCCGTCATATTCAGCTACTATTCTCTAAATACTTGTATTTCTATGAGATTGCGTCATGCTCTGTGTAATGCTACGATAACCTTCCGAGTATTTCAAAACAAGGCTAATACGGGAAAAAGATGAAAATTGTGGGTGCGTGAAACGGTCATTAAAACGGGGTGTAGTGAGTATATAAAGCTTCGGGATGTAATAATAAGGATAAAAAAACAGAGTCGTGTCTGTAGTAGTATATGTGGAACCAGAGATAGATAGATAGCAGTGACACAAAAAAGAGCCATTTTATGTGAAGAAGAAAATCAGATGATGGCATATGAGAATTCAGAGAAAGACAAGAAAATGCATGTGGTTATAAGGGTCACTGTGGCAGTAAATTCCAGCATGCTATCTGAAAATGGGTTCGGTGCGAGATAGGTCCGTGTAAAGATCGCATAAATGGAAGAAAGGTTGGTTTAGAAACCATATAGAACCAAAAAGGAGGATTACATGCAAAATGTATAAAGAGAGAGTGGAGTTCTCCTTTGTCTAATCTCAAGAGGGAGGGATATAAGAACAAAATATGTGGAGTGAGGGGCAAATTTTGCAATGGAGAGTGAGAGAAGACAGTGTGATCGCATAATCCCACCCATGAGAGAAGAATAGATCACTCAGCAATCAAAATAATGGAAAAAAAAACAAATGCATATTTTTGTTTAATCTTGGCGACCATGGATTTTTCTTAAATGGGCCTTCATATTATCACCCCTATTGAATCTTTTACCACAATTTGGCTCCTCACAAACAAAGGGTTTCTCACTAGAGTGTGATCTCATATGTCTCTTGACATGTTCAGGTCTTTGGAAGACAGCATTACACAAAGGACAAGCGTGAACTTTCTTTTGTTTACCTTTTTTGCCGGGAGATAGGGTCGCAATATTTCCGGATGATTGTGATTTCTGGAGTTTGGTGTTCTTGCGTGGTGATAAAATGTCGTACTTTGTAATTTCAGGAGGAATGAGCTTGATATTTTCTGAAATAGATGAAATATCTATAGTGGAACCAGAGCGCACGAGTGCCGAGGGCAAAACACTGATACTCTGTGCTCTCTTATGGGGCCACTGTGGTGTAGAGGACTTGGTTTCAGACCCAATAGAAGTAGTTGTAGAAGTGGGAGTGAATGCATAGTCAGTATGCGAGTGGCTAAAGCGAGAGTTTCCTGGGTCCGCCAAATATGGCTCGGAGCAAATGGTTGGAAAAGGTGTGTGTGACATAGCGTGGAGGTCATTTTGGCGATTTTCAAATTGGTTCTCTAGTGGATAAGAGAGCTGAGAGGGCATTTGTAGGGTGGTATCAGCAGATTCCGGAAATACATGAGCAGGAAAAGGTCCGTCTTGAGGGCTAATCACAGCTGATCTTGAACCCTGTTGGTTCATCAGCATCATTGGTGAAATAACCAACGAATTTACGTCCTTCTTTTGCAGTGGGGTATCCAATGGAGTCATTGAAAGTGTAGGAGAACCATGTGAGGAAGAATTGTAAGCTGAAGGTGTATAGAACGGGTTTATACCACCAGTATTAGTTGGAATTGGTGACTTACTGGCGATAGCTGCGGCCGATGGGTTTGGTTGAAGTGAGAGCAATGCAATTCCTGACGCATCGATGGAAAGACGTGACTGGTGTCTACGGTGAGAGTGTGATTTGGTAACTCTAGTAGAAGGTGTCTTTTTAACACTTTTAGGTGTTTGGTGGATCGTTGAGACTGAAAGTGGCGTTGTTCCAACAGAGGTACTGGTGTATGATAGTCGTCTTGTTGGTCTCATTGGGGTAGTGTTTATGTTCTGGTACGGCGTCTCAGAAGAGTCCGATTGAGAATAAAGTAGGCCATCTAATGACGACACTGATGCCGAAGAACACGGCTGAGTTGCCTGTGGGTTAATACCCGACGGAATACATTGCTCAATGGTAGTTGTAGGTGACTCTATCATGGATATCGGTGGGTATAATTGAGAATTAAGCCTATCATATCGTTGCTGCTGCTGCTGTAGTTGCTGTTGTTGTAGCAGAAGTTGCTGCTGTTGTTGTTGCAGTAGCTGTTGTTGAGACTGATGATTGTAGCCGAGGATATACAAGGACGAAGGGTCCATTTGGGAACTACCAGAGTCACCCTGTTGCAATGGGAATTCGATCTTTGGTGGATACTGAAGTTTCTGAGACTGCATGTTGTACAGGTTATCGCTTCTAAAAGTAGGCGTCACAAGTCCGAAGTCGCCATCTGAATGGGCTGATACTTCGAACGAAGCCCACTGTTCACCAATGGCATCGGCTTGGGGACGGAAGATGCTAGTTTCATCCTCGTCCTGCCTTAAAGGGAAATTGAACTGTGACTCATCCTCTGGATCTGGGGGTCCCAGGCTGTAGTCCTGGAAATGGCTGTACTCCTTATAAGGAGAAGAGCACGACGGCGTCTCCGTAGCGGAGCGCTTGTGCGACAGCCTGGTCTGAGGCGGTGAGCTCATAGTTTTGAATTCTTTAGGGGGAAACGGACGGGCACCAGGAGCCCACTGTCCTAAGTATGCGAATGCGATGGGTGGTGGCGATAGAGGTGGTGTTTAGCGGTGATAGTAGCAGTACTGCTGGTAGTACTTATAGTAGCAGTTACAGGGAGCAATAAGTGACAATAGCGGAAGCACTTCTCACCAAAACACGCGCAGCAGCTTTGCGAAACGTTTTAAGCGTAGCAAGAGATGGGAACGTGGTGCAACAGAACGGTACGGATCAAACCAATACCAGATCGGGGGAATATGGTAACGGCAAGCGCGTTCGCTAACAAAACCCAGTGGTTGTATGTGGTTGTTGTGTGGTTGGTGGTGGTGTTCTCGAGACGATTGGCGAAGCTGTGTACCGAATGTGCCTCTTTCTAGTAACCTTCAGTGTTGCTTGTTTCTCGCTGGTTACCGCAGTCTTCTTCTTCTTTTATTTTCTTCCGCTATGTGCTTTGCCGCCGTGTATCTTTGTTACGTGTATATGTGCTACTCCTTCACAAAGCACTGGGCGGCCACCTCTAATACTCTTGATCTGATGCCTTGGGACGAGTACTTCTTCTTGAGCACAGCTCTCGTCGATTGCCGCTTCCTCTGTGTTCTCTGTCGTAGTTTGCCGCTCGGATCGCTCGCCTACGAAAAGGTGGGCTTCCGCAGGGCTGTTTGAAGTGGTGTTTGTAATGTGGTGATGATTTGCCCACGCAGTGTGCGAAAGGGGAGCCTTTGAAAGGTGGAAGGGACCCGCGCAGGTTTGGGGCTCTGGAACAAGAGATGAATAGCGACTCTTTTTACTACAAAAGAGCCATGTAAGGAAAGAGAAGAAGACGAGGAGCAGAATCTAACACGACAACTTCTACAGAGAAAAGATCTATGGGAAAGAAAGAACGCAATGCTAAGAGCAAAAAAGGGCTTGTACTTTCATAAGGACCGATGCACGGACGGTATAGAAAAGAAAAAAAAGGCGGAAAAAAAACACGAAAAGAAAAAAAAAACGAAGAACGCTTCTTTGTTTACGACATTTGGTTTCAGGTGAATACCGAAAGTACGATCCCACCCGGTTCAGAGGGGATACCAGTGGGGTGGGCGTGGGGAATGGCGAGTTGATCCCGTACAGTTCAGGTAGAGGAAGCGGGTTTTTGGCTCGCTACAGGGACACTAAATTGCTATTGATCCTAAAATTAAACCCGATTGTGAAATTTGTATTTTGTAAGTCTGGTGATTCCTGTGGAAAGCCACCCTTGCCACATTCCCACCGTGTGATCCCGGGCCTGGGTTAGTGCAGCATCTGCGCGGATCAGACAATCTGGGCAAACGAATCAAATGGAGCAAGCACACACGAGTTCCTCCCACTTATATGGCTATGGAGGGGCCTTGTATGGCCGGCATGAGACTGTTGGGGACCCTGGAGTCCTCCGGAACTAAAACGAAGCCGGATTCAACGACAACTGATGAGGTGATTGGATGGGATGGGTGGGTGAGACATAGACATGATCGTAGCATCGTATTGGGAACGAAAGAATATACATAGCAACTTAGTGGCAACCTAGTGGCAAATTAGGATCCGAAGGGGGTGTTGGGACTCAACCTGAGACGATGGTAGGAGCGTGGTATCAGGATAGCAATAAAATAGTAGCTTCATGGGATTCGCTTGGCAGTACTATATGACCGTACGTCATAGGGGATATCATCGGAGCGGAGATGCGACAGCGAATAAAAAATGACAAATCAACACCATCCCCTGCACAAAGCTGGAATAGGATTGAACCCGATGCGAGAATTATCCTCAGAGGAAATGGGTGTCCTGTGTATGCGGTGCATTGCGTGTATTGTGTGCATTATGTTGATACAGTACACTGCTATCTATGCTACTATTTCGGGTCTGCGTTCTTGTCTGCATCTTTCTGTTCTCTTTGGGGTAAGCACAACAGAGAAGACGCCAGTGAAAAACCCTCCACCAAGATAATCACTGTACGGCCCCGTTATGATTGCTAGTATAACGCATGCACTTCATGCCACTTTTAGTCCCATGGAACTTCGCTAAGGGCTTAGAGAGTTCCATCACAGATTCAATTACAAACGTTGAAAACCCAAAGTACGCCACTGAAGTTCCCAAAATGGGTAATCCGCATACAGAAACACCGATATCAAGTTTCCCCCGTTCCCGATTTGGCACATATATAACCGGGAATGGGAATAGAAGTTATGCGTATCGCGGTACACCGACCTACTTTGTTACCCCAGAAACACAGAGAACAATAAAAACATAAATAAAAGGCCTGGATTCGGACGGTAAGGCCACAAGTGCATATGGAGTGTGCATACACAAAAGTTTATGTACTACAAAGGCGTGCCCCTGCATGTTATTGCAATTGTGTGAGCAGCAGCGAACGTTAGCTACAGTTGCTGAGTGTGAAGACTTAAAAAGGATGAAAACTCAATCGTATTAAAAAGTATTTTGCTTGAAATCACCGTGACTTCGAAGTCTTAGAGTAGGTATAAGAGATGTGAGAGCGTGAGCGTCGTATAGGCATCAAACAATAATAGCTGATAAAAGAGGGACAAAAAAAACTGGTATAACGTGATTGCTGTAGTATAAAAAGTCAATTAAGAATCACAAACAAACCAGAAGCAAAAAAAGAGGACTCTTTCAGTCACGAAAACTAAGTGTGGTGAGCATCAGTACTTAGGAAGTCTCCTGAGGAGTACTAACCACTGGAACCTCAGTCTCACCAGAAGCTCTGAGCTCTGGTGAGTTGGCAGCCTTCTCGATATCTTGGTTCACTGGTGGAGCATGGGAACCTTCCAAGAAAGTTCCGTTCTTGACAGCATCAACAATGATAACAACTGGAATAATCCAGAACAAAACGAGATCCAAAATACCGTAGAAAACAGCTTCGGAATCTGGCTGGATAACGTTACCACCTTCAGACAAACCCCAAGAAACTGGGTACAACAGGAAACAAATGGTGAAGAAGAACATACTAAGCAAGTTTCCGAATGTTCTTGCCTTGGTGTCACTAAGCAATTGTCTGTAAAGAATTAAGGTCAATGCGAATATCTGCGCAGTAACACCGAATACCCAGTAACCCCACTTGTAAGTACTATGAATCAAAGTACCAATCAACAAACCAAGAACAAATACTTCAGTTGAGCAAACTTGCAGAACCAAATTGTGGAATATATCCAAAAAGTTGTAGTTAGTGACAATATTCTGAGCCTGAGCGTTCAATTCGAAGTGATAAAGCAAAGCTGGGAAAGCCAAGAACCAGCCAATGTATCTAGCGTAGAAAATCTGTCTGACATTCTCGCCAATATCAATATTTTTGAACTCGGCTTCAACACCGGCCCAACCCAAGTTGGAAGCAACAGTGTAATATGTATAAGCTAAAGTGGCGGCAGAACAGAGTGGACCAACGTGTAGGTATGCTCTACCTCTCTCACCGATGTGGAAATTGTAGGCAGCCAATGCTGAGTGGATCAAGGAAGTAGCTCCAAAGACTGAGAAGACAGCCCAGAGCCAGTCGGAACCGTGCTCTGTGAGATGGATATCAACACCTGCCGGGTTGATACTAACAGCTTGATTACCTCCTGCCATTGTATAAAGTCGGTTGGAAGAATATGTAGGATAGAAAGATTGTTGTTTGCTAAGTTCGCTTCTTTTGATGCGTTTTCTATAGAGGAAGGAAGGACCCTTCTTTACAGAGCAACCAGAACTACAACAGGAAAGAAGGGCATTTAAATATCCAAGCAGCATAAATTTCGGAGCGGCAGTCATTGAGCCATATTACTAATTTAACGGATGCACTGACCCTCTCATGCTACTTGATGAATGGAAATGTGTCGAACATTTTCTGGTAGGTTCGGTTGAGACGGAAAACCCAAAGTCACTTTGCAAGAACGCGGAAGTTCATATCCGTTGACAGCAAAACAATGGGAGTAGAAAAAAAAAAACAGTACCAGGCTATTGACACATAAGTCATGGTTAGTCTAATACCTTTAAATTCAATGAATGGCTTCTATTTCAATATGAAATCGTGGTTTATCATCATGGCTAGTTGAACTGTTTGCTTCCCCAGATCTTTCGGAGTCATCGCAACCTTTGCTGGGCCGGTCGGGGCCAAAAGTGACACCACTTTCTGGAAAAGAAACGACCTTGTCAGCCGTCGGTCAAAACCACGATCTAGTGATTCGACAAGGGACGGCTTTTACGTTGATGCCATCCACCTCGTTTCTCGCAGGTATGGTACGTGCTGGGGTGCGTCCCAGTTAGGCGAATCGGACTACTCGTTCCGTTGAGGCCATTATGCGTGTGTAGTATCGAAGGCTTTTCATAGATAGGGTTCGCAATACTGAAAAAAAAAGGTGGTTGGTTGCAGAGGCAGCACCCATGAGGCAGCACCCATGATCCGTGCCTGTCGGGATAGTTGCTCTTGCTTAGGTACACCCAGGCATGCCGAAAGGCTGTGAATGACCGGGCTGGTCTACAGTTTTACTCTACCCATAACTTCCAAATAAAAGCATAAAACGGTCGGATATGCAAACTAAAGAGTGCGATAAAAGTCATTCCCGTTACTACCGTTCCGTCCGATCAGTGCTTCTTCACAACTCCAGAAGCGTCAGCTGCAGCAAGGATATACTTCTTGTAGTCATAGATCGTACCATCGAACCTCTTCACGGTACCGCCTTCACTGACCCAAATCTCATTACAGACTGTATCTATCACACTGACATCATGTGAAACCATTAGGACGCCTCCCTTGAAATTCTTGAGGGCGTCACTTAAAGCATCTAGACCTGCAGTATCCAAATGGTTCGAAGGCTCATCTAGAATCAGTATGTGTGGGTTGGCTAGACATAAAGAAGCAAAGGCTACACGTGATTTTTGACCACCTGAGAGTAGCTGCATCTTCTGCAACCCAAGGGTACTTGTGATGCCAAAAGAACCCAGGTGACGTCTGTACTCTTCATCGGTCTTACCTGGGAATGTTTTGGACATCCAGTCAACAGCAGAAGTAGTCAAATCCATGGAGTCAACATGATGTTGTGCAAAGTAGCCAATTCTTAAGCGTGGATTCTTGGAAACATAACCATGCAAAGGTTGAAGCTTCTCCATGAGAATTTTGAGTAAGGTGGTCTTACCACAACCGTTAGCACCAACAAGGGCGATACGGGAATCCATCTGGATACCCAAGTCAACATTCTTTAAAAGTAAATCATTAGAATTGTATCCAAACGATACGTCTTGTAGAGTGAGAATTGGAGGTGAAATTCCATCTGGGTCTGGGAACGAGAAAGAAACGATCTTATCCTTCTCTGGCGGCTCCAATACAGGCAACTTCTCGAGCTTCTTAATACGAGATTGTGCTTCAGAGGACTTGGCAGCATTGTATCTAAATTTGTCAATGAACTGCTGCAAATGTTGCCTATACGCCATCTGGTTCTCATATTCTCGCATTGCATTCTTACGTCTCTCCTCTTTTGTGGCATAAAAGGCATCAAAGTTCTGAGAACGGTAGTAATCAAGACGCTCGGAATGCTGATGGATGATATCAGTGGCAACTTCGTTCAAGAATGCACGGTCGTGCGAAACAACAACAACTGTTGCTGGATAAGTTTGAAGATAGTTGGCAAGGAATGTGATGGAAGGGACATCCAACATATTGGAAGGTTCATCAAGCAGCAAAAGGTCGGGTTTACAGAACAATGCACGTGCAAGGGACAATCTCATTCTCCAACCACCAGAGAACGAATTGGTCGGTTGTTGCTGAGTCTCTTTGGTAAAGCCAAGACCATAGAGAATGGAAGCCGCACGAGCCTCAGCCTTGTCGGACTCCATCTCATTTAACTTCTCAATAACGTCCTGCAAGTGTCGTTCTAAATCATCACGTTCATTGTCAAGCTTCTTCACCTCCAAGCTTTCTTCAGGGAAATCATCCCTGAGCTTTTCAATCTCTACAATTCTCTCCTGATGTTTCTTCTCCTCCTGCAAGAGTGATTTTCTCCAAACATCAGCGTCCAAAACGGACTGGATTGCCGAGGTTTCCGAACCGGTAATTTCCTGTTCAACGTGTAGAATTGTGATGTGTTTTGGAACATTCAGTTCTCTTCTAGAGAGGGCCTTCAATAGCGTAGACTTACCGATACCGTTTTGACCTACGACACCGTATCTGTGACCATAACTGAGAGAAAGCGAAGCATCACTGAGAATTCTCTGACCATCGCCAACATACAAGTCGAAGGTATCGATTTGGATGTCCTTAGACTTACCGGCACCAGAACCAAACTCAATGGGATTAATCTTCAAGAAGAACTCATCATAATCCTGTTCAGATGTTTCATTGAGAAGCTTAGATGCCTCATACTTGACAAACTTGTTATTTCTCTTTGCAACCTTAGCGGCGATCTTGCGTTCGGCCTTTTCGAGTTTTTTCTTGTCCACCTTCGACTCAACATGTCTCCCTGTATGTTCAATATCTCTAGTAACACCTAGGAGTGCTAGAGAGCTGTTGATGTTTCTCTTGGAGGCATGGTTCTTCAAGAGGTTGATATCAAGAAGCCTCTTCGATGTATCACCGGTCAGTTCCAGCTTAGCCTGATTCGCTTCAAGCTCTTCATTCAGTTTATTGATCACACCAGCTGCAAGCTTGTCCACTTTCTCACAGTTTCCACCAGCGTTCTTAAGAAGATCGGAGATGAAGGAAATCTCCTGTTCAATGTTCAGCTGCTGAGCAAAGACGCTGTCCTGCGTTGCATGCTGGAGGTTGTTGATGTATCCCACCGCGTAGTCTGCGACAACGGGATCAATTTGCGCAACCGCCTGGCGCACTTGGAGGCCAATATTTGACATTTTGTGGTTATCGACCCTCCAATGTATAGCATAAATGCTTGCGTTGATGGTCGATATAAAGTGTAGGAAACCACTGGCGGTTTTTCATGTCCGACTGGGCGTACCACTTTTCGCGGGGCTTCCCGCTAGTGTAGGGATTCGACCATCTTCTTCCTTTCTCCGCCTCCATCCATCTCCACGAACGTTCTTTGCAGTACAAAGATCGTTGACTGAGTGTGTTTTAGTGCTTCTGATCCTAGGCACTACGCGGTTATTATATTTCGTACATTGTTCTGTGTTTTTCACGGGCCATCTGCACTAAACGTCGTCCTATCTTACAACCTATACAATGGGCATCTTCTCTTCTTCAGAAGCACAGGAAGTGGCAGCGCCAAACCGGTCCAAGCGAGAGCAGTGCTGGGATGCCCGTGATAAGTATCTTGACTGCCTAGATAAAAACAACGTGGAAAATCCTATGGAAGATAGATATAAGGATGTTATAAAGAAGGAGTGTTCCGCGGTGGAGAAGGGCTTTGAAGCTAATTGCGCGAAGAGCTGGGTAAATTATTTCAAAGAGAAGTACGTTGTGGATCTCAAGAAGGAACGGTTCATGAGAGAAATGGAGGAGAAGGGAGGACAACAATTACCGTTTCCAATAAAGAGAAAGTAAAGAAGCTGAAACCTTGATATGGCATCTTGTATATACTTAATTCTCTAAAGTTTTTTTCTTTGATCATGGATTGGTCGTTGTATGTCTTATCGGTTGTCACCATTGTATTGACTTGAGTCATATCTGTTGTCACCAATATCATTCCACAGTGCTTGTACAGTAGCTAATCAATCAAAGACTATGCCAATTACTACGCATTATCCTGAATTGATAATAGAATCATGTTCATTCCCCATAGTGTGCTCGTTGATGATCATGGAACTGCACTAAGTGTAAAATATATAGGTTGTACTAGAAAAAGACAGCGAAAATAACCCTTATGCACAGAAGTTTTAGGCGCATATAAGTTTAGTATCCAAGATGAATATGCGTTTGAGAATATAAAATACAGTGTCATATATTAGAAAAGAGTCATGCGGAAGAGACAAAAGGAAAAACGTAAAACACCAAAGCGCCATCAAACGACAAAGAGTCCAAAGAGTACATTCAACATCAAAGCTCTTATACCTTACTGTACAATGTATCAACAGCTGTCTTGTTGGCCTCAAGAATCTTCTTTCTCTGGAGCTTCTGAGCGGATGTGACAAAACCATTCTGAGGGGTCCACTCCTCGTCAACAAATAGCAATCCTACTATAAGCTCAATACCAAACAAGTTTTGAGATTTTCCAGTAGAAAGAAGAGATTCGAGCACTTTCTTAACCAACTTCTTGTCATGAATCGCACAGTCAATTTCGCCATTCTCATCTGAGATCAACTTTAGTTCGAGGGCCAATTGGCGAACAGCATTTTCATTTGGAACAATAATCGCAATAGGTTTGGCATGATTTTGGTCAGCATAGCAACAGATGTTGGCAACATAAGAGTTTGAACGGTATACTGACTCTAGCTTCTCTAAAGCAATGTATTCACCGTTCAAAGTCTTCACCAAATTCTTTTTACGGTCAATAATTCTCAATTGACCGGTAGATGTCCACTCACCGATATCACCAGTCTTGAACCAGCCTTCGGGGTCAAATGCTGCTGCTGTCTCCTTAGGGTTCTTGAAGTATTCTGGGGTTACTGGTGTACCACGGATCCAAATCTCACCTTGGTCATTCTCTGCCTTGTAACCAGTCTCGAGAACGTCAACCAATTTAACCTCGACAGCACCAGATAACGCACCCTGGACATCGAACTCAAAGTCATAAGGAGAAACAACAGTAGTGTTAGCAACTGTTTCAGTCAAACCGTAACCAATAAGCATTGGTGCTAACAAGTTTGTAACAAACAACTGAGTTTCCTTAGATAATGGAGAACCACCATTCAAAACGAAATGCAAGTGGCCACCAGTAGCAGCCTTGATTTTCTTGAAAATAAAATTTTCAATGAAGTATGTAGATCCTGGAATCTTCCAGCTCTTGGACTTGTAGTGGTACGCAGCCCAGAAAAGCTTCTGCGTGAATGAAGGTTGCTTAGCAATCTGTGCTAAGATACCTTTCTTAATGGTCTCCCAAACTGCAGCGACACCGACCATAATAGTAGGTTTGAACGTTTTCATATCACCAGAACAGTTTCTAACTGAGACATCAGATAGGGTCTTGACATTAGCGTAACCTAGAATACCACCCCAGTAGAAACAAATGAGCTCAAACACCAATTCAAAGATATGGGCCAACGGCAAGAATGCAATAATACGGTCGTTTTCGTTGACCAGCTCACGATTAACGATAAATGAGACACCAGCAATACCCGCGACAATGTTGTCGTGTTTCAAAACGACACCTTTTGGATCACCAGTAGAACCAGAAGTGTACATAATGCAGGACAAGTCGGTAGGCTTTGGTGGACATACAGGCACCTCATCTGATTCACCAAGGGCCAAAACATCATTGAGGGAAACAATCTTGATATCTGGTCTAACTTCTAAAATGGCATCACAAGCATTCTTCGCATCTTGATACAGTTTTCCATTCAGTCTCTTGTCAGACTCATCAAAAGGCTCGGAACTGATGATATACTTAACAGAAGTAGCCTTCTGAAGAGGCTTAATCAAGTTCTTGAGCAGGGCATTGTCCGTGAACACAGCCTTTGATTCTGTCTGGACAAGGGAGTGTGTCAAGCCCTTCTCGCCAAGAGTGTCGTAAGCAGTGACGACAGGAATAGATTGGGACTGTGATGCAATGAATGTCTTCATCCACTTGTGGGAAGTGGAAGCAAAGATGTGCAACTTGTCAGTGTTACCAGGCTGAACACCAAGCTTGACAAGTCCACGGCCGTACTGGTGGATGTACTTGTTGACTTCCTTAAAAGTATCATACTTGTAGTCCGAGAGTTCGTAGAAGAGCCACTCTTTCTCCACTTCTGTTTCCTGGCCATCAATCATCTTCTTCACCTTCTTTGTTTCTTTGTGGATCTCAACGATGTCTCTGTATCCAATCGCCCTTCTGTTGCCGCCCTTCTCAAATGCTTCCTGGATGAACTCATATACCGTCGAGCACTTGTACCCCAGGGGTCTGGTAAGAGGCTTGTGGTCTTTGAGGCGAGCATTAATTCTTGGAGCCGTTTCCCCAGGACGGCTTTCGCCCACTGGAATGTTAACGAGACCCATATTTGCAGGTTGTGGATCAGTCTTGAGTGTGGATTGCTATGTAGTCTTCTGTGTGTACAGTGTGATTGTGTACAGAGTCCTGTTTATGTGCTCACCGCAGGTCCTAACTTCTGAAAATACTCTCTATCAACCGAGCCGTCTATACGGGCACTAGAAGTCCTAGAATGTCGAATAAAGGTCTTGTTGTTGCTGCCGCTGTAACAATGGCTGTGGCGGTCTGGCGGTTGTTTGGTGGTGAGAAGGCGCTCTGTTCACAGCCCATGGCGATGGGCCGGGGGAACCCACGCACTTTTTATATGAGCACATACACTCGGCAACCGCACCAGCGATCTCCTCAGATAGTGCACCATGCGAGCATTACACACCCGCAAAACCGGGTTTAAAAAGGTGTTAAAAAGGCAAGTGTTACGCCACTCAGGTATGCTGAAGGTCCCCATTCGACCGCTCGCCAACTCGGTATACCCCACCTCCTTCGAATCTCAATAGAATCTCTTGTCATTGTGGGTAAAAAGCGGTGTTTTGCTTGTCTGTTTGTTGGGGTGGTGGCAATTGCCCCGTAAGCGGCAGCCGGACACTGCTGCGGTAACGTTGGCTCTGCCTAGACATCAGCCGGCCGACGTAGGCCACCCGCCCGCTCTGGCCAAGCACACAAAGGGCAACCCCGCTGGGGCCAAAAAGCTTCCCATTCTCTTAGTCGGTTGCTACTTAAGAATGAGAAAGTGTATGGTGTACGAACGAACGGGGTGTCTTGGCCCCAATACGGTCCTGGGGAAATAGGGAAATAGGGAAATAAAGAAGAGGCTGTAGTGGATCAAAGGTAAATAGTCACTAGTTGGTGGTGTAGAGCCACACGAAATGACATCGGGTGTCTGGTTGGTGTCTGTGTATAGGACACCATCGTGGTGTCACTCTACTACGTTCCTATGTAGCCCAGCGCACTGTTTGTCCTGCACAAGTGCCTCTTAGCTTTCCATATCAGACGCACCATCCGCATTGTGTCTCTTATCTGTTGGCGTGTTGGCTTTGAAGGGGGGCGGCCTTGTCTCCACTGGCCCAAAGACCTCCCCCCAAAACCCCCTTAGCAGGAACACTACAACTACGGTGCGGTGGGGCTGCTAGAAATCCACTAAGACAACCGTAGAACGTCGCTATGACACCGGTAGTCCACTTATGGAAGGCTGAAATATCCATGCCATAGCTATGTTCACTTCAGGCACAAATTGCTCTTCCATTTGCTATGGACGCTACGATCGGTGTTAAATAGGCCCTGTCACCGATGGACCGGAGATCCGCACCAGCCGCCTTGCAGATTCTCCAAAGGCTACTGAGAGCCAATGGAGAGTACTAAATCTGAACGGTGACACATATTGTTTAGCGAGAATAATAAAAACTATCGTTCCACAGCTTACTTTTGGATTCAATTACCATTGTTGTTGCGGTGTTCCCATTTGACGGTTTAACTGTCAAGTCGTCGCTGCAGGAAGTCCAATTTTTGTTGGGGAAGGCGCTGGCCCAACAAAGTTTTTGTAGGCATGGCGGAGGCTGGGCGAGTCGCGTGATACGTCACATGAGCCTGAATAAAGGAGCTGATGTCAGGTGTTAGTCAGCCAGTAAACTCCTTGATTATGTAATGATGCTTAGTCATCATCATTAGGTAATAATGCTTATGTCATCATCAAAATTTTTATTGGTGTTGCCTACCGCACAGCACCTACGCAGTCTGGCATCGCCTTTTATGGGTCCCTCAAGCTATCTTAGATTTACCTAGGTTGGGACTTTCTGGATATCACTACAACCTTACAAGATGGCCACACCTCTTGTCACTAGGAAAAGGCTCTCCGATGGTCTTTCCGTCACTTCTAAGGTTTTTGTACGGTCCAGAAACGGTAACGCCTCGAAGATTGTTAGAGAGCACTACCTTAGAACCGACATCCCATGTCTATCAAAGGCATGCCAACATTGTGGTAACATTGTAAGTGCAGACGCCAATGGACAACTTCCGAAATTCATCCTGAGTGAATCTCCTTGCAAACTGAAGGACGTAGGACCCCATTATGTTGTTGTCGACACAAACATTGTTCTGCAGGCTATTGATCTGCTTGAGAATGGCCTGGTCTTCTTTGATGTCATTGTTCCGCAAACAACTCTTGACGAGGTAAGAAATAAGAGCTTCCCTATCTACAACAGAATAAGAACCCTTTGCAAGGATAATGAAAAGAGGTTTATTGTTTTCCACAACGAGTTCCACGAGGAGACTTTTACAAAGAGGATTGATACTGAAAGTATCAACGACAGAAACGATAGAGCAATTAGAAACGTCGCAAGATGGTACCGTTCACATCTTGAAAACAGTGGTATCAACGTTATGCTTATCACAAATGACAGACTTAACAAACAGGCAGCTGGAAAGGAAGGAATTACGGCCAAGAGCCTTCAGGATTATATTGACTTATATCCAAATTCCAATGAATTGAGGGACCTCATCCCTGCTGAGGATTCATTTAAGCCAAGGGAAAAGACCGAAACTTTTTTCAAAGAGTACTACTCGACTGCGAGAATCATGGGTGGTTTGAAGAATGGTACATTATATCAAGGATCGATTAGCATTTCTTCTTACAACTTCCTTGAAGGTGAAATTTCCATCGCAACTCTTCCTAAACCACTGTTGATCTTGGGTAGTGAAAATCTAAACAGGGCTTTCAATGGCGACCAAGTTATCATTGAAATCCTTCCAAAGTCGCAGTGGAAAAAGCCTTCAACAATGATTATTGACGATGACAATTTGAATATAAATGAAGACCCAGATAACGAAGATTCACCAAACATTTCAGATAAAGAAAGACGGCTTCTAACACAAGATGCAATCTCAACGCAAAATTCCTCTGAAGGCTTTCAACCTACCGGTCGTGTTGTGGGTGTTGTGAAGAGATCGTGGAGGTTATATGTAGGACAGATTGTGGAGAATTCCGTATCCAAAACTATTACGAACTCTGCTAAATCTTGCTTTGTTAAGCTAATGGACAAGTGCCTTCCTAGAATAAGAATTCGTACGCGTCGCGCTAACGAACTCTTAGGACAGAAGATTGTCGTTGCCATTGATTCCTGGTCTACTGCCACCAAGTACCCAGAGGGCCACTTCGTTAGAACTCTTGGTGAGTCGGAATCCGTTGAGGCTGAAACTGAAGCTTTGTTACTAGAGCATGATGTTGAGTATCGACCATTCTCTAAATCTGTTTTAGAATGTCTTCCTGCAGAAGGTCATGATTGGAAGGTTCCTGTTGATTTGGAGGACTCAGACGTTATTGCCAATGATCCACTGTTACCGAAGAGAAAAGACTTTAGAGATAAGTTGGTATGCAGCATTGACCCACCGGGGTGTGTTGATATCGATGATGCACTACATGCTCAGAAACTACCTAACGGTAACTGGGAAGTTGGTGTTCATATTGCGGATGTCACACATTTTGTAAAGCCAGGTACAGCGTTGGATGCGGAGGGTGCCTCTAGAGCAACATCAGTCTACTTGGTTGATAAGAGAATTGATATGTTACCAATGTTGCTAGGTACTGACTTGTGCTCTTTAAAGCCATACGTTGAGCGTTTTGCGTTTTCTGTGATTTGGGAGCTTGACAACGATGCTAATATTATTAATGTTGAATATAAGAAGTCGATAATCAAATCTCGTGAAGCCTTTTCATACGAACGTGCTCAGATACGTATTAATGACAGCTTACAGCAGGATGACTTGACACAGGGTATGAGAGCTCTTCTCCATCTCTCCAAGAAGCTCAAACAGAAGAGATTGGATGCTGGTGCGTTGAATTTAGCCTCACCTGAAGTGAAAGTGCACATGGATAGTGAAACTTCCGATCCTGGTGAAGTTGAGATTAAGCAGTTATTTGAAACCAATTCCCTTGTGGAAGAGTTCATGCTATTGGCTAACATTAGTGTTGCAAGAAAGATCTACAGTGAATACCCACAGACTGCAATGTTAAGAAGACACAATGCTCCACCATCTACAAACTTTGAGAAGCTGAACGATATGCTGAGGTCGCGTAAGAACATGGCCATATCTATTGAGTCCTCCAAAGCACTTGCTGATTCTTTGGACCGTTGTATTGACCCATCTGATGAGTACTTCAACACATTAGTCCGTATCATGTCTACTCGTTCGATGACAGCGGCGGAATACTTCAGTTCGGGATCGTACGGTTATCCTGAGTTCCGCCACTATGGTTTGGCGGTTGACATTTACACCCATTTCACATCTCCTATCAGACGTTACTGTGATGTTGTTGCTCATCGTCAGCTTGCTGCTGCTATTGGCTATGAGTCATTGGATTTGTCTCATAGGGATAAACAGAAGATGGAGCTCATTTGTAAAAACCTCAACAGAAGACACAGAAATGCTCAGTTTGCTGGAAGAGCTTCCATCGAGTATTATGTGGGCCAGGTCATGAAGAATAATGAATCAACAGAGACGGGTTATGTCATAAGAGTGTTCAGTAATGGTATTGTTGTCCTTGTGCCAAAATTCGGCGTTGAGAGTTTAATCAAGCTTGATGATTTGACCTCCTCAATTAATGATGCTAAGTTTGAGGAAGAGAAATATCAACTCACATTTAAACAGAGCAATGGCTCATTAAGGACAGTTTCTGTCTTTGACAGGGTGCAAGTTGAAGTCAGATCAGTCTTGGATCAGAGTGTTGGAAAGCGTAAAGCACAGTTGCTGTTGAAATGAATCTAGATCTTTACAGTTCTTTTAATGTAAACTACTTGCATGTTATCAAAAATTATGCATTATATTGTGTCTAAAGGCAGCAAAAATATACACCGAATCACACGTAGACTTCCTCATAGCTCTGCATCTCCTCTAAGATATACTCATTGAAGTCTGGGTAATTGTCTAAGTAGATGTGGTGCCCGGAATTGCCAAACTCCATAACATCTGCCTTGTATTGGGTATTTTTGAGGATCTTCTCTACGCAGTCGAGACCACCCTGGATTGGCATCCAGTCCTCATCGCCATAAACCCAAACAGTATCACAAGTGATGTTCTCGATCTTGTCAACCAGTGGAGTCTTCGGTACACCCCCCGCAGCAAGAATCTGAGGCATATAGTACTCACCTGCACCAGGTGCGTTGAATATTCTATATGTGTAATCATGTAAAAGATCCTGTTCCATCTGTGTTAGTTTCGCAAATCTTCTCGAAGTCCACCCGGACGTGACCATGCTTCCAAATGGGCCAGCATTTCTAACGAGTGCAAATGGAGAAACGCCTTGTTCCCAGAGCCAGTCGAACCAGATAGGAATCTCTCCTGGAGGTTCAGGGTCTTTGTAGATACCAGCAGGGGAAATACAGAGCAGTTTTTGAGTGTGTCCAGGGTACTTCATGGTATATAAAGCAGATAGGTATGCTCCCAAAGAGTGTGAACACATGAGCATCTTGTCGATGGAACGTTTCTTTCTCCATGCTTCAAGAGAGTCGATAAAGTACGACTCGATGGACTCTGACTTGTCAAACTTGGGTCTTGTGGAGCATCCATACCCCAGGAGGTCAAGCGAATGAATACACCAGTTTCTGTTTCGGCTTATGCCTTCAAAGTTCTTAAGGTAAAAACCCAGGCCAGCACCGTACCCGTGAATCAGCACAAAGTGGTTCAATGTGGACATGTCTGCATCTTTAGGGTATATAGTGAACTCATTAATATACCTCCCCTTACCCACGTCCACTTTCAGAACTTCTGACGTTCTGAAATCATCAGCTTTCTTAGTTTCCCTAGAGATTGCAGAGTTTGTATCCGCATAGCTGTTAGAGCCTGTGTAGAAAGGAAGAAGCCTCAGAAGCGCATCCTGGGCTCGATCAAGCTCTTTTCGAGAGATGTAGTCGGTGAAGCTGTCCCTTGCACCGAGTGGAAATAGCTTGGTAGTGACGATTTTGTGGAGCGGCAGTGCGGTTGGAGCGGTTGACCTCTTGTAGCCTTTGTGGGTATGCACCGATGAGCTCGTGGGCTTCGCCTTGAGTCTTCCAGGAGCAGCAGTTTCGGAGATGAGGGTGCTCAAGGTCTTTACGATGCTGCTGTTGCGAATATTTGACATCTCTAAAGTGTGTTTCCGCCTAAGACCGGTACCATAGTCCTATTCAACCCGTATCTAATCTACCAAACAGCCTGCTTTAAACGTGTTCTCGAGGATTGTGTCAAGTCCTCGACCCTCGACACCTCGGGGCTCGGGCTTCGGGGTTGTTGGGTGTGGTGTCCAGGTGTCCGGATGTCCGGATGTCCGGGTTTGTTTTTATGACGTAGGCGTAACCCAGGGCTCATATGCTTTCACTCATATCCAACAGCCTTCTTTCACACCACAAGTTTCTTCACAAAGCAAACAGTTTTCTCAAGGACTCACAGTTAGACATTTGAGACCACGTGGCCGATGTCGAGCAAAAGCATTTTTCCTTTAGTGAAGTACTTGACGAAATATACTGGTGACTGGGCAGTGTGCCTGGCATGCCAGGTATATGTCCTTACCGTCGGTCTGCAGACTCAGCCTTTCCTTCGAGAGTTCGATATATTTGACCCTTCTATTCAGCATCCGTTTACAGAACACGAGCAGGTTAGGAATTGGCAATGTTTGGTATGTATCTATAGTGTACCCTGTAAGTTTTTGGTACTAATCATTTGGCTTGTCCACAGCTTATGGCGACCATTATCCCGGGTGCCATCATAACACTTAACTTCCTCTCACGTATTAATTTCAACCCACAACGGCTAACACAGAAGGACTTCCACTTCACACATGTTTCATTTCTAGGTTTAACGCTTAGTGTGACCCTCACTACCTTCATTACGGTGATTGTGAAAAACTGGATTTCCCGTCCCCGCCCAGACTTCCTGGCGCGTTGTCAAGTGAACACGTCATTACTCGTAGAGGGCAAGACTACATATACAATTGATATCTGTACAGGCGCTACATCTGTTATTCTCGAAGGTTTACGATCTACTCCGTCGGGACACTCCTCACTGGCGTTTTCAGGGCTACACTTTATAACTCTGTGGATGTGTGTTCACTTTGATGTGTTTGCAGCTCAATTCCAGGTTTGGAAGATGGTGGTGTGTGCAATCCCAGATTGGATTGCAGTTTGGATTGCACTGAGTCGTACCCAGGACTACCGCCATCACTTTGGAGACATTATTCTTGGATCTCTCCTGGGAATTGCTGTTTCACACCTTATTTGGAAGAAGATATTCCAGGGTAAGGAGCCGGTATACTTGCAGGAATCCGAGCCTACGCTGCCGATGTATAACACATCTTCAGATAACTAAAGGACATTGACGAAAGCTGTTTTATAATTGGAGGACAAAAGTAAAAAAGGAGAGGAACAAATACAATCAGTGGTACATAAACAGAAAACAAACAGGAAATAAAGGGGGAATGTATCTTCGTGACAGATTCTATTCTCTATAAGCCTTCATAAGTTCGTTCGCCAGCAGTGACCATGCAATAGAAAACAGCAAACACTGTGACGGAGGTACACATATTATGAATGAGCTTCCAGTAATTCCATAAGGGTTATTCTAAAGTTTCTCACGTGGAAGTCATCAATCTTGCAGTTCTCAAAGTGAACCTCATTATCCAGCTCCACAGACATTGGGCCACTTGGCTTCGGGACGGCACATAGCCAGATTCTCGTCTTGTATATCTTAAATAGTTCTTTTATCAAGTTTCTAAAGTCCAATCTCTGGTCCGAGTGGTAGAAGAAAGTCAGCTTCTTCTGGTCAAACTGGTACTCAGAGTTGAGAATTGTCAAATTACCATGGAGTAATGACTGGTTTGAGATTTTCAGCAAACTTGTCTTAAAGCTCTTAATCTCCTCCACGAGTTTGAACTGCAAGTTCTCAATCTCTTGGAATGTAGCAAATCTCAGCACCTGTTTTGTCGGGATTTGGAACTGTGTCTCCTCATCTAGAATACCTTGTCCCTTGACCAGATCCTGAACAGTATTAGAGATGGTGGAGTTCCCGTGATGTGCCCCACTTCCGCCATAGAAGATTGACTTTGTATGTTGGCGTTTCTTGAGGTAATTTACCAAGATCGCCACATCAAGCGAAATGAACGGATCAAGCACATACACCAGATCTTTACCTCTATCACCGTCAACAATCACAACGTCATCTTTATGAAGAAGAATGTTAGAATTTATTGGCGTGGACAGAATTTCGTACTTTCCGGATTTCGTTAGCACCAGAACAAGTGGTTTAATTAAGGAGAACATATTGTTGAGCTTCTTCAAGTTAATCACTACTTTCTGGAGGAAGGGGTCGGTATGGCACTGGTGGGAGAGGTGGTCATAGAGTTCATGAGCAGAGTCGGCACAAAAGTAGTTCTTAGTCTTATTAAAGGATTGCTGGAGTTTTGGAGAAGTAATAATGACGTTACCTTGGAGAAGGAGCCCATTATCCAGTTCCAGGACCCCGTTGGACTGCTGTAACAAGGAGCTCTGGTTTGCGACTGGAGCATGGCTCACTTGGGAACCATTGTTGTAGAAATGGGAATTGTGGCCACCAACCTTGTAATTCTGACGTTGCTGCTGTGATTTCATCTGCTGTTGATGCTGAAGCTGTTGCTGTTGCTGTTGTTGTAGCTGAGGTACTGGCAACTGCTGAAGCTGCTGGGAGATAGGCGCATGCTCTGTGGAGTAAGTCGGATTTATCTGAATTGACGGTCTTCTGGACCTGAAGTTTAGCAGAGCACTGTTATTCTGGAAGTTGTTTGTGTGAGCAAACATCTCCAGAGAATACTGTGCCTGTCCCTGCATTTGTTGTTGATGTGGAGGTGCTGGTGCTGTTTGTGGGTGTTGACCCTGGCCAGGATGATTGTGATGGCTAGACGCATATGTATGTGTATAAGACTGTTCCGCAGCAAAGCTCGGCCTGCGTGAGTTTATGTATGAGACGCCGCCTTGGAGCTCCAGAGGAAGGTGGAACGAGTAATTTTCTGTGCCAAAGCCTTCCGGATACTCGGAATATGTCTGTGAAGCATGTGGATCTTCTAGGGAGTTTAGGAACTGCGTGTACTTTGGGGACGTTGACAGCCCATTAAGCCTAGCGATGAGTGCCTCGGGCGAAAGCCCGTCGCTCGGCGACGTCACCGCTTGAAGCTGCTGCGGTTGAAGCTGTTGTTGCTGCTGTTGCTGTTGTTCCTGCTGCTCTTCCGAGCTAAAGAAGAAACTCTGTGCCTCCTGTTGCTTGTCATATGACTGCTGGTTCCAGATATTGTACTGGTTCATCGTTGGTGCTTGTACAGTGGTGTCCGGGTGTTAGCCTCTTCCGCTGTGTTCTCTATGCTCTATCGGGGACACAAAGCGTGGGGAAAGACGTGGTGCTGGGCACGGTTAATTGCGTGGCGTGGGAAAACAGCAGATCTGTGGCCTTTGTGTGCTGAGCACAACAGCAAGGGGGTGGGCGTGGGCTTTGGAATGTGGAATGAGGTCACAAGGTATGTGTGTTGATGTGGCAAAGACAAAGACAAAACGGAGTCCTCTGTTTTAAGTGTTTGAGGATTGTCGGTTGTCGTTCAGTCGTTCACCACAGCGACGGTGGGCGAGACAGGTTTTTTGGGCGTAGCGGTGGTGGGGACGTTCCGTAGCGCGAGTGATGGTACCAAGGAGGATGGCTTCGAGTGGTGGAAAGGGGTCCTGGAACGGTGGGAAAGTGCTGGTTATTGTTAGCAGTGATGACGGGATTGCTGGTGTGGATGGAGTTCACACAACTAAGAAGAGCACACGTAGGAGACGGTAAAAGGTATAAGGTGGGAGAATGAGAAGAGGGGAGTTGTGTGTTCTGTGGACTCGGTAAAATGGAAAAAGGGTTGTGGTGCCTTGTAAGCAGATCAACTGCTTAACAGGCGGAATACTGGTTGAAGAACACTCTCTCCGATACGGATAAAGAACCTGAACGGCAATACTTTAGCTGGCTATGTCAAAGTAGGAACGTAGCAGTTTGTATGGTACGCCATACAAGAAAATGAGAAAGAAAAAAACAAGAAAACCAGCAGTGGCTCGAGTGGATTGTCAGAGATGTGCGTAAACGGAGAAGGGGGAGTATTAAGGCTAGAGCCAACGAGTTCAGTCTGAAATTCGGTGGGCCCTGTGCTGGCTCGTTTAGATTCTCTGTTGTTGGTGCTGGTGTTGTTGCTGGTGCTGGTGCTGGTGCTGGTGGTCTTGGTCTTGATGGTGTCGCGGGATGTAACGCTGGAAGCAGTGTCTCGAGTCCCAAAGTGCGACTCAGAGATTCCTGGTGGCCTGGTAACTTTGTAGTGTTCCTTGTGGCTTTGTAGCACCTCTGGTAACTTCCTAGTGGCTTCTGGTGGCTCTGTAGTGGCTGCCGGGTACTTTTATAGGGACTTGAGTACCTTCTTCTAGCTCCTCGCTTAGTGGATTCCTAGAGGCTCCAGCTATCCCAGTAGTTTTGCTGTGGCTCTATAAGTCGCAGTGTCGTTGCTATCAAAACTCCGGTCTTCGTTCCGTTTCACAAAATGCCCAAGCACGCTCTTTCGCTTCTTCTCTTTAGTTTTTAGTGATAAATTAAACACCGTTTATTCTTCTTTTTTTGGTGGTTGGTGCTGAGAAGGCGGTGGTGTGTGTGAACGGTTGCTGAGACGCTTGGAAAAGTACTGAGAAAGCGCTGGAGAGGCGCTTGAGGAAGAGGCCCCAGTTTTTTTGTATCACAGAAAACAGGAAAACACTGCGAAGAAAAAAAAGAACCTGGGGATGCGAGCGTTTGCCCGAGCATACGCCGGTACGCGCCGCAAATTGTGGGGGCTGCTCCCAAGGCGTCTGCGCCGAGTTCTCCGCCTTTGATTGGGCAGCCCGGTAGCACAGGTCTTTTAGTGTGCGTGTGGCTGGCGGGGTTTCTGGGTTTCGGTGAAGGGTTCGCGGTGTGGTGATCTGGGGTGCTGGTTCTGGTGGTTTTGGTGGTGTTTGCGGTGCTGATGTTGTGGTATGAAGGGTTCTGTTGTGGTATGAAGGGTTCGCCATAAACAGTTCTAAGGGTCCCATGGATTCCTATGGGCTCCACAGGGTTGGTTCCTTGAGGTTAGGTTCCTGGGGTTCCCAAGGGGGCACCACAGGCGGTGCCTGTTCAGGGAGGGGAACCCTGCGCGGTTGGCTGTCCAGGCTCTGCCCCGTCTCTGCGCTGTGGTGTGCGCTGTGGTGTGCCGGGTTGGCGGCAGCACACTATTGGTAGCCCGGGATGGCTCTCTACCTAGCTCTGGGGGTGGAGAGCCGGGATACGGGCGGGCCTCTAACAGCGGTCTCTGCCTGGCCCTGTCCATCAGTCAAAGAACCATCCGCCTAGTAGACACGCACAGACACACACACTTCCGCTGGGCTGAGGCACAGGCAGAGGGGCAGAGGCTATGGGCCACACGACCACTGGAACGCTGTAGAAACACAAAAGAAACTACAGCAAGCAAAAGACACCCAAGGAGCCTCCAAGGATCTTCCAGGGCAACTGCCGGGAAAAATAGTCGTAAACTAAGCAAGCTAGGGGAGAACTAGGGGAACTACACTACTAAGGAACCTCCGCAGCTACAGCCTCTCCATTACGATACAGTGATGGCCCATTGTGATGGGTAATAGTTGGGCTGGGTTACCCGCTTCCCCTCGAGATGGAGATGGCATCATCATGCGCGGTCATGGATCTGGAGGTGGGTGATGGCACGCAATAGTTTGTAGCTCCACAACAATGCCATGGTTTCGTCCATTGGGGAAAAGGTACACTGCCAAAAAGCCCCTACATCGTTACTATTCCCTACTCCCTTTTACGTGATTGTGTAATGTTCTGCTATTCCCCTTGTATCCTGGTGCGCTCTATGCCATTGGGCTGTGGTTGTAGCACGCAGCGCATGCTAACAATGCACCAAGATAGTCGTCCTGACTCATGACTCTACAGCCCCCGTCAATTTAGGCTGCGGTGCATTAGCTGTCGCACTGCTATCGGACCAATTAGTGTCTTGAGTCATCTAGCTAGTGGCTAAAATAGACCCGTGCACGTCCCCTTATGATGTGGCAACGGTATGTCCTGTTTAGGAGTGCTTATCGGTCTTACAACGCACTCATCTAGGCGAGTTCTGTAGTAGCTCAAATTAGCATTAATTAATAGTATGCTTCGGCTAGAAACGAACAAAAGAACAAGGAGAATATCCAAATGGATTGGGGAATACATAGAGGAATCAAGTAGGCAACCAAAGGTGAGAAACCAACCCAAAGAATCAAGCCAGAAAGTTCAGAACAAAATTCAGCTATCATTCAGCACTGTCAACATCACTCTCTTATATTTAAAGCATCCGTACATGGGTATGAGACCCTCATGAAGTAGTTCAGGTGCTGCAAGACAATAAAGTACATCAGCGGGTTTCTGTGATCAAAGTCGAATGCTACATTTTGCTGGTTGTTGGTAGGGCCATGGTAGACAACCTCATTTGCAGTCTGGGTCAAGTAAGGCGATGTCAGCTCGAACTGTAGACCAGAATGGGTATAGTCTCCTGGTGGAAGTTGGGGAACAAGGTCGGACGACTCATATACCCTAGCATATGTACCATAGGTGAGTGCATTACCGGCTGCTGCTGCCGAATCCTTGGAACTTGTAGCAAATTCTTTGTCCATAAACACATTGAAAGCAGGATTTCCTACTCTCAAGGATGCATATGTAATCACCAGTGGGTTATAGCCATCTTGTTTAAAGTCCAGCGCCGCCAAAGCTGCATATCCTCCTCCAAGAGAGTGGCCAGTGATTTCCAGGCCGTACCCTTTGTCGAGGTATGGCTTGGCAGTGTTATATACACCTTCCATAAACTGGGTGTACGCAATGTAAACACCACAGTGCACTTTACATCCCGGGCATACAGAGGTATCAGCATTCTTGTTTATGAAGCTGTTGACTGAGGCCATGTCGGTGTCGTTGACAGAGACAAACATGTTGGCAGAGAGCGTCGAATTGATGTATGGGGCATAGTTACACTGCTCAAAAGTAATGTCTGTCAAGAAATCTCCCGGTGTAAGAGAACCACGGAATACAGTGTATATCTTCTTGTTGGTGTCATCAACAGCGACAAAGGCAGACCCAGATATCTCGAGCTCTGCAATATTCGGACGGATGACATCGATGATTCTCACCTGTGGACGACTATCACAGAATGCCATTAACGGGCATTCTTTGCTCAGAGGTCCGTTGCTAAACGTGGCATCCCCAGTACAGTAGCTTACTTTTGACCAGGATGCCATTTCAACCAACTGAGAGTATTGTGCAGAGGAGATAGCAGCAACTGCTTGGGCAACTTGCACAGAGATAACACCGAGAAAGAAGAGCATAGCTTGGAAGTTCGTTGGTATACTGTAGCAACTATCAAAAAGAGACTGACGGAAAGAAACGGTTGTCTTATTTATACACCACCACACCCTATGACTCCTTTTGTCTTTTCCTTCACATATTCCTCCGCTATAGTGATCTGTTCGGCCCCAAGCAACCTATAAGCTTTCCAAGATGTACATTCAATATAGATAACCTTCCTGCTTTTCCGCAAACAAAAACTCCGTGGACTCTACTTGCTTACCCCGCAACCACTATACACTTTCTTCAAAGTGATTGCGCTTGTTGACATTCTTCAAGAGAGCACATATTTTGCATGAAGTGGGGTGCAAGCGATACATGTGCAACGTCGCTCAGATCAACATACCAGTGCGACACCTCAACCAAAACGCTGCAGGAACATGAAGTTTGATCGGCACCTGGAACAGGTCCACGCTCCGGAATCCACTTCAGGATAGTGCCGGCAGATCGTTACTGATCCTACTGATGAAAACCGTTCTCATTCTGTGTTATTTCAGTGAGAAGACTGATAGCTGGTATCGACGGTAATTTATTAAGCACACAGCACTCCCCATACTCGCCGTATGATTTTGGTAGGTAATCAGAGGTTCCTTTTAGGGTTCCTTTCCTTCTACTTTTGTGATGGCCTTTTTTTTGTTGTGGAAAATCGCATTTTCCTAAGCAACAGGCCTCGGTTCCATCTCTCAGTTCAAAACAATAGACTTGCTGCTTGCCAAGAAAATAGACTCTCATTCTCTCTGATTTCCCTTATTTTCTTCAAGCTCCGCGCTCTTTCTCTTCTCCACTGATTCATATTTACATCTCTACCCAATTCTGTCGATCCAAATAGGTTGGTTACTGGCCTGACGGCGGTGGAACGGGGCATGCTATTTCATGCACCCCACATTACCATCCAACAGAATGCTACATAGGCCTTTCAGATATCCCACGGAATGCCAACGAGTCCTAGCCTCTCTCCTATATTTTTTCTGCTTCAATATATACTATTCACCTAGATTTTTCCCAGTTTCACACTTCTAAAGCGCTCTTTGAGTTGTACAATAATCACTTCACTCCTACCTACTGAGTATCGTCTTTGCTCGAAACTTGGCTCAATTACCAAAGACTATCCTACGTAAATATACAAATTTGATCCGGGCCTTCTCCACACCACCATATGCCGGGTGCTCGGCTCATAAATTGATATGATCGTCATCAATATTACTGTTTACTTCAAAGCACCCTTTCGATGTTGCTATAATTGGGGATAGTTTAAGTAATATTTCATTTGTGCGCTTGTGGGTTCTCTTTAACAGTCTCTTTGAACCACCTTTTCATTTTTACCATTAGCGAGTACATCCTTTCGTTATGACTCGTTTAATATAAAAACAAAATCTGGTTTTACAATATCATTCCCAACCTACGACCATGGGTGCCATTATTAGGCGAGTGATGAACGACTCTTCACTAGCAAGCTCCTACCCCAAGGGCTACGCTATGGAAGAGTAAGTTGCTTCCGAACCAAACCAGTCAATAATATTCATGACAAATCACCAGCAGTTTTCTCTGATATTTTTCTAATTTCTGCTGGTAAAAATTATAGACTAGGATGTGACCCATAAGCTACATCTTTGTTGTACGAATTGGCACATATAAGCAGAGCAAGGTGTGCCTAATACGCATGTGAGATCTCCAACAACCTTCTCGACATAGACCTCCATATGTGTTAAAGTAATACTATGTATTTCTTTCCTCGTGATAGTAGAAAATTTTAAAAGCTTAGACTAATAGTATATCGGCACAGCAAGGCATGGAAGAATATTCTCAACTTTAAGGGGATGAAATAAACCTACACAAATCCTCACAATCTACTAAAGGAACAATAATCTTAGTATACCACCTTAAGATAAACTTCAGGAAAGAAGTATCAACTAGCTTCAGGTGGTCTCCCCTCAAAAATGCCTCTCTTGAATCACAAACCGAACAATATATTCAACATAGCAATAATGCGATTGTTATTGGTTCAACCTCAACCCAGCTCTATGAGCTTACCACTGATCATTTCATAAAGGAAAAAGGCTCTAACTGGCTTTCATGGCAGGCAAATATGTCAATTTATTGCAGAAATGTCCATAGCCAAACTAGGATAGCAGTCAGGAGGATATGTAAGATCCATGAAAATTACCCAATCTACCACATTGCAGGATGGAAAGAGTCGTCTTCAAACTCTTTCGTCATGGTCCTCTCCTTATATGAATTTCTGGAACGAGCTGAAGTATTTTTGTCCATGGTTGGAAAACTCTATATTTTACCGATTGTCAGAAATTACTCTTTTATTCTCCTCTAGAAAGAAGTAGAAACCATGTTTGTATTTGTATATAGTGTTGATCACGATAGCCCATTCGAACTAAATAACGATCTTCTAGCTTTCCTTTCTCTTTTGTTTCGTTCTCTCCAGTTCATAATGTTAAGATTGTATGTCTTAAGTTTAGCATTAAAATCCCACCACCTATGATTCAAGCAAAAACAGTTACCAGCTGCTTGCTCATTTATCTGGAGTTGTGAGTTGTTGGGAAAGATATCCAATTTCCATGATGGATTGTTGAATTGCTACAATAGAGTTAGAGAGCGACTGAATCGCTTGAATATCTTTTCTATTTAATTAATATCTATAAATATCCACCATTAACAACAAACTCTCAGCTCCACACACTAGACGTATATATTTAATCTCTGGATTCGTTTTGAGCTCCACCAGGACAATAACTGCCCGGGTTTGATATTAGACCCGCCGCCAACAGCAACCACATAATGCGTCCGTGGTGTCCAGGTGTGTTTGCTCATGCGAACCTCGGAGCGCCATCGGGAGCCCGTCGTTTAGTTCAACAGAAGCAAAGCTGCGCTTTGGGCTCAGGAGGAGTTAAAAGAGCTTGTGGTTTTTAGTTGTTTGTGTTCGAGTGTTATTTCATTGTTGCTATTCTTGCACAATAAGAAAAAATGCAGTACGTTGGGCGTGCATTCAGTTCGGTGTCGCAGACGTGGAACTCAATCAACCCATCCACACTATCTGGCGCCATTGATGTGATCGTCGTTGAGAACGAGCATGGTGAGTTACAATGTTCACCATTCCATGTGCGGTTTGGCAAGTTCCAGCTTCTGAGACCGTCCCAGAAGAAAGTTGACTTTATTATCAATGGTAAGATGACAAACCTTCCAATGAAGTTAGGTGATGGAGGCGAGGCATTCTTCGTCTTTGAAGCTTCCAAAGACGTCGAAGTTCCTAATGACCTTATTACTTCTCCGGTGCTCTCTGCGGCAAGCTCCCCGGAATCATCTCCTCCATCTTCTCCTACAAAAAGCCCAATAGGTAAGGCACTACAGGAACCTGAATTTCTTGATATATCGCAGTCGAGTCCCGAGTTGAATACCCGTGCTTCACCACTTGATATTCCACAGGTAGGTCAATCAAACCTTGAAGTAAACAAATCGTCTCCAACGTCAAGTTCAATTGCCACTTCTCCCAAGGAGCAAACACTCGAAAAGTTCCAGAATCTATCGAGAAAGTTCACAAAGATCAACATTCCTACCAAGATTGACAAGAACGGCGACTTACTCTTAGATATGAATGGTTACAAGTCCAACGAGCAGAATACGCACGATGCAGATGAGGTTATTAGAAACCTCATTTCTGAAGAGTTTGGAAGTGAAATAGACCTGACGAATCTTATGAAAGAGGACGAGACGGGGAACATCAAGATCTTCTCTTCCGACGACCTCACCACTTCGTCTATCATGTCACAGGATTCTATTGACTCTGGAAGCGTGTACACAGATGATGACAGTAATCCAGAAGTACCATCCTCTGCATCTTCTTCAAATTACGTAAAGACGCTACGTCTCACTTCCGATCAATTGAAGTGCTTAGATTTGAAAGAAGGCGAGAACGAGATCTGTTTCAGTGTTGATAAAGGAAAAGCGCTCATTAATTCGAAACTCTTTGTTTGGAAAAAAGAAGTCCCTATTGTTATTTCGGATATTGATGGTACTATAACGAAATCTGATGCTTTGGGCCACGTTTTGACAATGTTGGGCAGGGATTGGACTCACCCTGGGGTTGCTAAACTCTTCAAAGATATCAAATTAAACGGCTACAATATCATGTACTTAACTGCCAGATCTGTGGGCCAGGCAGATTCTACAAGAAGTTATTTAAGAAATATCGAACAGGAGGGAATTGAACTGCCTGATGGTCCTGTTATTTTATCTCCTGACAGAACAATGGCTGCGTTTAGAAGAGAAGTCATTTTGAAGAAACCTGAAGTATTTAAGATGGCATGCTTAGGTGATTTGAAAAAGTTGTATGGCGAACATGAGACTCCATTCTATGCTGGTTTTGGTAATCGTATTACTGATGCTTTAAGTTACAGATCTGTCGGTATTCCAAGCTCAAGAATTTTCACAATCAACCCGGAAGGGGAGGTCCATATGGAGTTGCTGGAGATGGCAGGATATAAGAGCTCCTATATGAATATCAATGAACTCGTAGATCATTTCTTCCCCGATATGTCCAATAACAGTGCTCATGATGAAAAGTTCACCGATCTTAACTTTTGGAGAGATCCTCTTCCGGAGTTGAGTGACTCCAGTGATGATGATGACGTAGGGTCAGGTAACTCGAAGGTTATTAATAACTACAGAAGTAGCAATCTCACCATCAATGATGATCTGGAGAAAGACTACAAGGAGGACGAAGATGCAGATTATGAAGAAAACGAATTGGACGGGGTCGAGGAAGAGGAGGACGAGTATTACGATGACGAAAATGACGAAATCGATGATGAAGACGACTTCAGTGATTCTGAAGATGGATCTTATGCCGAAGAGGAGTATGATGATGAAGCCGATGAACTTGACAGAGAAGCCACCAGAGAAGCCTACGGAAGTTCTTTGGAGGTTGATGAAGAAGATTTGGATGCTGACCTTTTAGACTCGCCGTCTTCAACTAGCATTTTGGGAGGTGAAACAGGGAAGGGGATAATCCCATCAATGGCAGAGCGAAGTGGGATCTCATTGAATCAGACTCATGCTAACGGCCTTCAAATGAACAATAGTTTTGTGAAGGCTAGTGAATTGATGAACAGGCTCAGTATAGGCGATCTTCACTCTCCAAAGGGCACCCAGGTTAGACCTCCGGAGAAGAAAAACAAATGAAAGGTGACCGTCTGAAAGTTCTTGGCTTTTTCACTGCTAAGGTTTGGTATGTAAAAAACACATTGCATATTCAACAAGTCTGTAGTTCTATAACAATCTCTTTTATAATTCGTCTTTTATTCACAATTGAAAAAAACAAACGTACAAACATTCAAAATGGTGTCAAAACTAGTATTGAATTTACAATCAATCCTCCAAAATTAACGAATGACATAATCACCAGTTCGAGTGATGTACTTCACACCTTTGTAAGGCATAACATCACTCATACCACGGGTGATCTTGATAGTGTCTACACGGATACCACTTGGTACTGCCCCCTTCAAGTTATAAGATAGAGCAATCTGTTTCGGTGAGTGGACAACAACCTTTTCCAGACCTTCGGCATCCACAAGTGGAATGGTACTATCTTCAACAATACCACGCAAAACAGCTGTGATACCCAGCTTCTGACCAGGCTCGAAGATCCACTCGCACTTTCCCAGCTTCCCAGTTTGAACATCGCCATGGCTCAATCGGAGAATCTTCACAGTTTGCTGAGGCTCTGTGATTATCTGGACGCTCATTTGATCGATCTTATTAACGCCTTTCTGTAAGGCAGCAGAGACGAGAACTTCGAATTCGTTTCCCTTAACACCGAGGCCTTGTTTGAAATCCGGATTGATGATCCCGAGCGATCTCTGTGCCCGCTGTGGGGGAATACGATCGAGTTCGATTGTGTAGTTAGCAAGTGTACTTTTCCCATCAGGTGGGATAAAGGACAAGGTACCTTCTTTGGCAGCCCATTTATCGGTACGAATACACCTGTGAAATGAAGGTAATCCTATTGTGTGACCTTTGAGGTCGAGCGTAAGCAGCACATCGGGCATTCCGCTGAGATGTGAGACAAAGTCAATCTGGCCCTCCAAAATGGCAACAGTTGTATGTAGTCTGCTTGTAGAGATGGATGTGTTCTTTGAGCCGTTCTTAGTTCTAAAAGAAGATTGGTGGGGAGAAAGAACGACGTGAAGGGTCTCTGTAATATCGACGAACGCTTCATTGTTGGTGTACTTCACGTTTGCTCTTCTCCAAGATGCCCTGTCCTTATCGAGGTCTGTAGATGATATACCACCCGAAGAAGAGCCCAGAGATAGAGATGATCCACCAGACACATAACTCTTAGCCAATTGATTGGTCTGGGCAATGAGACTGGATGCTAAAGAACTCTTGAAAGGAACCAGTTCTCTTAAAGAATTGAGATCGGTGATGTATGGCGCACCGCCTTGAACAAGCTCCTGCATCAAGTTACAAACAACGTCATAGTTAGCCTCGATCTTTAGTGGGTTTAGTGGTATCCCAAAGTAATCCAGGAGAGTCGAAATCAGGCGATGGAGAAATACAAATACAAGATTCGGATTGACGGGCAAGGCCGGTGAATGGTTTCGTCCTTTGTGTTTCCTGTCTTCCTTGTTGATCGCAGATGAAGCATCAAGCTCGTCACCCGGAAGTAGGGCATCGTCATCGAGTCTTCCATCTGAATAGGTATCGTTTTCGGAGTCACCAATTGTTTTCAAGTCCAATAGCTCTTCCTCATCGTGCTGCTTGACAAAGGCGTATGCGACGACGTGTCCGCGGGTACGACGATACACTGTGTGGGTGCGTGACACCTCGATGATTGCCTCGTTATGGCGGTGTGAGATCGAAGAGGAGGACGAGCCTCGAAGGGTAGACAGAACTGTCTTGAGGGAAGGCGAGGACGCACTTGTAGGGTACTCGAAGATGAGGTTATCTCGATCATCTGCAAGATACACACCTTCAATTGTGGCCATTCTTCGGCTTCAAGGAGAGGATGAAATGAGGACCAGGACTCAGTAGTATGAAGAAGAGTCGATGCTAGTGAGTAAGAAGTAACAACCGCTTTTTCAAAGAGAGTCGCCTTGCAGGTGTTGGGGTGGCAAGGGTCGTACGGTGATGTTGTAAGGTCGTCTCTGGGCGGTTTATCACCGTGATCTGAGAGAATTCCACCGGCACTATGGACCCAGCGTAATCCAGGGCACGCGCGCGTAAATGTCAGGGTCGGCATTGGGGCTTCTAACTATACGACTACTTACATCTTATCTGATAGATACAAATCTATATAAATACAACTAAAAACGAGTGTAAGTAATTAGCATGGGATTACTGTGTAGTTAAAGACGAATAATAGGAATGAAGAGGGATAGAATCAACTTTGTTGTAGTATTTTGATCTTCTCAGTTTGGTTGGACGAGTTCTATCTTATCTATCTACACTTATAAAAATACATAAACACTACAACGAGAACGCCTATAAGTCATTAGCATAGAATTACTGCGGGATTAAAGACAGATAAATAGAAGGAAAACGAATAAAATCAACTTTACTAGTGTATTCAGTGGATCTTCTCGGTCTGGTCTGACGAGTTGGCCTCACCTTCAGTACCGGAGTTCTCACCATGGTTGAGGTCCACATCATAGTCCTCTGCAAACTCTTCAGGAGACTTCGCATTCTTGAGGTCAAGAAGACCGTAGAGGGCAATGGTGGCAAGACCAAGAACACCAGCAACACACGAGAACACAAACGCAACGTAACCCTTAGCGGTGAAACCACTTGGAATATCGGGCTGCTGGACATTTTCACCAGTAAGGTCAAGGAAATTGGTGTTACCAGCAGCGTTAGTGTCTGGGTTGATGCCGACATTCTGACAGATCTCTCTGTGGTTGTCGGTCAACTGCTGCGTAGCATTGGCCTGGATCTCCTCTGGAGCCTCAACAAAGACAAGCGCAAGACCCTGCTCCAAATGCCACTCGATGTGACAGTGGAAGAACCAAACACCTGGGTTGTCTGCCTTGAAACGGAGAACCATGTTACTCTGCTCACGGACGTACACTGTGTCTCTCATCATTGGGTACTCTGGGAACTCAGCGTGATTTTCAGCATCGAAATGAACTGGTTTGTCGTTGTCATCGACAGAAACATCACGGGCAATAAGCTGGAAGACGTGACCGTGCAGATGGAATGGATGCTTACCAGTATCCTCGTTGTTGAGCACAATGTCAACAATGTCATCCTTCTGCAAAACAACAGAGTGAGTGTTTGTGCCGTATATCACCTCGTTGGTAGAGAGGTTACCGGAAGAGAGAACTGTGTGTAAAATTGGGGTCTTTGGAGCAGTATAGGTGATGTTGTCGAAGAAGGCGTAGTTGACACCGTTTCTCAAGTTGTCCATGATAACGGCAATGGTCAATGTGTAGTCGGCATCGTCATAGAGCTCAACCTTGTCCAGAGGAACCAAGTCAAAGTCGTCCAAGTAACACTCTGCATCCAAACATGGCACGTAGTACTGTTCTGGTTCTTCATTGTCAGAGTCGTACGACATAATGTGTGTAGCGTTAAGAACAAGGTCTGATGGAATAGTATCAAGCATACCCTGGTCAACACCCTGCATTATAGCGTAGTTCTTGGAAGTATCAGACTTAGTCTTGAGGAGAACAGTGTAACGCTGAGCAACAGTGATATAAAGCATACTTGTGTTGTAACGCTCAACAGCAATACCATCAACTTCAACAACCTCAAAGTCGTGGTCCTCAATGTAGAAGTAGTACGAAGTGAACCCACCAACGTTGATAAGTCTCAAGAGATAAGTTGTATCAGGTTCAACTTCCCAAGTAGCCTTATCAGTGTTGTTCATGAGGAAACTCTGAGGAATTGGCTCGGCTCCGGTTGGGTTAAACAGATTCAAGAAGTCTGGCAACAGAGAAGAAGTAAGATCATGGTACCACTCAGTGAAGTAAAGAGTTGTCTCCTCATCGTAATCCTCGCCCTGGACATATGGATAGTCCTCATCCTTGATGATGAATAAACCCTTCATACCGTCCATGTACTGACCACTTGTGTGGGAGTGGTACCAGTAAGAACCGTGCTGGTCGTCGACAGTAAAGTTGTAAAGGAAAGTGTCACCCGGGCCAATTGGGCACTGGACAACCATCTCAGGACCATCCATCTGAGACGAACCGTGCTGGAAAAGACCGTGGAAATGAAGAGATGTGTTGGAGTTGTTCAAACCGTTGGTCAAGTAGAGGTTCACAGTGTCACCTTTGTTGATGAAAACATCTGGCCATGGGAACTCACCATTACATGTGATAACAGCTCTCTCATAACCATCCAAGTTGGCAGTACCCCAAGCTGCTGTCCAGTTAAGCAGATGTGTCTCTGCCTTGACGACCGTAGCAAAAAGTGCTAATGCTGATGCAAGCTTCTTGAATGCCACCATTGTTGACGTGTGGGTTGCCTAGTAAGACCTCGGAAACGGTATTCCCATGACTGTGGAGGCTTCCTGGACATATATATGGGCAAAAACCCAAAGCGGACTCGCAGAGAGAGAAGGCACTTGACTTGGAGAGGACAACGCCTGCATGGACAGGCCAGTCTCTAGCTTTGGTTTCAGGAATGGAACCGACATGAGACAGAGACTGGGACATCCGGGACAGGACTAGAATGTCCGGGACACAAATACGAGGGTCTCGACGGGGCACACCCAGGACTCATGGACTCTCAGACTCGGGGCAAGAAAGAAGTTTGCATTTCTAGTAGAAGAAGTCTTAGGACAGAATTAGAATGAAAAAAAAAACAGACAATCAAACAAACATATATAAACAACAATTCATATTCTACCGCTACATCATAAAAATATTTCTGGCTTTACAACTCGCCACAAGTACGCTTTCCGAAGCAACTGACAGTTCCTATTCTCAGCTAGGTTTCAGTTTTACACTCAAGACAGGACTTTTTCTAAGAATGTCGCTAGGGCATATACGCACACCTCTAATACCAGGATGGAGACGCGCGTGCCGAAGACAAAATATGCACGGACAGAGTATATGCGTAGGACATTTCCTTGGCCACCAATCACAGGGCGCCATTTGTATTTAATGTTATCTGATTCATCAGATGCTTGCATGAAGGAACTTAGCAAAACATGTTTAAGAAGTCAGGCGACAAAGGGAGCCAAGACAAACGGGACGTTTCTGACAAAGATTCGACACTCCAATGCATGGAGACAAAAGCCCATAGGTTTTGACACTTTAAGCCAAAAAAGCTTATTTCTCCCCTCCCTTGGCCAAAAACCCTAGCGACTTATTATTATTATGTTGTCGGCGGCGGCGATGTGGTGGGTAGCAGCAGCCAATGAAATATTCTCCTTAAAGCCCTTAGACACTCCTAAGACAGCTCTTGGGCTCCTTGGAACTCATTGTGCCCAACAGAATGTCCATACGTTACTTAGTGAACATACAATTGCACACCTCGCGCCGCTTGTATCTTTGGTCTTGCACTTCTAGAGCCGCGTCTCTGCAAGAGACTGAAAAAAGGGTGTCTTGGATAATTCAAACATGCTTGCCTTGACTTGATTGGTTGAAGTCTTTTTTTTTCACATTACGCTGCACATATACAGCTATGGCTCACATCCCCTCCCCCTCCGCCCTGGTCCTGGGCTGAAGATCCTCTCTCAGCTAGCCAAGCCAGAGACTCGTTAATTGACACCTCAATGTCATTTAGACGCCACCTTGACTGGGCATGTAAATCTGGACACAGTCTATCCCAGTCAGGTACACGACACTCGCCTTTTCCCAGAATCTCAAGCTTTGACTATGACTCCTATTTCCGTAGTTTACAGAGGTTCCTACTCTGTTCGTATTCCTAGCATGCCCCAAAACACGCCGTCCCGTGCATGAGCTCATCAAACAGGTCGCAGCGTCCAGGACGTGTTTCCGGGACAGGGTCCTGAGCACTTGTGGACAAGAGACTGAAGTCTCATAAGCAGGGAACTAGCGCCAGGCTCGGGACAAACGGGTCTCAGTCCTTCCCTGTGCATCTGCACGACTTGCACGCGGCCCGGCCCCGTGAATAGCAGCTGCGCAAAGGTTAATGTACACCCTTTTTTTTTTATCCATTCACAGTCGAGGAAACAACCTTATAACCGTTGGAGTCAAAAGGGTAAAGCGCAGCAAACCCCGAACAGCCGGGCCTAGGGCGAAAAATCGCACTCTGAGTGGCTGGTGGCAATAGCGAGCCCGGCAATACCAACTCCTGAGTGGCTCGAGCTGGCATGAGTACACCGTAGCTGATTGGTTCGCTATGGCACAGACGCGTTACCACGTCTGTCGAACGCCTTTGGGGTGTTGCTGATGGCTTCTCCGTATACGGTTCGGCAGAGTGGTGTTCTCCATCAAACGGCATAGTTTTGGGGTCCTTGTGGGGTCCAACCGCTGTGTATAAGTAGGCTTCCTAGTGGTGGGTTCAAGAGATGGTTGGGAGGACTACGAGGTCAAGGGTGGTATATTTATATATATGGTCGACAATGAAAAGAATTTGCTCATACAACCCTGTGGACTCCACGTTGCTGTATTTCTCGCTGAGCGGCTAGTAAATTGCTCGTGTAGAATAATAAGTGTCTCTAACCTCATGGGCTGTACACTACCAAGGCGCGGAAGGTCCAAGGACTAAGTCCGCCACTCTCAACACATGCAATGAGGTACTTGGGGAGAAAGACCGATGTGTATTAGCACTTCATAGAATCAATCTTCCCCTCCATTAGGACAGAAGCACAAGTCCCTTGAAAGAGAAAGGTTCAGAGGGTCGCTGTATTCACGATGCTTAATTCTCTTGGTGTCACTCAAGCTTTCAACTGTATATACCTCATCTAGAAGTAGCTAGTTAGTGTGCATTGGAGCACGTTCAGGGTCAAATCAAGTAAAGAGGGATTGGTAACAAGAATCTCAAACGCTGTTTCCAAAACAATGTTACGTCGGAAAGGTTTTTAAAACAAATTTCTATTAGATACAAAGTCAATAAGGACTAAAAAGTCAACAAAACTAATAATAAAACCAAATGGAGACAATGTACATGCAGTGCAACTCCAAAACAAAGCAGTATAAGGAGGATCAAGAACCAGAAGGTTGGAAAAGATGCCACGTTAACAATCACATAGCAAATGCAAGAACGTTCTCTCTGCTCAAGATACGTTCAATCTCGGACACAAGACTCTTAAAGGATTTTGATGAGCCCTTAGTCCTATCAAAGATAACACTGCTTCCTTTCTTGCCGTACTTGCAAACAGTAATTCTAAACTTAGCCTTGTTTAGACCGACAATGTTGTTTCTGGCGATGTCACCGGTGAGGATCATCTGGTCATCTATAGAGCTAATGTTTTTCAGACCATAATCACTCCAGCCAGTCAGAAGTCTCTTTAATGTAGTAAACATTTCATGTGGCTCATAGACCGTATTCAATGTCTTTGTAAGTGGTTTAGATCCACTAAAGATCCTAAAGAAAGAACTTGGTTGAGTGGCAGCATTACCAAAATCTTCAAGAGCTGCGATCTCTTTCTTACCTTTGGACCATTTTCGGAAGAAGGAACCACCACTAGGAGTGCGCTTATTCTGAGAATTTGTAATATCCCCGAGAGCTTGCTTCTGTTCCTTTTCAGCTGACACAAGTGGTTGTCCAACTGTCTCATCTGTATCTTTTACAACTGAGACTGGTCTCCGCTTTAAGGACTGTCTCTTTCTGGATTTTGGTAATAGCTTTGGAACAGCATTAATAGAAGGAGAAGCAGCAGTCGCAGCAGCAGCAGCAACAGCAGAAGGACTTTCAATATCTTCCAGAACGGATATTCTAGACTTCTTGGTGGTTTTGCCAATTGGGTCGTAATTGTCAGGAAGCTCTGGTAGCTTGACCGTCTTTGCCTTATTAGTAGCTTCACTGGCATCGGATGCAGAGTTCATGGCATCGTTTGATTCCAGCGCAGTCAATCTGTCGGCATAGCTCAATCTCAAACCGGAAGTATTAACGTAATTAGAAGTCGAGGTTTCTGTCTCCTCTTGAATATCAGAGACGTCCCTGAAGTCGTGCTCCTGCGCCGGTTCCTGTTCCTCCTCTTGCTCCTCCTCCTCTTCTTCTTCATTTTCTTCTTCTTCCTCGGAAGCCATATTGAGCCCCTTCAACTTAGCGGCTAAGTCATTATAAGACTCTCTAGTAGAGTAGATGGATAGAACTGAAAGTCTTTTACTAGAAGAGTACATTCGGGACTTTCTTGTCACCTGTGGGATCTTGACCTCTGCAAGAGTTTTTGGGCCGTCGTAAACCTCGTCTTCCAGTAGAGTTTCTTCCTCCTTACCAATAGTAGGTTCTGCGAGTTTTCTGGAAGCTCTTTTCAACTTTTTGTGAGAAGCAGCCACAGCACGCTCCTCCTCTAAAGAAGAAATCATGTCATGTTTCTTCTTTAGCGTTGAAGCTCTCTTTACCGCCAAATCGAACTTGGATCCAAGGAATCGAGATCTTCTGATAGCCCTTGTGACATTATCTTCCTCATCATACGTTACCTTCGAAGGTTTCCAATCATCAGCATCGAAGCTTAAACCAGGATCCAATCTGGATTTAGGTCTTGTAGAGTATGGGTTGGTGGTAGCCCTTTGCTGTATTTTCTCAATGTCCACCTTCTCCAACAAGTTGGAAGATTTCTCAGGAGGACCAGAAGCTGAACGTGTCTTAGAGCTAGAAATCTTTGGCTCGGAAGCAAGCTTTGCGTCTTCTTCAGCTCTGGCAGCAAGGTTCTCCAAGTTCCTTTCCTTGTTTCTCTTTTGCTCCAAAAACTCTTGTTCTTCTTTCTCCTTACGCAACTTCTCTTGTCTTTCAGCTAACTGTTTGGCCTTCAGTTCGGCTTTTTTTCTGGCTTCTTCTTGTCTTAACTTCTCGTACTTTTCATGTTCAAAGATCTCATCACAAAGTGTAGCAAAGTCCGAGCTGGTTCTCTTTGCTTCACGATCGATGTTTGCCCAGTCGTTGTCGCTGGCAAGTTTGGTATACACTGCCATCAGCTTGGTGGTCATAGAGTTTCTTTTTGACCCCATCATAGAGTTCCTGAAACTGCGTCTCTTGCCATTCATAGCACTTCTCTGAGCAGATGTTGAAGCCTGAACCTGAATTGGACCCGTGTAGTTTTGAACATGTGTTGGTGCGTGTCTAGGGACATGGGGCTGCTTTTGTGGTGAGATCCTTTGTGGAGAGATTTTCTGAGGAGATACCTTGGATAAGGAGTAATCCGAGAGAGATTTACGTTTGTTGTTGAAAGAGACAGACTTTCTGTGGGAAGAGTTGACAGAAATAACTGACCGTCTGTGAGATTTTCTTGGTGTGTTCTGATATTGGTGTCCAGAAGAAGAAGACGTGGAGTTAGAAATTGGTGTTGGGTTGTTGACAGACTTGGCAATGGACAACGATCTAATAAGACTGGAGTTGGATTGATTATGTCTGTATCTAAGAAGAAGGAAATAGAAGATCTTCTCAGTGGTGGATTCCTTTTTGAGCAAACTTTGAATGATATCCTCCTTTTCTCTACCGTGCCATAAAATGACAAGGTTCCGCAGGATAGACTCGTCGATATCACTTTTGGAGGCTATCTGGTTGAGATAAGTATTTGGATTTGGCAATTCGCTCATTGTCTTCTGATCAACAGCAGAGATTGGATACTTAAGCAGCAATGGATGAGATAAAATGTTGTGAGTCTTGATTCTCTTTTCCGGTTCAACAGTAAGCATCAAGGAAATCAAGTCTCGAGCATCCGAGGATATGTCCTCTGGCATCTCGAAGGAGCCGCTCTGGACCTTGAGTAACAAGTTTCTGATGTTTTCGTCATCAAATGGTAGTCTACCGGTCAACAGCGCAAACAAGATAACACCGCACGACCAGACATCACTCTCAAAGCCGTGATACTGCTTTCCCGAGACAATTTCAGGAGCAGCGTAGTGAGGAGAACCACAAGAAGTTTCAAGCAATCTGTCATTGTTCTCCAATGCAGCCATTCCAAAATCTGCAAGCTTGACGTTTAAATCATGGTCAAGCAGAAGGTTTTCAGGTTTCAAGTCTCTATGACAGATACCCAAAGCATGGCAGTATGACGCGCCCATGATGATCTGTCTGAAATAGCGAACTGCCTCATACTCAGGTAATGGACCCTTCTCAACAAGTAAGTCGAAGAGTTCGCCGCCTTCGACGTATTCCAATATAAGGTAGAGTGATTTAGAAGTTTCCCAGACATCGTAGAGTCTAAGAACGTTTGGATGGTTCAGCAACTTCATGATGATGATTTCTCTTTCTATACCGTATGCTAAGCCAGCAGCATCACGGCCCTTGTCGTCGTTATGCTCCATTGAGTTAAGCACTGACTTGGAGACGACCTTGACAGCAGCTCTTTGGCCGGTGGTCATGTGCTCAGCAAGAAGCACGCGGCCTGTGGAACCGGTACCAAGGGTCTTTCCCAGACGCCATGGACCAATCTTATTAATCTGGGAGGTATTGTTAAATGTGGAGGACGAGAGCAGCGACGATGCCACTGAAGGCTGTCTTGAATGGTAAGACATGGTTTATAGAAGCGTTCAGTACGCGTCTGTTCTCAGTCACCAGAGGAAAGTAGGAAGCGTTGTTGCAACCAGCAGCAGTGGGAAAGGGAAAACACGGAAGAAGATGGGAGATGAGGGTATATAAGGGAGTATGAAGTAATCGCAGCACAAGCAACTAGGAAAGAGAGGTGTTGTAAGCCCAGGACAGAGAATGGGTTCTGGATAGGAAATTCGAGTGGGATTTTTGGAAGAAACAGCACGCTGGAGGAAGTCGATAGACCACAATAAGTGAAAAGAAAAAAGATGGATGGATAGATAGCGTGTGGTAGAGAGGGTAGATGAAAACGTGTAATTGAGTGAACGACAGTAGTTGGTAGTGGTAATGGAAGCGGAGAGGAGAGAAGAGAGAAAAAGTAATAAGAAGAAAGGGAAGATGTACGTGGAGGATGTTGAAATTGGAGAGTTACGCGATGCCGAGAATTTGCTTCTGGATGAGGATCTTTACGCGTCAGTGAACACGGGGTTTCCATTACGTAAAAGCTGCCGTTACCGTGCCAATATCGCGTCCATCGCTGGTTTGGGCGGAATGGAGGCCGTTTTGGCTCGAGCCCGCATTGTCACCCTGCCACATTGGGAAGGCCGCCCCCTGCTAAGTGCGTCCTCATGCTTTGCGGGCGACGCGTCTGTTTACCTCGCGTACCGTTGCCGGAGCTTCCCAAAGGGGTGAGCACGCGCGACGCGTTAAGTTTTAGTGGCTCGGCTCACCCGGGCAGCCTGTCAAACCATAACGCGTTTGATACGCGTCGGTGGGTGGTGTACACGCGTGTCGTTTGGGTGCGAGGAGCCTTTGAAGCAGTAGAGAAGGGTTATGGAATGGGTTTGAAACAGTGAGAGGCTGGTACACGAGGTTATCCAGTGGGCAGAGGGCTTTCCAAGCAACTGGCCGGATTGGGAGTGGGTAGAGATTTGGGTATATTATACGCGTATGGCCCTACGGTTATGTAGCCATGAGGGTGATCTTATATGTAACACAGCCATGTAACATAGCCATATAATACAGGTATATTCCGAGAAGAATCATAGGTATATATCATCTTATGGCTGTATTGCCCAATATTATGTACTATGTGTCATCGATATTGCCACTGGTACTGCTATTGCCATTGCCTCATACCCATACCCATATACCCGTATACCCATATACCCGTATACCCATATACACATATACCTTATACTCATTGCCATACCCATCTAATCCATCACCATTGGTCACACCCGAACACCACTCTTGTAACCTATCATATAACCATACCCATATAACCACAACGATATAGCCGTATCAATATAATCACAGCCCTTTAACCATAACTACAGTCATAATCATTAAATCATAATCATTAAATCATAACCATATAGACATAACTATTTAACCATTTAGCCGTAGTAATAGTAATAGTAATAGTAACAGCGACAGCCATATTACTACATGCCAGTTACCATACGGCCTTACAACCTTCTTCGTACCGCCGCTGCGAGCACCTACGGACAACTACAATTAACTACACCCAGTAAGGAAACACCCATCAAAACACAGCCACGAAAAAGATAACCCAAAGGCAAGTAATGCACGGAAATCCGAAAATCTGACCATGTAGAAACCGTTGTGCTGTTACTAAAGGAGTGCTAGTACTAAGGGGTTCCAATGGTGTATGGAATGTGCGCCTTTATTACTGAGGAAGAGGTCCTAGTTCTACTGTGAGACACACACAAAGGGGCGTCTTTGGGCGCGGCAGATGGCTTCTTAACTACGAGGACGAAAAGGGCACAGTAACCAAAGGGCAACTAAGACATCCATTTAAAGGAAACATTACTGTAACGTGGACTTCACTCAGAATGAGCCACCGAGCTGTAAGGGTATAATGTTAGTATCCCGGTTCCTTTCGTTGTGGATTAATTGGCTTGGTTGGAGGTACGTTCTCAAAGTGGAATTTGAGACACAGATACCCTCCCCTGCCTCCTTCACCCCCCCCCCTGATATGAGCATAGAGTTGTAGACGCATGATAAAGAAAAAGTAGAAGGGGTGGTGGTGGGGTAAATGTATGGTAGGTTGAAAAGTAATGGGTATATCTACAAACCACTTACTTGCTCCTGGTGTGCCTCAATAACATCACCATCTTCCAGCTCCAATTCGTCTGGAGTGTTCTCGGGGTTGACTCTTTGGCCGTCCGAGATAAATCTCAACGATGACATCGCCTTGCCCTGTCTCTTAGCGAACGCCTCCATCAGTCTCTTCAATGGTGTGCTTCTCTTGATCTTGAAGAAGATTTCGCTTTGGCCATCAGACACTTTCAAGTTGATGTGGGTTTCTGGCTTTACCTCTGGCTTCTCCTCATCGTTAAGTGCTGGTTTGTTTTCCTGTTCGGCGTCTGACATGGCTTCTAGCGGTATCGAAGGTGTTCAATTGAGCTCTGTGGCGAAGAGTATTGCTGTTTTGAGAGGTTGTTTCTTCATAACCTTCCCTCGCGATCCTTATGCACTTCTTCTTTTATCTTCGCCGACAAAAGGCCGGGTAATGCATTTGACTATGGGGGCCGGCTACATCAAGATGTCGGAAGAATCGAGACTACCTTTAGTATTAGTACAACAACAAGGGGTGAGCGCATAATTACATCCTGTGGTGCACAATCAAGCTCACAGCACCCATTTGACTTCATATCTTCGTAGCATGTTGCTATTGGGTGTTGAGATTGAGAAGAATACTGTTCAGAATCGCAAGCATTTCTAGTTTGCAATGGGCAGAGTGGTAAGTTACGAACATCCATTGGTATTTGTGTTAGCTGCACGATTGCCCGAAAACTAGGCATGTAACTATCAGAAGAATAATTAGAATGGCCTTTGCTTGGGCATTCGATTAATTGGCATCACATCATTTGTAGTTATCGTTTCAGCACTGGAACAAACCCGTGCAGTATCACAGGCAGATCGCACTTCGTTGTAGTCGCTGAACGGTCCTTGCTCTTTATCCATGTCAATTGTTGGTGTGCTGAACGGGTTGCTGTATGGGAACCCATACATTTGCTGTTCTTGAACTGTCAGTGGTATTGGACGGCTGATTTCATAGGAGGCTTCTTCGTTCGTAGACTCTACAAATGTAGTCGATGGTCCAAATGCCTTTCTTGAATCCTTTCCTAGCTTCCGCCAAACCATGAATGCGCCAATCACCATTTGCACTATCCAGACACCAAACAATGCTATTGTTATCCAAAGCTCGATCAGTAAACCTCTGCGGTATTGTGAAATAGTCATGTTTAACACACTTGACATCACCGACTCGGCTTCATCCATCACGGAAGTCGTTTTTGATATCAGCACCGAGTCCGTAACATAACTTGTAGTTTGGTTTGTGCTATTTGTAATATTTGTGCTATTTAATATAGTGCTAGAGTTTCCGTTGTCAAAATACGAAGAGAGATACTCATCTGTAACTCTTGGAAATGTAACCTCTGCATTATCGTAAACCCATGTGAGGCCCTCCTCGACTTTGGCAAGCTTACTTTCAATGACACACCCGACAATGCTCTTCACGGGATCATACAAAATGGTCCCGTTAAACGCATCTGCAAGGGCCTCATTCATGTCATCAACAAAAGCACTAACAGTGTCATTCACGCTCTCAACAGCTGTTTTGATCCATGAGAATAGCTCTTCATTGATAAGGTCTTCCTTTTCATCGAGGTATGTATTTGCAGACTCAGTCCAATCGGTGATCGAATTGGAAACACTCGTCGTTATGTTGCTAGCCATTGAATCAAAAGGTGTGTCCTGATTGCGAACTGAACGCTGAAGAACCGATAAAATAATGAACTGCGCTGATATAACAACAAAACCTGCGATGCTGAGACCAAGGATAATAGATGCTCGAGGCGAAAAAATATACGATACTAGCCAACGGATTGCGCTTTTCTCCTCAGGTGTGTGGGAAACCCGAGAGACTAATAACCCAACTTTGAAAGGATACTTGTTAAAAGTCTCTTCATATATAGTAATAGGGTCTTTGTGTTTTTCCTGTTGAGATTTGTAGTTGAGCTCATTTTGCAGGTTCTTTAACCTTCCCCAGCGACGAACTTCGCTGTAGATAATCGGAACGGTCATCAAAACAGCCCCCAGGCCAAGTATGACAATTAAAATCACTGTGAATCGATGTACAATAGAGGCAATGTTTTTATAGAAAGTCTCAATCTTATCTGTATTGTCGGTACAGACTTGTACATTCTGGAGAGGCGGAACATAGAGATCATTCAGATCAGAGTCGCTCAGTAGAGTGGTATTTGAAAGCTGTTTCTTCACATACTCGAATGGGGTTTTGATGAGGGTCTCAGTTTTGTTTTTCACAGTGTCAAAATTTGGTGTGTTATCCTTCAATTCTTGTAATTTGCTATTGATGGAACTAGAAATTGTGAAATCTTTCAATGAGCTAATTGTTAAGTTGACCTTATTTAGAGTGCTTGAACTGTCACTCTCCCCGTCATCACCATCGAAAAAATCTTTGACAGTCTTAGCTGCATCGACAACTTTGTTAATGATACTTGATAAATCTTGGAGTCCTTCTTCAAGCTCATCCGTGATACCATTGAGGGTACCATTGACAAAGGAGATGATGGACTCTGTGGCGTTCACGGCAACATCCACGGCACCGTCTACCGTCGATACAATCACACATGCGTAAGTTCCAATAATCATCTCAAGCGCAAATATAATGAGATTCTCCGAACCTGTGAGAACTATACGAAGTGCTTCGATTGATTTCTTGTTGATCTCATCGACGCTCTTCTGAATCATATAGTTTGCCGATTTGGATAGGTAATGGGGAATGGATGCTGCACCGGAAGCAACAGAGTCCACTACAGGACATGAGCTTAGGGTATAGCTCTTAGCGACATCCAGAGAGTTCTTCAAAGAGTGACTGAATAAGCCGATCTTGACGGCCATTAATGTCAAGATTATTGTATTCTTGTTTATCCATACCTGCGTAAGGCGATCTCGAAGCTGTAAATATGGTGTGAGCTCCATTGGCAGAAGTAATCTTCAATGAATAGGCTGGCTTAGTAGCATCACAGCTTTTGGGTGTGTTGTTAGCAAGATCTAATAAGCTAATCCGGTGGTATTTTTGATCTCTCTGTTGAGGCAAGCTCTTATTGAGGATGAAACCATTACGAGACATGAGTGGCATATCGGTTCACGACGACTACTTTTGGGCCCCTATTGTCCTTGACACTACTCTAATAACAAATAAGATCTAATAAATGCGTTTGTTAATAATTCATATCTGAAATTCATTGGAAAGGTATTCGGAAGCGAGCAGTGACTCCATTGTAACTCAACCCAGTAGAATAGCATTAACCGAGTCCCTCCCCACCACAAGTCGCAAAGGTGACATTTAAGAGGGCATAGTGATAAGAAAAACAAAAATAAATCTAAATCCATCTGCATTAATATGAAAATAATGATTGATTGGTATATAGGTTCTCAAGTCAAAGAGCGAAAAGTGTAACCAAATTGCTCACACAATCTCAGTTTCCAAGAGTAGCGCACAATATAACCTGTACAGCCACCTTCCTTAATTTGGATGTTAGCCAGGACGTTTCATAAAGCGCAATCAAGAAATATACGTTTGGTATCTCCATAGGACCGATTTTTACAGGGATAGTATTCATAATTGCACATATGATCATTAAGTCCGGTTCTTTATGTTCATATGTCATTGTATCTTTGGTGTAATTATTTCATTGAGTTATTGCGTGTTTGCGTTATATTGGGAACTCATATATCACAAGCTAGTGCGTCCAGTACCAGCCTTTGGAGGAAACATAGTGTTGATGTCCTTCCCAAGGAGGACATGTCTACAGGTGCACCTGCTAAGTGTTAGTCTTTATATGCGTCGGCATGACTACAATTGTCAAAGGGCACTTGGGACTTACCAGTACTTTGTCTCAGTGTTGTTCATGACGTCGGCAACATGTTCACCGCACCCAGTCCAGCTCTTCTTGTCTGCAGATATACCGTTAGTCTTATTGTTAATGTGGTACTTGATGACAATTATACCCACTGCAGAGCCCACAGATGCAAGTTTGGCACATTATAATGGTCGTACGACTGTTCCGGAGAATATGAAGTAAACAATATCACAGATACGGTGACTATTGTAATTACTAGCAATACAAAAAACTACAAAATTGTCGTTAGCTAAGAGTGGGAAATTCATCCTCTTTATAGAAGCTTCCCATATAGGAGGATGCCGGGGTTAAGTCCGGGGTATCGCGCGCAATCGTGCGGTTCAGTGGGGTCTGTTCCCTTCAAACGCACGATTGCGGTTTCACTTCACCGCTCAACAGTCCCGGAGGTAAGTATCATATGACCTCGTGTTAAAGAACGTCTTTGTGGTAGAAAAATGGCCTAAAGGAGTTCTGAATCGCTCTAACTTGTTCCGAAGTAACCCGGAACATTCCGAAACCTTCGGAACATGTCTTTCGATAACGCACGCCCTCGCTAAGTGTTCTTAGCTCCATACCACTATGCCCTGCACTCCTAACTCCACCCGGGCCAACCCGGCACTGGGCCAACGCATTTCTCAGAATCGCAGTACATTTTTGGGCCGGTCACTAAAAATGTGAGTGGTTATCAATTGGGGGTAGGTGACCAGCTAATTGAGCGACTGTGTGATATTAATTTACTATGATTAAAGTGGTTTTGGGATGATGTTTATATAGGCGCGCCATAGACTCGGTAAACGAGTGGTGGGAGTAATTCAGTATTGTTATTTGGTTATTAATTGGCCACTGATTGGCTATTAACTGTCTATTGGAGTCCATTACAGGTGTTGATTGATTGCTGATTAGCTATTAAATGGTTGTTGAATATTAAATATAGTTGATTAATTTTTTTTAAATGGCTAATATATTTATGAGTTGGTAGCTATTCGATACTTATATTTCGGTTGCTAAATAATATTTTTCACATTTTAACATATTGTTAAATATCTCTTAGATTGCTTTTAAAATCTTATTAATAAAAATAATTCACTGGCCGACTATTCCCAGGAAAATTCAATAACCTGGTGACGTTGTGAGCTGTATTATGTGTCTAAAATTGGCTAACAATCGTCGATTAACATTAATGAAATAGTACTCCTACGCCATTGAATGATATACTAAGAATAAACGGTTGTTGATGTACACGGCATTAATATACATGACATTAATATAGTAATATACACGGCATATGCTAAACATTCAATAAACGAGCGACATTATGGGCAGATATTTCCATTCAATGCTTTCAGTACGAGTGCCAAGAGCCCATAGATCAGAAGATACCCCAGGCGTCCTCACAACCATGACAGAACTTGGAGCATGCGACAGATGCACTCAGAGGGTAGTCACTGAGTCCCACCTTCTCATCAACAAACTCATCTGCAAAGTTGTCCTTACCTCGTGCCATGGCACCAACAAACACACAGATGCTCTCGTCGCTATCAAGCTTCTCAACATAACTCTGTACTCTTGTGAGCGGGGCATCGAACGAAAGGGTGATTTTTCTACACTTGGTAGGAAGGTGATCGGTAATTGGGTTCTTGATTACCTTCAAGAGCTTCTCTTCCGAATTGACAGATCTGATGCTGAGCTTGTGAAGAAGCTGGACCATTAGCCCGGAGAATCTCTTAAATGTTCTTGGAATACGTACAGACGGGTTCACTTCTATAAGCACTCCGCGTGCTGTGTGGATGTATACTTGGAGCCTTCCGGCCTTGTTAATAGGAGAGTCGAGCAGTGTCAAAAGACACTGATGTGTAATATCTGGTCTCGCCTCGGAGATGTCCCTGCCCATCTTCTTCAAAAGTCCCTGGTGATCATCGCAGTTAAGTAGTGCATACTTGTCCTGGTTACCCCCATGACCCGAGCTGATCTTATGTGTCTCAAGACACGCTGCACTGAGAACTACAATGAGCCTTTGTGTGTCCTTGTCCTTGGAGTTTGGCGCCGACGGCTGTTCTGGCACAAGCGATGCTGGCAAAACGCTCTTCTTTCCGTCCTTCTTGGTGGCCGAATCTCCGCTCATGGTTCTTCAACACTATTTGTCCGTGAAAGGGAACTGGTACGAGCGTGCGTTCGTAAAGTGGACAGGGCTTCTTCTAAGGTATCTCTTCCTGCTCTCTTGTTATAGCTAATCGAATTTTTTTCCACCCGATGAGAATACACCCGCACACCACCCGCACACCCTGCTCGTACACCCAGTACGCTACTACAGAGTACAATACTCCATCGGCAAACTTTTTAAGAATTCTTTAGTGGCTGAAGATGACGAAGGGCAGAAGAAGATGCAATTTTCAGACGAAGAGTTTAGTGACGACGATGACGACTTTCTTGCACTTACAATGAGGCCGAAGGAGACCTATACGGCGACTCAGAACGCACCTACGACGCATACCCAGCAAGAAGCACCCAACCAAGTACCCGATCCACAGAGAGCCGAACTTCTCGCAGCCAAAGGCGAAATAGCGGTATTGAGAGCTAAGATTGAGGAACTTGATAGATTAAGAAACCAAGAACGTGCCGTCCTGGTGAAGGAGAGGGATAACGAAAAGAGCGAGAAAAAGTCCAAGATAGTTGCGTTGGAAGAAGCCGTGAGGCGACTCGAGGATGAGAAGAAGTTTTTATCTGTCGAGGTCAAGAACCTCGCCTCTAGAAAGAGACAGAAAAGAACTAGTAATGAGCATCCCGGAAAGGATGATTTGAATTCGTCTATAAGTACCCCGGAGCCAGTGGCTCCATTGCTTCAGCATCTGGAAACAACTTCTGTCGTTCCAAAGGCCATACACGACTCACTAGCTAAGATTAATGCACCGAAGCAGTTGAACATCAACGCCCAGCTAATTGACAGCATTATGAATCACACTATTCCGGGTTCAAAGAAAACAACCATGGAGTACCTTTCTGAGATCGCACTTGATACGCACTTCACGTTTGATTCAACTGTAATTGCGGCGAACGAATCACTCTCCACACAGCTACTTCAATTCCTCGTAAGACAAAGAGAAGCTAACAAGTTTGACGAATTCATCGCAAAGTTTGCTAAACTGCTCACGCAGCTGACGAAGTCTCTTTTTGCTTCTGAGATAGAATCCCGTAGGTTTCCGATCCCATTCCTGATCGCACTTCTCCACTCCACTTCGTCATTCAGACCACGAGCACTAACGAAAGAAGTTCTAAATATTCTCGTTAGACTGTGCCATTATTTTCTAAAGAGCCTTAGTTACTTATTGAAAGCAGAAGAAAACATTGGAGAGTGGTATCAACGACACAAGCGAATTGGCATCACCGCAATACAGAATGAGTTCATTAACCATATGATACTAGTTTTTGCTTGCGATTTAATGGAGTTTCTAATGACTACAATTTCTGAGAATCCAGATCAGCTGAAAACCATCTTATTGGAGATTAACGAGAATGATCAATTGCAGACTTTTGTAAGGTTAGCATTCAATACGAGCTCTAACATTTTGGTGATGTACCCGACTCTAGAGATTCTGAGTGCGTCAATCAATGCATTCTCAGAAGAGGACGTATTCCCGCTCATTAATAGAAGCATCATTAATGCTTTGATCCAGGTCGTTTTTGACTCTAAAACTTGGTCACCAAACTGGTTGTTCAACGGGTTGAATCGTATCTCTGGCAATAACGCTGACAACATACAGATTGCCACATTGGTTGGTGATAAGTTAAAGAGCTACCCTTCCATCATATATCCCATTAAGCTTGAAAATGAGGCTAAGATCCACAACCTTCATCATCAACAACTTCTTTCTCTCCAGCTCAACATTCTTTTCTTCTTTGAAAAGGTTATTGTAACAACTAACTACGGAATTGAACTCTTTACACCAGATTCGCTTAAGAAACTGGTGTTTTCTATCGGCAAGCAACAGGAACTTATCATCAACCAACCAAGGAATAATCTTACACATCTTCGTTCTAAAATCATTTGCGCTATGGTACGCACGCTCCATTTGATCTGGGAGATGATCATTAAACATTCCGATACAGCCTCGCCAACACTAACGAAAGATACTGCCCGCGAGCTGATGATTGTTCTTGCCCGAGTTGCGTTTGCAAGCAGTGATACCAGCCTCGAGGCACAACAGCTACTCCTTCAAGTACGTCAGCATGACCCCAAAACCCCATTGTTTAACATGTGGGCCGAAGAGCGAGCAAAAGAGGTCAGCCATGTAAATGAGTTGACAGAAGTACATGAGTTGGTGCAGGCACAAATGGGATATAGTAACGGCTTGGAGTTTACCTATGATGATGATGTGGTGGAGTTGGCCAGAGATCTATTAGAAAAATGCACTACCATGGAGGAGGCTGATATGCTGTATATCTCTATGAACTCTTCTAATGAACGGAAGACGGATGACCATGACGATGAACTAATGATGGAGGCATAACAGATAAACTACGCATTCAGCATCTAGAAATGAGAATGATATTTTTTTAAGAAAAGCAGCTATGATACAGACATGTAGAATAAAACTCGATCCAGAGTTCATCATAAGACAAGAGCTTACAAAAGAGAATGATTGTTTCAATATTAAAACGTTGGTTGGTCGTCCATTTCATAACAATGAATCCAATTTTATTCTATTCAAGCACAAAATAAAACTTAAGCGGAAGCAGTCTGTGGCTTAGCAACACCAGTCTGGAAGTTGTTCTTGGCTCTTCTAGCAACGTGCTTCAAGTACTGCATACGGCCGGTACCAGTAGTTCTTCTTCTCTTAGCCTTAAGAGCCCAGTTGTGGGATCTCATCTTGGCAGCTGGGTAGCCACAAGAAGAACAGGTCTTCTTCTGGATGTGGAAGGAACGACGACCACATCTGTTACACAAAGTGTGGGACTTGTTGTGACGTTTACCGAAAGATGGAGTACCCTCTATTTAAAGTCTGTTAGTATTCTGGTTGAGATCCGGTAATGAACAGAATGTACACAGATGGCGTTTCCTTTAGTTAAGTTATCAGGCGCTTCATTGATTACAATAATATCGCCATAAAAGCATTTGCGGTTACTTTGAAGGGTGGAAAAGTCCTATAGGCTGCTTTGGGATTAGCTCGATAGAGTGTGATTGGCCCTGGGTTCACCATACAAGTTGATACTGCGTTGAAAGTTGATGCAACAGCAGTGCTTATTCATGTTATATTCGTCATTGGGTACACTTCTGAAGCAATTTGTTTGCGGGCCTGGAGGCTTGCTATTTTCATCTAGCTGCTGTTCTTTGTCGTTGGCGATATTGGTTCGTGTTGAGTCTTCATGGAGATAAGTGGAACTTGTGGAAAAGGTTGAAGACACCATGATACTTTTGAACTCCGGTTTGAACTTAGGGAAATAAAGCAGCCATTACTCTCATAACATTCCGGCAAGGAACAGAAGTCTACTTACTACCCATGTTGACTTGATTTGATGTAGTTCTTCTCTTCTGTGATGGCTGTTGGCTCTGCTTAGAGGAAGCTTGAAGATGTTTTTTTCACACTGCGCTGCCTGCTGAGAGCAAAACACACTGTGACTGTGGAAAGTGTCGCGGACGGCGCTCCGAGGGCGGTGAATCACGGTCGGGGACACACACAATCTGCCAATGCGCAAGTTGAGTTGAAGTGGTGTATGGATGTGATCGATTGTAAAACACCTAGATGATATCACGTGCCTAAAACAAAATACCCTAGCCCCAGGAATACTTTCATTCTATGAATCGAACGGTGTAAGGCATCGATAAACGTCTCCAAAACAGGACCGAAATCTCACCGAACCCACACACAGTCTACAATGGGTACAGATACAGCGTCCTAGCACTTTCGACAAAGCAAGGCTGCCACTGCCATATAACGGCTGGTGCTATTCCTCTTTGGCTGTTGTCGCCTGCTCTGCCTTCAGACCCTGGGCATTATATTATGATAGCCGGACAGACCTCCATTCGATTCTTGTGCGACGTATCTATGGCGCACATTTTCTAAAGGCGCGGACGGAACGCGCACGCGCTGCTTCGAAAGGTAAACAAAGCGACGCGTGTGGAAATGGATCTTTTTGCGACGCACGCGTTTCTCTCAACACCACGATCACAGAAGAACCTTTATCACCAAGCACTTAACTCATTGGTGAAAACTAAATAGTGTGTGCATCTGAACATTTCTGTTCATATAATGAATTCGTTTCCACCATCGTCTCCGTTTATGGAGCAGGTCGAGAACGACGTGAACGATCCATTTAACGCCTTTCCAAGCACTACCAAGGGCTCCAAGAGGCTGGTGATTAGCACACCTTTCACAAAGGATACAACCAAGAAGTTCAGTCATACCTACCCTACTCCGAACCCTTCGTCTTCGGCTGGAAACAGATCGTCTTCCCCTGCAAGACCACAGGGCCACTCGCCTCTTGCCAGATCTAGTTCTGACATGTCCCAGTGTGGAGAGGGCGACGCGTACAGTGCCACTGATGTACCTACTACCCATCTCAAGCCATCTCTAGGCGTTTTGCTCTATCCTGATGAGAAGGTGTCAATTGGCCGTTCATCCCGTTGTGACTACTTCCTGAAGTCCAAGTTTGCATCGAGACTCCATATCAAGCTGCACTACAACGCCGAGGCTAATGAACTCACAGTGCTCTGTAAGGGCTACAACGGTCTCAAGATTCACTTTGGAAAGAAATGTTACGGTTTCATCACAGAGGGCGACGATATGATATTTGGGTTCACCTCGAAGAAGCAGGCAGATGCTGAAGTGGACGAGCGTTTCGAGGTGTTGTCGCTCATGAAAGACGAGCAGATAACGGTACCATACAACGATAAGATTATTCTGGAGGTCAAAGGTACCTTTATTGGAGTCCACATCACAAATGATGAATCAGAGACCGAGGATGAGATGCCTGTTCTCACAAAGGTGCTCAGTTCCATGGATTCAAATGACCATGCGAAGAACAGTTCTGGCCTAGAAGCCGCAGATGCGGAAATAGCCAAAGATGCTCACGCCAAAGGTCACGCTATAGACCTTCACAATACCCAGCCATATTTGGCAACCGCAACAACTGTTGTTCCAATCCTTGAAAATACTGTATCTGAAACACTAGAAACTCCTATCAACAAGCCGATCCAGGCACCTGAATTAGCTCCGACCAAGAACCTGTCGAGCAGCAGCACCCCAACTCTCAACTCATCAATTGATAAGCTCGAGCCCACAAATTCACTGGAGAACAAGTATGAACGTGCGAAATCTGTTGGTCCAGAAGCTACTGCGAACCGCACACTCACCAATACCCACACACACAAGAGATCCAAGTCTACAGAGCACAAACGGACCGACGAGCCACGGGCACCTCTGCAGCCCAAGTCTACGAACGACTTGAACAAGCAGGCGGGAAGACGGCGTAAGGCGGAATCAGGGAACTCGCCACAGAAGAAGAAGCCAGACACAAAACAGGAGATTCAGGCCGGTGTGCAGCAGGAGCCAAGAACAAAGATTGAGAGTTTGAATGTGGAGGAGATATTGTCCACAGTAGAGGATGTTGAGTCGATCCAGAACGTATTAAGTAACCACCTAGCGTTCTCGCGACTCTCACAGACTCCTCTCCACCAGCTACGGTCCATTAGTGCTGCTACGCAGACACTTAAGCGCCAACAGCTTAGAGCTATCCTGGCCTCAACTGAGTGGATTGGTGTCATCTACAGGCACGGTAAAGACGCCGCTGGCAAGTATCTGGACGAGGAGTACTACTACGACGCCGAGAAGGACAACGACATGCAACGTGTACAGCTCGTGAACTCGATGAAAGGAACAAGTGGTCTCAGAAACTGCCGAAAGACCCATAAACAGTACTTCTGGAAGAAGCCAGGCGCACGCAAGTGATACATAACCTCGTTCCCTCAGGGTCCACCGCCCTCGCTCATAACCAATCACCGCGACTATTTCCTCATCCGGCCGCGCCACCACACAAATGTGTAATATGTATACTAACTGATTCTGTGCACACTCCCACCACAACCACCGTAGCCACCACCGTAACAGTCATGACCACAGGCCCCCTCGTAACGGCAAGAACAATGCCGATCGTCTCACCAGTCCTCCACTTCTTACCCTAAACCGCTCGTGTGCGGCATCGGCCAAGTCTGATCCCTGGCATGCCGGATCGGGACCAGCATGTGCTCTAACCGTCCCGATTTGGTACACTATTTACTATTTCATGCATATTACGCGATCGCCGTTGGCAGCCAAAAACGAAACCAAAACAAAGGGCAAGGCGCTTAGAAGATTTTGATCTAGGCGACCCAAGCACGCTCTTTCAAGGGAGAAGAACCTGGCAGACGACTGGTTTCTCACGGAAAGAGGCCTGTGACGGCTGTGAGCATTCTACGGAAGGGTCATTGTGTGCAGACAGTTGCCACTACCGTCGCTTGCTGTTTGGATCACTACTGAAAAGCCTATTTACGGCTTTATTTACGGGTCCATTTACGACGGAAGGTGTTTTATCCCCAGACTATTCAAAATAACCCCTGATAGACACACCCAGCAACCATAATAAGTCCTTCTAGGATCAGCAGTGTAGTTTGAATACACTTTCTACACACGCTCCTCGAGGAAAGATGGATCCTTGCAGAAACATCCAGGCCCACAGGGCTAGGCTGTACCGACTGACGGAGGACATCATCTCCAAGTCATCGGCGGCTCTTGAGAAGATAGACGAGAACATCCGTCTGACACACTCGGTGCGTATTTCCAGCTCGATGACATCCCAGGTCGATAACAGACTGGACTCCCTTGCACAGAACCTACATCAGTACCAGAACTACTTGATCCAACTGAACTCGCTGCTGATGAGGGCAGAGTTCTTCGAGTCCCAGCTGGATAGGCTCGATGCAGAGCAGCAGGTTAATTCCATGAGGTCCAGAAGGGGTTTACCTAACCTGGATAACTGGAAAGACGAAGATCTGAACTGGAGAACTACTGCAGCCACCTTGGAGAACCTGTTCCTGGAGTTCCGTTTCCTCAATAGAAAGATCGATAAGATCTCCTACGAAGAACTGCGTCTTTCAACAGAGTCATCTGTGGACTCTTCTTGTTTCATATATGAAGACGGAGTGTCTACTCCTCGCACTTCTGCATTTGAGGCCCTAACAGCCCAGACTCCAATATCTCAAATCTCATCATCTCCACAAACAGAAAAGAAACACCATTTGCAGTTCAACAACTTACAGGACAAATTTGACATCAGTGTTAAACTCAGACCCATTCGCTGTTCTTCAAGGTCTCAGGCTTCTCCCTCTTCGCTTCGCAGGACGTCACTTAATTTGAGCCTCAACCTACTTACTAATACAATTGTGGCTTCGCCCAGACAGATTCAAGATGGACTGCGTACACCAGATACAACAATAAACACGTCTTTGTTCTCCTTTCCATCTCCAGCACAGGATTCCACTATTTTCACCCCGTCACCATCAAAGGAGAATGCCACTTCTCCAAAAATATCTCTCCATGGGCATACACGGTGCAAATCATCTCCACAGATGCTGCATGATTATTTGATCTACAACGAAAACAACACTGAAGGCGTTGTTTTCCCTATTCCCAAACTTAACTTAAGACATTTCATTTCGCATGACACTGGTCTGAAAACAAAACTTCAGATCAGCAAGCAAGATGAAAGAGAGGACGAGGAGGGCATAAAGGATTCAGAGTTCTTGAACTCGTTTGACTCATCTAAGGGTAGCTTCTTGAGTAAGAAAGACGAGTCAACTGTAGTGGATGGTAACTTCGAGACAGAAGACACTGAATTCCACAAACCTACTCCGAAGTGGGAAAGTACAAGAAATGATGGCGAAACTGGAAAGATCGATGCTTTTATTCCAAAAAGTGATACGTCACTGAGTTTAGCAATTGGTTTTACGTTGCCTTCGGCTAGAGGTACTACTTCTGCCAGCGTTGTTTTGGATGAAACACCAGTAATTGGGGAAACTACTTATGTTCATGAACACAGAAGTGAAATTCCTACTTTTGAACATAAATTGAACAGATCCAACTCTTGTGACAGCATTTTTTCAGTCATGACAACAAGAATTCCGATACAACCTGGAAAGGATCAAAGGTTTCAGACTTTATCATGGATGCAGAAGCTCTCCAAGCCACAGCCACAAGTATCTCTTGGTGATACTTCTGCAACAGTCACAGTTTCCGTTAGAAAAGAGACTTCCTGTACTGACGTAACATCCAATACGAAGCAGGCCCTATCTAATCTTGTTTCACAATCTAGAAAACCAATGCCTGTATCCTCGTCAAACTCATTCTCATTATGGTTCTCATCCAAGTCAACTACTCCCAAGCCAGCTACTCTAAACACTACACAAAAATCCAGGGAAACGGGACCAATTTCCACAAAAGAAGAGCCAGAGATAACTGGGGCATCCTTCGTGACCTCTTTCTTAAGATCTAAACCAATGGCTGTTATATCTAAACCTTCTCTTGTTTCCACTATTGCTGAAGAGCCAACAGAATCTTCAACTAGCCTACAATACCATTCATTTAGCCATTCAGAGACATCTTCGTCGCGTAACACAAAGACAACGGGTTGGCCTCGCATTATCAGCTCTTTGGCACCACAATCCTTTATGAAACCCGGTTGTTTGGTAACGTCGGAGGTTGGAAAGCGTTCACCGGTGATATCCAATTCATCTCCAAGAAAATCCCAATCGGAGAACCGAGCTTGGAATGTCGTATCACGAGAAACTATTAAGGGAAGTTTCTCTACTCTGACTATAGGCCCCCATGGTTCGAAGATTGTTCAGCACGGTGAAGGGTCTTCAATGTCCCAAAACCTTGTCGTCACATCTCGAGTTAGTCATGCTGCATTACAAGATGCGCTAAGACATGAATTCACATTTGATTAGCATTTTAATTATACGAATTGCATTATTACACGTTAATAAAGTTTCTTATTTGATTGATCGATAGAGCTACGAGTAAAGTCACGTCTTATTCAAACCCTCCACTCTCAATAGTAGTCAAACGCTTCAATACCCCTGTAGTCTTAACTTGTTTCTTAACTTTCTGGGCCTTAAGAACCCTCTGAGTGTTGAGATCGACTTTTGAGGTCAGACGCCCTCGACCGAGCGACATAATAGAGGATCCCGAACCCGAGGCAGTCTTTGCAGATCTCGAGATAGTCACATCCGTATTTCTAGAACTAACAACATCTAAAGCCTGGAAGGACCTCTTCAAAGATGGGATCTTAAATATTTCAGAAGGTGAGGACATGATATCTTCACTATCAGCCGTCTTACTCTTTCGTGGGGTTTTGTCAGGTATCTGGATCGTGGAGTTTTTCTTCAATGTATGGAGATCTTCAAATGAATCGTCGTCCTCAAAATAGTTTTCTGAAGGTTGTGGGTCGTAATCTTCCATATCATTCAAAAATGAGAGTGACTTCTGAACGTAAGCCAGAGTGAGAATCTTTTTCTTGTTCTTTTTCGTAATATCCTCAGGGGAATTCAATTTAACTTTCGCAACTTTATCAATAAATGGATCGGCATCCTCTTCACTTTCGCTATTGCTGTCAGCCTCGTCACCTCCAAAGATTTCGCTCTTAGAATCATGCTGGCTATCCTCTGTAATGGACTGGAAGAAAGCTTGAGACCTTTTGTCTTTGGCTAGTTGTCTCAAGTTGGCATCAGCTTCTAGCATTTGTCTCTTTTTCTGCTGTTTATAGAGTCGGTATCTTCTTATTAACTCATCTTCGTCATCTTCGTAATCAAGTCCATCGTCACCTGAAACCCCACGTCTTTTCCAATTACCTGTTTCTAAGTCCTTCAAAATCCTCATAAGCATCTTCTGGTCTGATTCAGCATCCTCATCATGAAGTTTCTTCGCTAAGTCCAAACGATTCTCCTTAATCTTGGTGATATCATCGAACATTTTCTCATCTTCAGAATCCATTTCAAGTTCTCTCTCACCATCGGCACCACCGACTCCTACCCACTCATCCTCAGACTCCTCAGCTTCGTTTTCCAGTATCATATCAAGACCTTTTGATTTGAGCATTCGTTTTCGGTGCCTCTCATTTTCGAAGTCTTTCCGACGTTGCTCTCTGAAGAGCTCAGCTTGTCTCAATCTCTCGGCCTTTTCCGCTTCGTCATCTTCATCTTCATCTTCATCTCCATTATTTTCGTTTGATGAATTTTGCGAATCGTAATCTAAATTTTCTTTCTTCTTTGCCAGCCTCTTTCTCATTGTAATTTTCTCTTCTTGTTCATCCTCATCTGTAGGATCGACCTGTGTATCCTGATCAACTGGGTCAATTATATCAGCTTGAGTAAGCGCATCTTTTAGCGTAGCTGTGAGTTCTTGACTAAAGGAAGGAAAATTCATGGATGATGAGAATGATTGGTTAGCAGATGGTGCTTGAATATCATCTAGCTGAGTGGCTGGCTCTTCATCGTAGTCGAAATCGGTGCCTTCATCACGGACATTAACTTTGAAAGACTCTTTTTCTATGTCGATATCCTCGGTTGATATATTCCCAACAGAGGCATCGCCTAGAACGGGATGGTGTTCTTCTCTGAGCTTACGAAATGCTTCATTCCCGTAAGCTTTAGCAGGTGGGGAACCCTGCTCAAAGATCTGTGACAAACCGATAGATAAATTTTTCTTGAACTCTTGAGTTTGGTCAACTTGAGACAGGTTACCACCGAAAAACCCAAGATCAATATTTTGCTCTCGTTCACCTCCCAATACAGTACTTATTTTGGATTTCTTTGAAAGAGAGCCTAGAGCCTTGCCATTTGCAGTTTCATCGTTATTACTTTCATGTTCATCTTCATCACTATCAGAAACGACATTCTTTCTTCTGCGATCCTTTACTACTAAATTCTTATCAAACCCTTCGTCCGGTGTTCCCTCTGGAATCTGGCTTGATGAAATGTGTTCAAACCCATCGTCCTCAGCATTGCTATCTTCCACCTCTTCAACATCCTCATTATCCTCCATTTCCTGGCTCTCATCAGATTCTATATCACTATCTGGGACATCTGAGTAACCCGAATCACTATCACTTCGATTTATAGATAGTCTTTGGCTCTTCAGGGAATTATCTTCCTGTTCCTTGACCTTATTTGCATGTTGGAGATGTTTCATCAAAAGTGACTCAACGTCCAAAACCTCCTCAATTTCATCTTTCGTCATTTCAGGAGCATCTGCCTTTCTTTCCATGAGTTGTTCATATATCTGCTTTTTCGATGCAAGTTTAAGCTGTTCCAGAATGGAGTTTTTGGTTAGGGAGGAAGTCTTCTGCTTTTCCTTCTTCTTCTCGATATTTCTTTTACTGAACTTGGCCTTGATATCCAGCATTGTAGATTTCGAAACTGGAACGTCAATATCAATGTCGCTATCACTATCTTCGAGATCAATAACTTCTTTCTCAGGTGATGGCCGTCTCAAAAGTAGGGCTGTCGAGTTCTTATTCTTTTGAAGTGGTTCAAGTATGTCGTTAGCATCAAAGGCATTGTCGATGTCCTCCTGCTTGCGAACTTCAACCTCATTCCGCTTGCTGTTAGTATTCGTTGAAGAGTGATCCATTATGGTATTTCCAGGAGAGTCACTGTACATATGTGCTTGGATATCTGGTTTGGCCTTGTTAAAAGCAGCAAACAAGTCTGCCTTTCCAAATGTCTTTGCTGTAGTGGCCTCAATGTCAAAGGTAATGTTTACGTTATTATCAGTCTCATCCTCATCCGAAGATTTGTAGCCGTCGTCATTGTTTTCTTCTCCTTCTTCGTTGTAGATGTCCGCTTTGATCTTAGAAATATGAGCCTCCCTGGAAGAACCAAGATCTCGGTATTTCTTAGCCCGCTCCTGCTGCTCTTTTAAAAGACGCTCAGCTCTTTTCTGCACAACCTTGGCTTGCAGTCTTCTGGCACGATCTTCCCGCTCTGTCTGTGTATTGTTCAATGGTATTTCTTCATCGCTTTCGGAATCAGAAACAAATAGCCTGTTCAGAGGCTGTACAGGCTTCTGTGTAGATATATCAGCAACTACCTGTGTGTCATTAGAATCTTCAGACGTAGTTTGGGTTTCATTATGATTCGTGATTCTCGAGTGGTCTTCTCCAATCATCGTCTTGCTTTGATCCTCGGACTGTGAATCTCTATCACTCATCTGAGTCCGAGTTGGTAATATATCTCTTGTATAGGTGCGAATAGGAAGTGTTAAGACATCCTGTGTTGCCCCTTGGTCTGTCGGATGTGTTGGTGTCATGTTGGGCTCAATCTCCTGGGTATCTAGGTCTTGTGTTTGAATCTTTTGGGTTTGATGCTGATCGAAGGTTGGTAGGTACTCATCAAGTGGGGTGCTTTTAGAATTGTCTATGGCAGTAGGTTCATCGTCAGCAGAACTGCCCATATCTCCATTCAAGCGTTTTCTGATCTTTGATAAAAAAGCGTCTCGGGCGGAAAGCGTGTTTATAGTTCTCTCGACTGGGTCTCTGTGAAAGTTATCAATAGTCGAATTGTAGAATGGCACTCTTGATTTGATGTTTAGTGTGCTACTTGACGGCCGAAAAGATCTATCAGCTCTCTTGTCAGTGGTTCTATCTAAATCTTCGGTGTTTTCCAGATCTTCTGGGCCTGGTAGGGTGTTTTGTTGCTGCTGTGATTGGGAAGTCAGTTCGATATCAATCTGCTTCTGGAAAGTCTTGCCCTTCACAAGGACGGTGTCCAAGCTGTCCAAGAGGTCCATGACCGAGAGATGCAGTAGTAAAATCTCAGGATGGATTGCAGGACGAACCGGAACGTGGAAAAGAACGCAGAACTTCAAGAGAAGAAGAGAACAAGATAGGATGTGTTCCCTGGAGACAGTGTTTTGAAGACTGACGCGTCTTCTATTTTCGCGTTACGCGAGTCCCTCACTATGAGGACCGCGATCAGAAAGGAAATACGAATTAAATTCTATTAAAAAACCCAAGTAACTAGGCATAAACTATTCGGTTCTTATAATCTGATCCTAATACCCTCAAAATGTCCTAATTGATAATTATTTTCACGCATTGGCCATTCAAAGCCATACCTAGCTCGAATCATTACGCGTATAGTCGATGCGTGGCCCTTCCAGTCTCCTCCACACACCAGTTCGCGAATTCTGGTGTCTGGGTGTGTTTTGCGCTCTTTCAACAAACCCAAGGTTAATAACACCAACGGCGAGGCAGGATGGCACGCAATAAGCCAAAGCACATCGAGGCGTTGTGAGCGAAGTCCTCACAGATGCCTTCGCATGACCATATGAATGTGGTTTCAGGAACTCCTGCCGGTGTTCCGCGGCGCTCGGGCAACACCGGCGGGCTTTCGACAAGAAACTACCGAGTGACGCACCAGAAGATCTCTCTTGATGTTGACCTGGAGAAGAACGCCGTCAAAGGAAGAACAGAGCTCTCTATTTGCTCGACCGAATCAATCTTGCAGCTTATTCGTCTCGATTGTAGACAATTGGAGATCACAGAGGTTCTGGTGAACCAGCGCAGGGCACAGTACTTCTATCATGACCCGCTTAAGGACGAATTTGAGCTCATGACCAACCCGGACAAAGCTTGTATTTTCTCAGATGTGGAGCAGCACCATTTGTATAAGAACAAGATGAGAAAGGTTTATGAAGGCCTTAACACGGAAGAACTCACGATAGCGATTCCAGACTCCCTACAGTTACAGAAGACGGAGTCTTTCAATGCACAGAACACGCCCAATGGCTACAGAGACTCGCCCGGCAGTCACAGAGCTACACATACACACCCTGAAGTAACGTACAGACCTCTTCTTGTCGCTATTGAGTATACCTTGAAGAATCCACAAACTGGTTTACACTTTGTTGGTGGTGAGCACACACAAATTAGCAAGTCCGAATGGCATGCATACACGACCAACTCAGCCATCGGCTTGAGCACGTCATCCTGGGTACCTTGTATCGACAGCATTTGGGAGAAGCCTACATGGGAGGTAGATATCAGTGTTCCAAAGACTGTGAAGCAGATCGGTGTTTCGAAAATGATCAGCGCCGATGTTCTTATGACTGATGCCGATGAGGAAAGAGAAGATGGAGAAGATGAAGACGCTGATGACAGTAATGAGATTCTTGTAGTGGGTGCTGACTTCAGCACACAAACGGAAAGCGCACATCATGTTGACTTGGCAAAGAAACTTGTTACCTTCCAGATTCCCGCTCCAACTTCTGCGCATCATGTCGGCTGGGCTGTGGGTCCATTTGTTCAAACGTCCTTAATCAATCTCGAAGAAGAGAACGGTCCTGAGACACTTCAGGAGAAAGACACAACTGCTGTTCCTTCAGCATTGTATTGCTTGCCATCACAAGTTAACGATGCTGTGAATGCTACAATCTTTCTTTATAAGGCCATTGATTTTTACTCCAGAGAGTTTGGTTCGTATCCCTCAACCAGTTATGCCATGGTATTTGTAAAAGATTTAGACTTTGATTACAATGGGTTTGGTGGTCTTTCAATTGTTACTAGCAGATTACTCTATCCCCCAACAGTAATTGAGCCTATCTTTGATACCACCTTCACTCTCTCTGTTGCATTGGCGGAACAGTGGTCAGGTATTTATCTTGTCCCAAAAACTTTTAACGATATTTGGACAACAATTGGTATTTCTCACTTTATGACGTTGCAATTCATCCGAAACCTGATGGGAACCAATGAGTATAAGTATCGAGCTAAGAAACAGGCCGATCTGGTTTGTGATGTCGACGTCGAAAAATCTCCTTTAGCACGCCCGTTCTTTAGAAACCGTATCAGCATAGAAGACCTTGATTTCGTTAAGTTGAAGGCACCTGTGGTTATGTTCATTCTTGATAGACGCATGACCAAAACCGACAAGTCGTTTGGGTTGACAAGGGTTATTCCAAAAATCTTTGTGCAAGCCATGTCTGGTGATCTACCAAATGGCTGTCTCAGTACCCATCACTTCCAGCATGTGTGTGAGAAAGTTGGTCACAACAGATTTGAAGCTTTTTTCCGCCAGTGGGTATATGGTTCTGGTGTCCCCATCTTCATTGTCACTCAAAGATTTAACAAGAAGAGAATGTTCATCGAGATGGGTATCAGACAAGAGCAAGCCAAGGAGACGATTATTCCGAAAACCAATGGGGAAACCTTTGTTTCCGAAGCTACAAGAGAATTGAATGGCGAACGTAAGCCATACAATGGAACTGTTTTTACGGGCCCGATGACAATTCGAATTCATGAGGCTGATGGTACTCCATATGAGCACATCGTTGACTTGCAAGATGGATTCACCAAGCTTGACATTCAATATAATACCAAGTATAAGAGACTGAAAAGAAACCAGAAACAACTAAAGCCGGAAAAGGAAGCCAAAGAAAATGGAGAGGAGGATGAAATCGTATTATTACATTGCTTGGGTGATATTTTGCAGACTGACAGAGAAGCGAAGGAATGGAACTTAACAGGTTGGACTAAGGAACAAGAAGAGAAGATGTCGAATGAAGCCTTTGAATGGATCAGAGTTGATGCGGACTTCGAGTGGATCTGTAAGATTCAAATAAACCAGCCAGATTACATGTACGCTTCTCAATTGCATCAAGACAGAGATGTGGAAGCCCAAGTTCAGTCTATTCAGTATTTTGGGAACTCCAACCCTTCGGGTTTGTATTCTTCTATTCTCCTGAGGACACTAATGGATTCTCGTTACTATTATGGTGTGAGAATTGAGGCTGCCAAAGCTATGGCAAAGTTAGCGAAAGAGCAGGTCGGATTCATTGGATCACGGCATCTTCTTCAAGCATTTAGAAAAACTTACTGTTTCCAGAATTCTACAATCCCGCTTCCTAACGACTTCAGTGATTTCCCAAGCTACTATATCAAAAAGGCTATCATCGAGTCTCTCTCTTCTGTCAGGGATGCAAACGGGGATTGCCCTCTGAGTATAAGAAAGTTTTTGCTTGACTTACTGAGATTCAATCAGAATTTAAACAACCCCTTTCAGGACTCTTACTATGTTGCGCATCTTATTGACTCTATTACGGGAGCTATTCTGGCCAACCCTCTTATTCATAGTCCCGAAAAGCTGAAAGATGAAGATCAGAAATTCTTAGACGACGCGATTAATGAGATTACAAGACAGCAAAAGATGGATGAGTGGATTCCTTCCAATAGTGGACGAGTCGGGATAACGGCAGTAAGAAATAAGCTACGGTTAGCAAGGCGAGGAATTCTCAAGATGTCACCTGAAGACCTACTTGCACGAACAAAGTTTACTTATCCGGACGATGTGAGGATCTTAGCCTTCGCAGGTTTGTTCAGCATGGGTGCGTTGAAGAACGAGTGCATTCTTAAGTATTTCTTTCTCACTACTATATTTGAGAGGTCACTTCATTTGAAACATGGACTAGTGGACGTGTTTGTGAAATGCCTTGGGTCTGCAGTTATTGATGGATGTGGTATTGAACTCGATGAAGATGAATTCAATAAGGATATTGAGGTTGAAGAGATTGCTGAACCTACCAATGATCTAATCATAGTGGAAGAATCTAGTAGTAATAAAGAGAAATTCGAAAAGAGAAGAGATGATTCCGCGAGATCTACGTTGAAGGGAGCAATTGAGTTGTTGAGACGGGACTACAGTGAATATGCGCCTTTAAGAGAAATGCTGTGGTCCTTTGTCCGGCATCCACTACTTGGACTAATTCAAAAAAGGTACATTTATGATTCCCTATTTGTGCTTGTTCCGGTGTATGATTTCTTGCCAGTGACCTTTAATATCCCTCGAGTAAAGAAACTCGGGGCTTCCAATCTTGGTAAAGGCAAAATTGTGCTCAAAAGACATGGTGTGGTTAAGCTCAATCTCCCAGTGAAGCCAAAGGCTGAAGAGCCTCCTAAGCCAAAGGTTATTGTCAAACCAATGACAAACCCGCTGGCAAAGCCGATCGCAAAACCTATGGCCAAACCTGCGAGTAAGCCTGTGACCAAGCCTGTGACCAAGCCTACAGCAAATCCTATGGTCAAGCCTGCGACAAATCCTAAGGTTTCCAAAGCCTACAAGGCTATTATCAAACGATCGGCAAAGGGTCCTCTTAGGTTTGTTAAAATTGATACTCACAGCAAGAGCATTCTTGTGTCTTCAGATCCTTTAAAGCTTTCCAAAAAAGTGACCCTTAAGATTGCGAAAGAAAAGCTCAGAAATGCGTCAACCCCAAAATCATCAACGGTACTGAAGAAACCAAAACTCACATTCAAGGCTTCAGATTCTTCGTCAAAGCTTCCATCAGATACGGCTTCTCAAACCAATTCAACGGAGCTGGCAAAACCAAAACTGAAGCTCACATTCAAGAAGCAATAAAAACACTTGTATTTGTTAAATAATGAGGAATGAACTCTACGATTTACTCTTGCATCAATAGTGCGTTGTATAATGGGGCGCTTGAAAGCGCCATGCACAGGATTCTTTTTTTTGTTTACCAAAAACACGTAAACATATTAACTGTAAATACCTTGGGTCAATAATTGGAATTGGTCATAAAGCCTTGTGTAAATAGAACCGATCGACTTCGCAATAAGATAATTCTCAACAAATGCATCACAATCGGATTCACTTAAGTGAAGTTGAAATCTTTGTCTAAACTGGACAGCAGTCTGAGGACCAGCCTTAAAACACGGCAGACCGCTATCCTTCTGCATTAGTTCCACCATGGTAATCAGGTGCTCTCCATGTTTTCTCAAAGCCTTGAAAGCTTCCTTCATTAGCTGTTTGAATTTCAAGAACGGAGCACCTTCCATGCCACCAAGCAACTCAACATACTCGAATGTCAGTTTGAATGGAGCAGCTTCAAAGCCAACAGAGCCCGGAGAGTTAGAAAGCAAGAAGCCAAAATCAATATGGATAATGTGGCCCTCATTATCAAGCATAATGTTACCATTGTGACGGTCTTTGATCTGGAGTAGATAACAGATGATAGAGTAAGCGGCAAGCGATTGCGCAAAGTTGTCTTGTGCCCGTTTGTACTTTGTGGAAGATGGATCACCAAAGCATCTTTCAAAGTGTTCGTTCAATGAAGTGATAGTACCCTTTGGGTTCTCGCCACTTTCGATAGAAATCTTGGTCAAAGCCTTCTTAATAGAGTGAATGGAGATTGCGTTGGTGATGGTTTCAACAAGACCTGTGTTAGAACTAGTAATTAAGATTCTCATTCTCTTAACCCATACCGGTACACCGGTTGATTTCCAAATGGAGGACATGGCCTGGATTACTTGAGAAGCAAATGCCTCCTGTCTCAAATCATCACCAGTCTTGGCAATAACGGAACAAAGATCCCAGTTCTCAAGATGTCCATATTGACTATATTTGCGAATTCTTTCCTTTTTAGAGTGCCAATCTTCACCCAGGTATGTATTGGAATTCATGTTGGAAACACCACCAGTCTTCATATCATTTTCAAGTTTGCGTTCACCAGCTGCACCATGGATTGCTTCTAAATCTTTGTAGCCAAAGTGATCCTGGAGAGATTGCATTGAGTTGATAATCTTAGCTTTAATTGCAGCAGTCTGTGCGGCCGGAAGGGTGTTGCCATTGTCTAGCTGAGAGAGCATTACAGCAGCAATCCTCATCTGTGTGGCAAGATCAGAAGAATCAGCCTGATCGCCAATAGCAAGAGTATAATCTGCACTGAAGTTCAAATCTGCTGTTCTCTCATCTTCATTATCAATAATTGGAACATTCAAAGAATTAGCAACGAGGACTTCGTTCGAGAACACTTCATTCTCTGTTCTGTTGCTAAGCTTTACAACAGATAAGTCACCAAGGTCGGTCTCTGTTGGAAGACCATTAAAATGAGTCGGTGGAGAAGAAGCTTCTAAGGCGGCAGTGGATATTCCAAGATCAAAGATGTACGAGTTGTTTGGTCTCTCGTGCAAAAGTTTGTCATTTTGTTCAGTACCAAGATTGAAGTCAAGTTCATCACTCAGGTATTCGATAAGAAGCAAAAATGGTACTCTCTCTGCGGAGTTTAAGACTGCAGCCTCATTGGCAGCAATGTGGACAATCTTGTGTAATTTCCCTTTTCTATTAGGTGGCAGCAATGTCGGAATATCGACCTCTGCAGGCAAATCTCTGTTAAGCAAAGATAATTCAGCACGAAGGGAAGAGAGTCTAGCTTCCTGTGGAACAGCGCTCAATCTCACAGAGATAGTTTGTAAAGCTATCGCAAACTGAGTCTCACATCTGAAATAGTTGGATTTCAGAAGCTTGATCTTGGCTGTTGTAGTCATGAGTGAAGGAGATATATTTCTGAGGTTGGCACCGTGAGAAGATGACCCTCTGCCTCGCTTGTGCTTTATAGAAGTTGGTGAAGAGTTGAGAGAGCCAACAGGCGATGATGGCCCGGTGCTACTGGCACGTTGCAGTTCTGGCATTGACATAGAGTTACCAGCACTATCGAAAGCATTGCCAAAGGTTGGAGAGGACGCAGTAGAGAGATCGCTTACATTCTGATAAAGAAAGTGACTCTGAAGTAGTTGCTTTGTAAGGACGTTTCTTTTCCTGCCATCCTTCAATATCACATTATCTGCGATCATGTCAATCTGATCAAAATCCAAATCGACTGAATCCTCGACTGGAGCGTCTTTCTTGTAATCGTCAACATGTGCAGACTTCTGTATGGTATCGTAGGTCATTTTGGTGTGAGATGAGAGTTTGCTGTTTGCCTTCGTGTTCTTTAAGGTTAGATTATCTGTAACTTTGCTCTTAAGATTCTTTGCCAACTCAAAAACAAAGCTCTTCTGTCTCTTGCCTTGACTTTTCGCAATTGGTTCAGCGAAGCGTCCAAGTTGAGGAAGACCAATACTAGCAGCAATCACCGAACTTAGAACAACTGAGGGCTGAATATTCTCTCTGAATTTTTTTGAAGGAGGGGATCCAACATTGAAAAGGATGTATTGAAGAGAATTGGAGATACGTCTAGCATTCTGAAAAGCAAAACTGTTGGGATCAGCAGCCAGATCAGTTAGATGGGCCTGGACGTACCAGAAAGTCAGCAATGCAAAGTGTGGGTCTTTCGAAGACATCTCCAAAAGAAGGTCTTCCAGAGCCATGGATTCTGTCTCTACTGTCACCAAGATTTGGCACAGCTGTGGGATGAAGAAGCCAAGATCATCGAGCTTGAAAGTGCGAAGTTTCTGACAAAGGTGATGATGGATGCCGATATTGCTTGAGTACCGGGTAAGGTATGCAATGCACATGAACAGGCTCAGCTGTTCGGACTCGATGAATCGCAGAAGCAGTGCATTTCCACTCTGTTCCATGATGATATGATGTTTGGTTTGGATGTTTATGAGGGAATAATGTTTCCTTAATGGTTTTTATGATGAAGAAGAAGATGGTGATGATGTGGCGCAGCCCAGCGGATAAACAATGGGGACAGATATACGGGCGGCTCAGTGTAATCCCAAGATAAAAAAGCACACCAATCCACGTCCGCTGACGGAGGACGAAATCAGAAACAAAGTTGTAAGAAGACAATTAACAGAAGCGAATACGCATTTGCCGTATTTTCGTAACTTACTCAATCGGTGGTGTGGTGTGTTGTAAACAGAAGTCCTTACAAAAGACTACTGGAACCAACACCGCCAGGGTTTGTGTAATAAGACTTCGACGCCAATTAAACGCAACTGGAACCTCTGGAAATGCGAGCGTTCACCCAAAATACTCTCTCAGTAAGCTTCCAGTAAAAAGGGGGAAGTCCGCGTTGGATACGCTCTTTGACAACGCCTAATCAATGCCAGTGAGTTGTTTAGATCGTTTCGAGTTTTTTATTTTTGTTCGGCACTTTCGCACGCGCATGGAAAAAACGCAATTGAACGCAATTGAACGCAGAGCGAGCTCTATGCGGTAACAATATTTTGGGGATCGCGCAATTCTGCGAAAAAAAACCGTTTAAGGCAGTCCCATTTTGCGTTATCTATGTATATACGTTTATATTTTCTTGATTCGTCAATTACAACGATGTAAATGGCGTTGTTCGAGCTTCTTTTGCATCGGTAGCCCTTTATTATTCATCCTTCTTCTTCATTTTCTTTTCCCTCTTCTCTTTCTTTTCTTTCTTTTCTTTCTTCGTTTCGGCTTTGTCATCGTCCTCATCTCTCACTCTCTTTTTGGACTTCTTCTCCGTCTTTTCTTTCTTCAACACACTTTCATGCTTCTCCTCTTCAGGAGCAATGTACTCCTTGGCTCTTTCAGACTCTTTCTTCTCCTTGTGCTCGACCTGCTTCTCCCTTTTTTCCTGTAGGGCCTTGACCTCCTTCTCCTTCTTGGATAAAAAGTACTCACCAGACTCAATCTGCAAATCAACCTTTCTAGGTAATTGTGCAGGTGGGAAAGGTGTGTAAACCTTTTTCTCTTTCCTTTTCTTTTTCTCCTCCTCGTCTCTGGTCTGTTTTGGTTTCTTTCTAGCTACGTTTCTCTTCTTGAACATAGGCAAGTATCTGCTCCAGTCTTCGTTGGCCATCTCCGGCTTGCCCTGTAACTCCCTCTTCACCATAAGCTCCTTGATGTGATATATTGGATGGACATTCTTCATACAGTCTTCGACGACTCTTCTAACCTCTTTGAGACCCTTCCATGGGCCCATTGCAGATACAGTGTTTCCCTGCACAAGAATGTAGCATTTCGTCAGCAGCTCTAAAGCTTTCAACGTGTTCCCATTCGGTCCAACTAGTCTCTGGCGCCTTTTCACAAATCTCTCCTTGTTTGTTACAAAATTTCCGATCTTTATCACATCGCAAGCAACATCATCTTCGAGAATCTTGCCGGCCTGAGGTAGTGGCACCGATCTGGCAAGCAGCTTAATCAAGTCTCTGGCCTTCAAAATTATAGCAGGGTCAAAAGTCTTTCTGGTGGTCTTCACCGTCATGGATCCTTCAACAAGATTCAGTGTACAGGATAAGTTATGTTTATCGAGAGTTCTCGTAACTTCCGGCCAGATCTGTTTAAGATAGCTCTCACGGTACTTTGGGAAGAGTGTCATAAAGGTAGACTCTTCCGTAAATGGCAGTCCGGATGCATTATCTTCCGGCTTGAACTCCTCGATTTTCCATTTGTCAACGTCTGGAGTATCCCAAGGCTTATCCTTGTTATGTGTAGATGGCATTGCTAAAAACTATATGTGAATTTCTCTGCTCATCGTCCCTACGAGTGTTAGTATAATATCTCATCACTGCAAAAAAATTTCTTGGACTATACCAACGCTCATAACACTCCAAATAATTTCCCCATCTGGACGTTTACTTTCTTTTCCACACATAGCGAATTTTTTGACCTCATCGCACAAAATCGATTCTACTGATAAATTCATTGAGGTGGAATACTTAAAGCACATTCTTTCTTTATTGCTTGTTACTCGGGAATTCAAATGGCTTCTAAATCAAAATCCCTGTGCAAGAAGAATCACACGCCGTCGGAGAGAAAGAAGTTCAGAGTCTCAAAGAACGGGTCGAATACCACTGCAACAAAGGTTGCTGATGTGAATTCTCTTGATCTCGGAGAGATCATGGATGCCGCAGCAATTGCTGGCAAGAAATCTCGTCCTCAGCAGAAGAGAAAGTTGAATGTGCTTGATTCTAAGGCTTTGAAGCAGGATCAAAAAAAGGATAAGGTCAAGCTGGACTTTGAGAAAAAGCAGTCTGCGGAAGCACAGAGTCTCCTGGACCAACTTGAGCTCATATGAAGTGATTCTTCTGAGACTTTTCCGTATCACTCATCAGTCTTGGTTGTGCTATTTTACGTGGAGTTCTTGTGCTATTGAATGAGCGTGGGGCGCGATGAGTGGCTCACGGACGCCTCAAGGCAATGGAGCATGTTAAATTGCTGAGAGTGCTTGGTCACTATTTTAAGGTCCCTCTCAAGGAGTTCTAATTTAAAGTTTGTATAACGCTACAGTATATATCATTGATATTGATTTGGTGTTATTATTTTGATGAGCTGCCCCAAGCCCACAGTTTGAATATACCCACTGTTGATCCTTCAAACAAAAAAATGTGCTGTCAAAGGATTTTACGTTATAATGCGGAGAATACCAGACCATATGAGTCTTCACAAGGTGTTCTGAGCCACGAATTTTGTATCTACAGAGTCAATAAGAGCGCCCAAACGTCACGGTGTAGGTCATGAAAGGACGTTATGGTATTGGTTTATTGATGCACACTTCTTTGATTCCCACGGCCAATTTGCTGTTCCATTGCTTGATAAATGCCTATATTGTTTAATTCTATTTTACATGTTCAATAGCGAGTTTTGTGAGCTGTATTTGGCTAGTGCTATTTTATTCAAGCTAAAGGAAAGTGAGAGACCCTACGAGAGACGGGTGTTGTATGGGCCAAGGGAGGTGTCTTATTCTATGCAATGACGATTACGTCCCAAACTCTCTTTTCCGCCTTTCTAATACAAATATATTTTGCTCCCGATGAATACAACTGTTCAAACCTTTTTTTATTGGTTGTTGCGATAATCGGTTTGATCATGTCTATAGATGCACATCTGTTGCTTCATAGTCGTTGCTGGGCATACGCCAACCTAATATCAGGCTTCCTTTCTCCAAACCCGAACAGATCAGTGGCTCTAGCTTTATTGTAGGCTGCAGTCGTTGTTCGGCATATCTCAACCTAATGCCAGGCTTCCTTACTGAAGAGATCAGTGATTCTAGCTTTATTGTTGGGAAATATGTTTACCTAACAATCCCGTATTAATAATGCACCAATCGGCAGTTTGGTTATCAAAGAACCAAAAACATTTCCTTAGCCTAATAGTACAACAAATTAATCCACTGTTCTGACTAAGAATGCTACCATTTAATAGCTTATCAACCTTTTTGAAGGCTTCAGTCTTCTAATAACCCGTATCCCATAATCCAGAAACCCAATAGCATAGCCGAATAAGTGCTGATTAAGCACGGGCAAGCTTCGTATCCAAATAAGACAGTTTTCGCGGAGATATAATTCCACCGGGATTTCAGATACGCATGCCACATACACTTTTGGTGAGAGGACCACTGTGGAGACGAATCCGTCTCTGCATGGACTTCATGGACCCTCTGTGGAGTTGATAATGGCCATACAAAGAGTAGTTGATCCATGGATAACTCCTGGTAGCACCCAAGACACCGCGTTTGCCTCTGGCCAATCATGTGTCCTAGTTGGAATTGCAGTATCACATGCTCTGAAAATTTTTCACTGTGGCTAAAACTGGCCCAACAACCCGAAACGGGCGCTTATAAGAAGTAGCAGATCGCATCGAGTCGTCTGACATCTATTGATTTCGTTCGGTGTGATCTTCTGGATAGATTCACGATCGATTGTACTTGGGTCGTGTCTTACGATTATATGGAAGTAACAATGTCGGTTTTTGACAAATCCAAAGATAAGACTGCCGGTACAGGCGCCATAGTGACTTCGTCGTCCTCGGATTCTGTCCTCGAGAGAGGTAATATTGAGCAGACAACGATCCACGGTATCCAATCAGCCACTAAAGATGCACACGGAGTCCTGAGGAAGCACTTCACTATCTGGTCCCTTCTGGGTGTGGGTTTTGGTCTTACAAATTCGTGGTTCGGTATGTCTGCGTCGCTCGTCACCGGTATCTCTTCTGGAGGCCCTATGCTTATCATGTATGGTATCATCATCATTGCATGTGTATCCTGTTGTATTGGTATCTCTCTCTCAGAACTGGTATCTGCTTTCCCTGAGAACTCGGGAGGCCAGTACTACTGGACATTCCAGCTTGCCCCAAAGAAATGGAGACGCTTCTGGGCTTACATGTGTGGTGCGTACGCCTGGTATGGTTCCCTCTTCACGTCTGCTTCTGTTACTGTTTCCATTGCTTCTGCTATTGTCGGTATGTACTATCTCAGTGCAGGTAGAACAGACGCTCCGAAAACTTGGGAGGTGTTTGTCACTTTCCAGCTTTGTAACCTCGTCTTGGCTCTCTTCAACATCTGGGATAAACCGTTACCAGCTATTTCTTCTGCTGCTCTCTATACTTCCCTCTTTTCATTTGTTGTCATCACCATTACTGTGTTAGTCTGTGCTAGAGGTCATTACCAGGACGCTGAGTTCGTTTTCGTCACTTTCAATAACGGAACAGGCTGGTCCTCTTCTGCTGTTGCCTTCATTGTTGGTCTCATCAACCCTGCATGGTCCTTCTCTTGTCTTGATTGTGCTACTCATATGGCTGAGGAGATGTACGAGCCAGAACGCTGGATCCCTGTTTCTATCATGTCCACTGTTGCTATTGGTTTTGGAACCTCCTTCATATACTGCATTGCAATGTTCTTCTCTATTCGTAACCTGGACACCATTTTGAACTCAAGCACAGGTGTTCCAATCATGGACATTTACTACCAAGCTCTTGGCAATAAGCATGGTGCACTTTTCCTTGAAGCACTTGTTGTCCTCACAGCTGTTGGTTGCAATATTGCCTCTGCTACATGGCAAGCCCGTCTCTGTTGGAGTTTCTCTCGTGACCAAGGTATTCCAGGTTCTCGCTATTGGTCAAAGATTAACACAACTACCAAACTTCCGGTAAATGCCCACCTAATGTCGACCTTCTGGAACTGTGTTATTGGTTGCATTTACATGGGGTCAACAACTGCTTACAATGCTATGGTTGTGGGTTGCATCACTTTCTTACTTCTGTCGTACTCTATCCCACTCGTTTGTCTCTTATATAGAGGCAGATCCTCGTTGAATCACGGTCCCTTCTGGCTTGGTCCTGTTGGCCTGGCTGCCAATATTCTCACAATTTTCTGGACTGTCTTTGCTGTTGTCTTTTTCTCGTTGCCTATGTCAATGCCGGTAGAAGCCGACACCATGAACTATGCTTCTGTCGTACTATTCGCATTCACAGTGTATGCTGTGGGATACTGGTTTATTAGAGGTAAAAAGAGGTTTGCCTTGGACTATGTGGATGACGAGGACGAGGATCATATCGATGTGGTATTGAACGGCACTACTTAGCTCAATATTAAGTGAAAGACTTCTATCTTTGGGTGATTTCGTATTTGCAGATGGTTACAGATAGAAGCTGGCGTTTCTTGCTTTTACTTCGAATTAATTTTTCTGATCCTTTGGGTTATATCGATTATCTTACGTTAAGGTTGGTTTATTTATACTTTGGTTTTTCATAAGTAGATCATAGAGCATCGGCATGAATTATCAATCGTAGCGCCCTGTAGGTATACAAGTCAAAGCATAAAGGCTTAAGAGTATTAGACTACACCAAACCTCAAAGAAAAAAACTCAAAAAGCATGTTAACATAGAGGTGGCCAATTTATCTTATTGGCCATTAGCTTTTGCAATGATTCTTTTTCCCTCTTTTGTGTACATTCTCTAGCCTTGCCCCAAACTATTGCTGTCTTCAGGCTTGCTTCGGGAATATGCGCGGTATCTTTTACTTAGATCGGTTATCGCGCACAGAAGGACTTTCCTTATCTAACCCACACTATTCTTGCAATAATCTATTCTGATTGGACAATGAAGATTTCGACAAAAAGCAAATTATGAAAAAAGTAATCGGCGAGTGGATTGGACGAGTAACTAGAAACTGACGTCATCGACAGTTTTCCCCATTCTAGAACAAGGTTGGGTTTCGTAGCAATGGAGTATAGCAAAAGTTTTGTGCCGCATCTCTTTATCACCGGATCGTGGTGACGCTTCTGGCAAGGACCATTATCTTTTAACTTAATCGAATACACAGTTGCGGTTATCAGATTTGGGTAAGCATGGGTCGGGCATCAAAGTACTATGATGTTCTTGAATTTGTGAGGAGATTCGTATCCAAATCTTGTGAATGTTCTAAGAGTAGTTCTTGTTCAAGTTCTAATTGTCTTTGCAGGATAGAATGCTTTCATTGTGTTCTTCGTTTCAGTGTAGTAAAGGTATAAATCCGATACTAGAAATTGATGTTAGAGTAAAAGAGTCATCAATGTCTCTCAGTCAGGTGGATACACTACTCTCCTGTTTAATGTACGGTCCTTCACCAAAACTCGAAAGAAAATGTTCTTATGATTTTAGGGTTATGCATCTGTAGATGGTATCCGTGTTCTTTCCTGGCGCTATAATAACAGCAAATTCATGTTGGTAAACTGAGAACTGATAAAGCAGAGTATCACGTCTATAATAGCGATGGAAATTAGAGTTCAGAAAACAGATCTCTGAGTATCACAAAGCCTGAAATCTTGGAAACTGTGTCATTCCAGCTTCTTTCTGTCGCGGGAATTTACACCCACTCTAAGTACTTCTTTAAGCACATGTCAGGAACAACGCCTTTACAATCACTCAAATATGTGCCGGAGCTGGTTTTCAGACGTTTGCCTTCCTTGTCCACCATCTCCACAAGGCACCACCCATCTGAATGTTTACTCAAAATTCGGACGAAATCGCCACCATTAACTGAAAGTTCATCTGGAAGGCCCTTTTTGTAGGTTAACACGACTTGGTATACAGCATTATCTGGATCATTTGAACCAGAGACGGATGGTGTTTGGACCATCTGTTCAAGTCCACCCAATGCAGAGGCAGATGTAAACGGATTTTCAGGAAGCGATTTATTGACTTTGTTCTCCTTGAGTTTCTTCTGCTTACTCTTGTCCACTGGCCCCATTTGAGGAACCATCATCCGCCTTGTAAGATCTATAGCAACTTGTTGTTCCAAAATGTTTGTGTCCGAGCTGTTGCTGGCTATGGAACAGCTCGTTGAATCATATTTCTGTGAATGGCTCATCTCAGGGAACTGTGGAACAATTGGTGAAAGTTCGTTAAGCGAACTAACGTCTGTTCTCTTGCATTTATTCAGTTTGAACTCTTTGAGCTCTACAATAGGTGAGAATGGTACAGTCGACAATGATGCCAGGCTTGCGGGTTCGTCTAGTGCTTCCGAATGCTTTTCGAACCACCTACTAAGCGGTGTACTCAAGTTCCATTTGGGACTGATTGGTATTGTGGGTAGCTCTTTTAACGATAAGTCAGATGCAGTTCTCGGTTTAGCATGGGATGGTTTTGGCGTTGAGACGGAGATGGTCTTGGAGTGGAATATCGATCCTGAACTGTCGCTTGTGTGGCGTTCCTTTGTTCCATAGGGTCCAGAGGATTTGAAGTCGAACTTCTCATCAAAGCTTGACCCAGATATTGATCCTGATTGTTTGGACCTGTGGCGTCTGTGGAATAGATAATACCAGAGACCAAGAAGGAGAAAAGTGGTTCCAACAACCGCAACTGGGATTCCAATAACAAGAGCAGCACTACGGTTGCTTGCTACCGACGAATTTCCGGTTACAGTACTCTCGCTAAGCGAACCGGATGTGTTAAATGAAGCATCTTCAGTCGATGTTGACGATGGAGATGATGAAGATGATGATTGTGAAGTTGAAAGCGATGTCGACGATGACATAACTGTAGAAATTGTGGTTGCCGCATTCTTCTGAACTAGCGTGATCCCGATTTTGCTAGATCCCTGGAATGTACTCATTTGGCTAGTAGTAGTAGTAGGATCTTCAGCTGTTATCTCTATAATATTTAAATTCAATATTCCTTGAACAATGGCGGTCACAGTGCTATTGATGCTAGTCGTACGTGTCGTTGATATCTGCACGGTTTCGGTTTCAAGGGTTTCAGGCACCAGGGGAACGGTTACCAAGGTCTCCGTTATTACCATAAACACCACCCTCCCACTTCAGTCAAAAGGATTCTCTACGAAATAATAATGCCGTGATTATCAGCTAATCCAATTTCTCTCCCTTGCTCAGTCTTTATATTGCTCCTTACGTCTTATTATGGTTTCACCCAGCATGTTTCATGTCTGGAGTTTGTCTCGGGCAGGGCCAGCCCGCTTAAAGGGGTGCAAACCTCATGCAATCACAACGCAGACTTCACGCAAATCCAAAGGAAAATAACGGGAGAGTATCTCGATTCATGCTGGAGGTACGTCATATGGGGGTTAATTCAAAGCAATAGTTGCCCACTTCACTTGCAGTAAACGCTAAACGGTCTAAAATCGCTTGGAAATAGCGATGCGTCTGCGTATATCTGCAGATTGCGTTATCTACTATGACAAATGCGCTGGAAGAAGAGGCGGTCGCGGCATGCGCTAACTTCCAACCCTCTCCACTTCTGGCGTACTTCTGACATACTTCTGGCATTCTAGCATACTTAGGACGTTCTGCAAAGCTGGTTCATCTAAAAGGTCGAAGCATTTTAGGAACGTAGCATTTAAGATCCAGAGGAATGGAAAAGAGAGTTTTTCTTTGATCTTTCATAATGCAGAAGCCGCTCGTTGGGCTCCTTAGCAATGCCGAACAAGAACGAAAGAGTACACCAGTAGGAAAACACACTGAAGCCATACCACAGTTTTTAATCCACGTGGTACAACTTGAAGATACGTCCTTCGGTAACAGCCCGCAAGGAATCATAAATATTCGCTCCAACAAATTAGCTTTGGTGGTTAACTTCCGTCTACAATGCTAATCAAAGGTTCATGTAATAATGCACGTCGTATTATTTTCACTTGTCATTCTCAATCGTAATAGAAGCCATTAGCTATGAATCTAATCATGTACTCGTCAATATGGCCGATCCCATCTTCATCTTCACCAAATTCCTTGTCGGTATTTTTGTCGCCGTCGGCATTCTCATCAAAGTCTTCGTGGTCCAGCTCTGTTTCTGTTTCTTTCATAGCCTCTTTAGCAGCCCTTGCATCTGTCTCGTCCTCTGCTTGTGCAAGAACGCTTGAAATTTTTGTTGCATCACCAAATAGTGGCTTGGAGTCATCTAATCCATCCCCACCTTCATCACCAAGCAAATCCTTGACAGATAACCTGCTGAAGTAATCTGTGGTAAACTCACCTTCTTGAATAACAACATTATCGAGATGTCTCTTTTGATTTGCCTTCTTCAAAATGTTCGATTCGATCGTGTACTCGCTGACAAAACGGTAAATATGCACATCTCTAGTCTGTCCGATACGATGACAACGGTCCTGACACTGTTTGTCCATTGCAGGGTTCCAATCGGAGTCATAGAAAATAACAGTATCTGCACCAGTCAAGTTGATACCCAATCCACCTGATCTTGTAGATAGGATAAACACCATCACCTTAGGATCCGAATTAAACTTCTCCGTCAAAATCTGACGGTCCTCAATCTTCGTGGCACCATCCAATCTCATATATATAATGCCCATTATGTTCAAAAACTGTTCAAGAATGTCTAGCACTTTGGTCATCTGGGTGAAGATCAAAGCCCTATGTCCTCCATCCTTCAAATCTTGTAGCAGTTTTGACAGCTTTTGCAACTTACCACAATCGTATAGTAACAAACTCTTGTCAGGGAATTGTATAGAAAGCTTGGTCTGCAACTTATGAAAGGGATTCACCATTGCAGAACCGTTGGACATGACTTCATTCGCTAACTCGTTTGAAACATACATGTTTTTCATATTCAGAGTCACCACTGGAGGTGTGACAAATGCAAATCGATCAATGTTACCCTTCATTGAGAGAATTCTCGACTCCAACGGTTTGATAAAGTCCTCTTCAAAAGTGGCATCAATGCTTAAAGGCTGAATCACATTTAATGTATTGAGCAAATTTGCACCATACATCGGTCTTTTCTCGCATCTGAGATTATTAATATATAATGTCTGTTGCAGTTGACCAAGCAATTGGCGTTTCTGGTTGTAAGTGTTGTAGTCATAGAACTGTTCCATATCGCTATAGTTTGGCTTAACCTCCTCGGAAATTTCAGTAGCTAGCTTCTTCACCTGGCTGAGAAGAACTGACGATGACTTGATTTTGTCAATGGTGTCACAATGGAAGGTGTTCAGTCCCTGAATGTCAAAATTTGAAAACCCCAAATTCAGCACATCGAGATCAATGCATGTATCTCTCTTTTGTATATTTAGCAAGCGGAGAGCAAGATTGTTGGTGGCTTCATACGATGTGATGACAGACTTGGAAATCGCAAAGGATGTCATTATAGGTCTCTCTTCAAACAGATCTGGGTGATTACAAACTTTTCTGAGTTGCATCAGACAATTAATAATGGAAATATAGTTAGCATTTCTCAACATCTCCTTTGTGTCACCTCTGGCAAGGTACTCATGATATAATTTGTACTGTCTCTTTGAAAGACGACAGTATACTACATGTTCATACTTCCCAGGCATTTGTGACTCAACATCTGCCTTCAAACGACGAAGTAAGTACGGTCTGAGCACTTGATGAAGTTTAGCAACTGTCTGTTTAGACTCTTCATCAACTTCATGACTGCCACCTTCTATGATCTTGTCTACAGGCTTACCAAACCATTGCTGAAAATCCTCCAGGTTAGCAAATCCAGAGGGCATAGCGTGGTTGGTTTTGCTTGATGGCATCAAGAAGTATAGCAAAGACCAGAGTTCCATAATATTGTTCTGCAATGGGGTTCCGGTTAATAGCAATCGGTTCTCGGTGTTAAAGTTCAATAGAGCATTCCAACGGTTCGATTTAAAATTTTTGATATTGTGTGCTTCATCCAAAATCATATATCTCCAACGTTTTCGCTTAAAAATCTGTTGATCCTGGCAAACCAGCTGATAGGATGTGATACAAACATGGAAAGTGTCGGGTTTATTCCAGCCTTTTCTTTTCTCCTTTCTTTGCTGTGGAGAACCATAGTACACCATAAGCTTGAAACCAGGTGCAAATCTCTTAAATTCCATTTCCCAGTTTAAGAGAACAGAAGTTGGAACAACAATAAGATGAGGACCCCAAATACCTTTGAAAACAGCCAAATAACATAACAAACTTATTGTCTGGATCGTTTTGCCTAGTCCCATTTCATCAGCAAGGATACCATTGGTGTTATTGTTGTACAAGCTTGCCAGCCAGTTTAGACCCTGCTTCTGATAGTATCTCAAATTACCTCTTAGCAGTAAATCAGGTACGGCAACATCAACAACGCCACTTTCAGTGGCCTCCGGAGTAGCTCTAGAGTCCTTAGTTTCCGTGGTAATATCCCCAAGCTCGGGCGAAGATACCAGGGTTTCTTCAACTTCTTTATCTACTTCACACACCTCTGCAGCACTCGACGGCTTTTCAACATTAGAGTATTCGCCATCTTCATCTTCTTTATCATCTTTGGCAAAGTTACTGAAAAGAGACGCTAACCCTCCACTTTTTTCGATCTCTTCTTCCGACTCATAATCACTCTCATTCTCAGAGTTCTCATCCGAATCGGAATCCATAGAGCTATCGCTGTCCAACAACGAATCATGATCCATATTCTTTTCAAACTCGACAATCTCCCTCTCCTTCTCAGTCAATTCTACCGATGGCTCTTCGGTCCCTGTCTCCTCCCTCTCAACTTCTTCCTCGGTTTCATCTATTGCAGTCGTCTCCCGTTCTGTTCCTGTCGCCTCACTTACTTCTTCGAAGTTCATACTTTGAAGGTGGGCATATTTAAGCTTCAACTGTTCAACAGTAAGCTTTGAATCGTCGACATACTGCAGCGCTTCACCGTCTATATCATCCCGAAGAGCGTCATTATCAGATTCATCGTCAGAATCACTCTTTTGATGGTCGTCATCATCTTCTTCTTCTTCGTTTTCATTATCGGTTTTCCTTGTGAGTTGAGCCCCAAGCAAATTGGAAGAGTGTTCCAGCATATGGGATAGCTGTTCTTTTCCTTTGATTCTCTTGAGTTCCTCGTTTTCCTGTTTTCGCAAGATTCGGTACGCTTTCTCAGCCAGAATCCATCTCCTCTTGACAACCTGAACTGTGTTTCTAGCTAAACCCTTAAGTCGTCTCTCTTCTTCCTTTGCCTTACGTTCTTCAGCACCAGCAAGTCTCTTGAAATGTGACTCAATCATTTGGGAAACCTTTCTAGCTCTTTGGATACGAGTTTTCTTAGAATCAGAAAGAAGTCTTGCAAGATGAGTTGCTTGGCCAACAAGATGGTCTTGGTGTGTATACGTGTTCTTTAAAGGATCTCTAAATGGCTGTGGCGGTGGAACTTTCGAAATCACAAACTCATCATCCACTGTGAGTACGTTATTATGAACCGCACGCTTGAGCTTTGCGACGAATTCACGGTTCTCTTCAATATATTGTTCAAACTCCTCTTGTGTAACATCCTCATCGAGAGACTTGAAGGAATTCAGGTATCCTTCCAAGGAGTTGAACTCTGGCTTAGCAATATGCGAAGGGTTCGTGACGGTAGGCTCAGGTTCCGGTACTATAAGTTTGAGCTTAGGAACTTTTCCATTAGTGAACAAAATACTTCTATCCTCCTCTGCATCGCTTTCGGATGTATCATTGCTTACATGATGATCGAATTCGTTCTCTTCGCCGCTCCCATTGTTGAAGTCCTTGGTATTCTGTTCGTCTACACTTCGGCTTCGTCCTTTCGGTGTTCCGTTTCTGGACTTGGAAACAGCAGAAGTCTTTTTCGGGATTGTTTTCTCTGCCTCAGGTGGTGATAGCTTAAAGAGCTTGGTAGGAGCGTTGGGTGTCTTCTTCTTGTTCCTTGAAGGCTTCTCGACCAAGAAATGGTCATGGTAGAACTTTGAAGGGTTCATTACCTCTTCAATAAACTTCACGCGTGAATCTTCAACACTTGGCTTCAGTGGGTTCACTGTGACGCGTGAACTGTGTCTGTTCTTTCTTTCTTTTCGGCCATTGGGTTGAGACGTCGCCAGCTCATCGCCGCCTTCTTTCCACAAGTCATAGTTCTGTTCAACATAGTCCTGGTAGAACTTCAATGGTGGAGCTTCTGGATCCCATGTGGAGAGTGACGTGAACTCCTCAAGATGGAACAACTCCGAAGTAAGAAGTTGGTGCTGGACACTTAGTTTCCCAAGCTCATCAATCGAAGTCAACGAGCTCTGCTGATTGACATGCTTGTTCAATGCATCAGTATCTTCCACATATGTTACCCCATCGGCCTGAACCACTCGTACATCCTGGACCTCTGTTCCAGCAGCCACAGAAACCGGGCGTCTTGCCGTCTGGGAGTAGTTGATAGGTGTATGAACCCTACTGGACTTGCGCCTCTTCGATGGCGGCTCCTCGGACTCGCAGGTGCCCACTGTACCATGAGATCGCGGTACGGCACGTTTTGCAGACACCTCGCCTGGGGACACTGATCTGGCCATGGTAAATAGAACTCGGTCTCCGTCAGTGGGCACTTATACCCGGCAGAATTGTCCAGCGGGTAAAAGATGTCCTTTTCTCCAGGATCCACTGTATCTTTATTAGTAGCTGAGGCCCGCGCTTAGTGTTGGTGATTGTTTGGGTTTTCAACTCTCGAAATTTCGGGAACTGGAAAAGATCCAAAATGACCGAAACTGGAAACCTCGGAAATTGCAATATTCGGTGGTAACTGGTTATGTGGCCCTGTCTGTGACGAACGCTCAAATCAGGTAGAAGCAAAAGTGGAGAAACAGAAGCCCACCGTACTGGCAACAATCAACGAGACCAGCTATCTTAGTTACGAATCGATCAGTTTTCTTGAAGAAAGAAAAGATTTCATCTGTGCTCTACAACATGCTTACTAGGAGTCTCTTTGCATCCAGTGCGCGGGTTTCCCGTTTCTCGGCAGTTGGGCTTCTGTCTTTCCGGAGACTCCAATCTTCAGTGTCCAGCACCACAGCTAAACCAGAGGCTGCTGAAAAGCCGGAGACTCCTGAGGACCTCACATACCCAGATGTTCCTTGTGAGTTGTACTACTACCGTGACCCAGACACAAAATTTGACGACCAGCAGAACAGAAGAAACTTTGGCCAGCCGTTGCATCTAGACGACGACATTCTCAATTTGTGGTCGCCTCATTATTACGATACTGTTTCAGACTCAAAGGCTCTGCAGCTCCAGATGATGTTCTTCGCATCTATTGGAGCATTCAGTGCTATCATGTACTTCTTTTTCTACCCTGAAAGACCATGTGTTCCAAGAAACTATCCAGATGGTCTTGCCATTGACCTCGGTGCCAGCGGGCCGGAAGACGCACACTTGTATCGTTCCATGGTTGATAAGACGTACAAATCATGAGGGTTCGACTACTGGCTCTCTTTATTTATTTCCCTATTATTTATTCTTATTTATTGCCTATTGCCTATTGCCAATTCGGGCTATGAAATTCAATATACACAGCCCTCCATCTAAGTAAAGGTTGAAAACACACTTCGCGTCTACAATGTTTTACATCATAAGGAATAAAGAACGTATAGCAGTAGAGAAATGAGTATATGTATCGCGTATGGTCTTGAATCACGAAAAACAAGTTATTAATATTATAGAGTTTCAAAAAAAAAGAACGACGAAGCAGTTTCATGACATAAACGTGGGGGATAACGGGAGTAACGAAAAACGTACAACAACAAAGGCAACGGGCATAGACAAAGAAAGCACAAAACTCAACAAAATACAGAAAAAGCTGTGAAATGTCAAAAAGGTACTATAAAAAGATTGATGACCTCCCCCATTCCAAATGATAGAACAGTAAAACAAAGAATTAAGACGAACAAAACGCCTAAAAAAACATGTGTAGAGAAACAGATGAGGAGTTGTCGGTGATGAACATCAAGCACTCTCGGCATGACCGACGACGAACATGAGAGATGACGTGAAAAGAGAAAAGCAAAACTAACGAATGACGCAAAAGGAATAACAGCAAGTCCTCTAAAACAAACGTATCAAACGGCAACGACAGCGACAATCTCGAAAGGCAAAAAGAACACCGGTAGTAACCCACATCTTAAGCAAATATGTATCCATTGGATGCAGAGTCAATAGCATCCAATCTTCCATCCCTAGCAGCAATGTACAACTGATTCAATCTTTGATCATCGGTTTCACTTTGCTCGACGGTAAATTGTTGCTGCTGTGTAATACTCTGAACACCAAAGTCGCCAGTTAATCCAGGGATGCTACCTTGTTGAGGCACCATTGGAACCTGATGCTGCTGCTCAAAACCGTAGAGTGTAGGCAACTCTGGTTGTGGCCTGTACTGCTGAGGCTTAGGATTGGCATTTGACCGGCCCCAGCTTAGTCTGATGCGGGAGTTTCCAATAGGATATCCCTGCATTTTGGAAATGGCCAGTTCAGCTGAAGCACGAGTAGTGTATTGAACAAACCCACACCCTTTGCCCACTGGGATCTTCACATAGGTGATGTCCCCAAATGGTTGGAAGTAAAGTCTCAAGTCCTCTTCGGTAACAATAGAAGAAAGACCACCAATGAAGACGGTGGTGTTGTTTGGGTCAGTGAATTGATTCATTGGTGGGATGTACTGAGAGTCAAGAGAGGTAAGTATCTGTTGGGTTTGCTGATTTGGAGCGAATTGCTGTTGAGAGAGAATAGGCTGCTGTTGGAATCCGGAGGTTGAAGAACTAGTAGAGAATGACGAGTTTTGGGATCTTTGGGAGAACTGATTCTGAGGTCTGTTCTTTGGAACAGCAGTCGAGACTCTAATTGGTCTTCCATTCAAAAGAACCCCCTGCATCTCGGTAAGAGCTCTCTGCTGATCAGTCTCGTTGAGGAATCTCACAAATCCATATCCTTTGGACTGACCGGTCTGAGAGTCTACCATGATCTTGGTAGTGGATACAGAAGGATACTTGGTTCCAAAGAATTCATATAAGATAGATTCCGTCACATCTGGCGAAAGATCACCGACAAAGATGGAGATTTCACTAGTATTGTTACCGCCTCTCGAAACAGTATTGGTTGAACCACCAGAAGCCCAGTTCAACTTAAGAGATTTGTTAGTGTTTGGGATTCTGGATCCATTCTTGGACAATGCATTTGAGGCCATTTCCAAGTTTGGGAACTCAACAAAACAGTAGCCAGCGTTGTATGCCTGAGCCTGTGGTTGCGGGAGCTTAACAACCTTGATCATTTTGACGCTAACAGTAGGAAAGCCGAACGCAGTCCAGATAGACTTGACATACATCTCATCCCAGAATGGGTCCAGCTCGCCCATCCAAAGCTGGGAGGTGCTGTTACGGATACCAGGATGCTGCTGCTGTTGTTGTTGATGGCCATAGTAGGACTGTGAGCGGCCAGACTGATATTGCGGCTGGTGCTGCGGGTGAGGCATCTGCTGCTGGTACATGCCCTGTGAAGGGGTACCGTAGACGTTGTCGGTATGGGTGTTATTGTTGAAAGACATGATATACAGCGCAAAAGCAAGAGATCAGGGAACTAGGTATGGGGGCGAAAAGGAACGAAGGATTGAGCAAGTGAGTGTCAGGGACGATGAGCTAGGAGGCAGGACTAGGAACTAGGAATAGGAACTAGAAGCTAAAAGCACGAACAGGAACTAGGAACAAAGGGCAATGAACACGGAACAAATGAACAGGGGACAGGGAATAAGGAACAAGCAAGGAACAAGGAACAAGGAAATACGAAATGGAAAAGAACGCAGCACCTTCTCAAAGCACCATGCAAGAAGCTGTTGAGTCTGTTTTTCTCTGTCTCTTTCTCTGCTAAGTTATAGGAGTTTAAGGTGATAGCACCAAAGGGGATGGGCTGGGAACAGATAACTCGTGGTCGCTTCGACGTATGAAGGAAGCGAGAAGGCGACGAGGTACGGGGTACGGAGCGGACGAGTCAGGAGCACAAAAAAAACGACGGGGATCCGGGAAATATATACAAACTAGTAGTCTAGTTGCCAGTCTATTTTTCCGTCCTGTGGTTGTCTGTTTGTTTGCTTGTCACCTGCGTTTTTCACGTTCTCACAGAGTCGTGTGAGTGGTGGTACAACCGGTGGTGGAACCGTAGCGATGTGAGCTTGGTGGTTTGTGCAAATCAGCCCGGCTGGTTTTTAAGTCTTGTCACCAGTGCGTGAGGGATGCCGGAGGGTGGTGTTCAGACGCCGCGAGCGAGCCTCACTAAGCGGCCGGCAAACCAAGGGAAAAGGGAGTTTGCCCAGTAGTTGTGTGGGGCCGGTGGATTGTTCTCTGGGAGACGCTGTTAAGGGCTTCTCTCTGGAAGGGGGAGCGGAACAAAACAGCAAAGAGCGAGAGCACCAAGGTGGTTATGGCAGTGGTGTTTGTGGAGGAGTCACGGGCGACGGGGTGGCGTACGATTTATTAGGGAGCTCCAGTAGCTTTGACTGTAGCAGAATCAGTTGGTCGTAACAGCACAACCGTCGTACCGTCGTTAGTATATTTAGCTGGTGTTTGTGGTCTTCCCACTGGCCCCTGGAAAAAAACAAAATGGCAGGCCCGGATCTCATCTGGATCGGTTGTCTTAGCACTCCGGCACACAACGCAAATTTTTTACGCTTTGGGCGTTTTCTGCGGGGGCGGCGGCCAGGCGGGCGGGTGGGCGGTTTTGGGGCGACGGCTGTGCGTGAGCGTACGGATTTTAGGGGGTGCTAGGCGATGGGCCGCCTACAGCGGGCAGGCCGGGCCGCTTCTCAAGAGGGTTCCAGGAGGGCAGGTGTAGGGGTTAAAGGGGGTTTTAGGGGGTTTTAGGGGGGTTTTAGGGGGTAGGTTGGGCTATGGGTTGGGCTGGGCTAGCCGTATATAATATGGAGCCTTAGGGGGTCTACGGAATGAGGATGGTGGAGTTAGGCTAGAGCTTATGAGACAGGCGTATGAGATACCTACCACCTAGCAGTACCAGTACCAGTAGCAGATATTCTGTGAGTTGGGCTAAGGCTAGAAGTGGAGGATTTGCCATTACGCAAGGTAGCAATTATACGCAATTGCACCGATTAAGAAGGTATACGAAAAAAGACCAATTCCGATGTCCGCTGTCCGCCGTGGCCGTTGGCCGTTGGCCGTATACCTGGAGCTTCTCCCACGACCGATTGGGGCTTCCCTCTCATCAGCCACCACCGCAACCATTTCATATGGCCATGGGCTCTGGCCGTCGTGACGACGCTTCAAAGCCCGCATCCGTCCTTTGGAAAGGAATGCTCCTCGTGTGCGAAACATGGACCTGACTGTAGCAATAGTCTAGCCATGGCGGTGGTTACGGCCATGGCCATGGCCATAGGTGATGTAGCAGTGGTGTTCGGGTGTGTGAAGGGTCATGCTATGGCCCTTGCCCGGGGCTCCGACTGGGGCCATAGACCATAGGTCATTGGCTATAAACCATAAGACTATAAATCATAGGATTAGCTCTATTACTATGCCTATGACTACGTTACTGCTGTGTCATAGTACATGAAGACCGTGGGCCGTGCTACTCTTCCATACGCTAACGAGAGCTCCAAGATGGCGTTCGTTCGGCTAAAGAAGGCTACGTCCTCCCACTGTCCCCCTGGTAACCACTGTAGCTGGCCTACTGCCCAGCCCCCTCCGCCCACCGCCCCTTCTGGAACACCCACACCGCACATTTTAGCAACCTCCCACATTGCCTCCCCTTGCACAGGACAAAGAGCGTTCAGCAGGTTCAGCAGGGTCCTATTGCGGGTTTGGGAAGTTATGAAATGCTACAGTGATAGGCTGGCAATGTGAACACCCGCACACCATACACGCACGTTCTGGGCCAGACCCCTAACCGTGTGGTGCCAAGGTCACGACACTGGCCAGTCGACCCATTCCACAATTCTCACATCTCCATACTACACTCTCCACATTCCTGCTAGTCCAGCGGGTCTACTTCCCCTTGACAAACACCCGTGCCTTTGTAGTGTTGGAACGTTCCAGCCCAAACGGGTTTTGTCGCCATTGTTGAGATGTGTGGTCCGGACCGTAATCCAATACAGCCAACGTTCATGATCTGGGCCCAATAAGACTTCTAGCTGTTACAGTGGACCCCTATCTACGCCTCTTGCATTGTAGATAAGGCTATTTGTTTTCTCGTGGGCCGCGTCCTTCCGGTCATCTTCGTCAAGCGTGGTGTGTATATGAACGGGCACCTCATTAAACATGACCATCTCTCCCCATACGCGCCCCTGTCCATTACGCGTGGAGCTACTATACACACAGCACGAATCTAGAAACACCCTAAAATGAAGAACACTAAATCGTTGTTTTTCCTTTTTGGGGTTTATTCTGTATAGTTACTCTGTGTACTGTAACTGCCTTGCTTGAATCACTCCTGATTAGCAGAGCTACTCTCTTTTTGTTAGCTGAACTATTCTGTTTAATCATCTTGTTTAGCTAAACTATTTAGTCCTGTTTCGTGTAATTATTGTGTAATCATTCTGTTTAGTGTTGTCACCCCCGTTAAACGATGTCCATGGTTTTTCAGAATCTGTTTAATCACGAATTATGGCTTCCTCACTCATTCAAAGTCATCAACTTTTCTTCCATTACGCCTAGCATCTGACTCAAACCACTAAGCAGGGCAAACATCTCGCCATTCATCTTTTCTGCTGAGTACTGAGAGTCGACAAATAAGCTCATATCTAGGCTTGGAACGCCTCCACGTGTACTATCCAGAGTAGTCATTGTAGTAGCAGTAGAGATTGACACTGAATCGTCCCTAGAAGATTGAGAACTCACAGAAGACCCGGCCCGCTGTGAAAGGAAAGGTAACGTAGGTGGCTGTGTACCGGTATTGGTCATCTTGCGTTTAATAATTACACCAGACGATGGCACTGTTGATGGTACTGACGATGTCGACTGTACCTGTGCGCCGTAGGGATTGGTCTTCTCCGTTAGCGGTGTCATTGCCATTGGCGCACTGGACACATTCACTCCAAATTGATTCACATTTTCGTCCTGTTCTTCGGTACTGGAACCATTATTCAAAAGCTTTGGGAAACCAGCCGAAGTTGGTGTGGGCATCTGTAGAGAAAGGTTTTGATGATTGCGCTTCGTTTGTGACTTTGCTTGTGTAGATTTTTGTAGTGTTGGCGTAGAGCTGTTGTTCAAGGTAGCATTCAATGGCTGCAACAGAGGCGATGGATTGTTTGGTGACTGAATGGCCTTCATAGACATACTGGTTTTGGAAGGAGATGATGTCAACACACTCAACTTCGCTGGCGATGCCAAGTTGTTCGCCTCTCGCTTTGGAGAAGGTGTAGAACGAGCAATAGCAGGTGGAATGGGGGGGACAGCAGCAGTTGGCGGCAAAGGCGAATGTGCTTGTGATTGCGATTGTGCTTGTGACTGTGATTGCGATTGTACTTGTTGTTGAGGTTGAGGTTGAGGTTGAGGTTGCTGTTGTTGAGGTTGCTGAGGTTGTTGCTCAGGCAGTTGTTGTAGCTGTTGATGCGGGTGATGCTGTTGATGCTGCGACTCTGGTTTTACTTGTGGTAGTATCTCTTGTTTCTGTAACTGTGGTGGTGCTTGAGATGGAGGCGGGGTTGAAATATGAGATATAGCAGTTGTCGTGGCAATAGTAGGTCTTCTCTGTAACCCTGCATTCAGAGTCTTCCTTGTCTCTAGTACTGCTGCTGACTGGCTGTGGATGAGAGTATTTGCCCTTGATCTTGGTTTTGGTGGTTCCTCCTTCTGACTGGGCTCGATATCATCCATGTTTGGGATCTCAATCTCAACAAGTGGTGTGGCGACTCTTGGAGTAGATGTAGGAGCAGAACCCAAAGTATTAGGGTGATTATGCATTGCCAATGTCGAAGAGGTACGTGGGAGCTCAACATCGTTGAGATATCTGTCCTCTTCCTCTTCTTCATTAAATTCTGGTGCCTCTTCAAACAACTGCAGTAAAGACTTCGGTACTTCTTTTCTGTTAAGGGTACCATTGGCCTTTAGCGTTGATCCAGCATTGTTATATGTAGCAGTATTCTTGCTGTATGTGATATTGGAAGTATTTGCGTTAGTATGGTTAATAGTAACAGTATTGGAATGCATCATAGCACCTTGGTAGCCTGTCTGGAATTCGTCATCACCGTCGTCGTAGTCCCCTTCGTCAAAGTTGAACTGGTCGTCATTGTTCTCGTTCAAGTTGATGTTGTTCATATTTATATCATTTTCCAGAATATACTCATTGCTGCTTAAAGAGTCGAAATCCCACTTAACTTCAATTTCGCTCTCTTCTTGCTCGTCTTCAACATTCATTATGATACTCTCCCTCGACGACCTTTTCTCTCTCCATAGCAAATACCTGGAAATTAACTCCTTTAACGCCGATGTGGGGGTATTCTTGTGAAATTTGACAAATTTTGATTTCAGCAACTCTTCAGCGCTTTGTCTCTCTGTTGGATTCTCATCAAGACACAGCGCGATGATCTCCTTCAACAGAGGAGAGTATTGCATACCATCTAGTCTAGGAGGCTTGGACTTTGTGATCAGCTGCATCGCTCTCATGGCCTCTTTGTCACAGTATGGAGGATTGCCCGTTGCAATTTCATATATGGTAATACCTAAAGACCAAATATCGGCCTTCACGTCGTACGAAGTGCCCTCCATTATAACCTCTGGGGCCATCCAGTATGGCGTACCTGCCATGGTATTTCTTCTCAAATTATTCGAAGAGAGCTGAGCAGCAACACCAAAATCACATAGCATGACTTTGCCTTCATTGGTAATGAGAACATTAGCAGCCTTGATATCTCGGTGGATAACATTTTGTTTGTGAATGTACTGGAGAGCAATGAGAAGTTCTCTAACGATAACACCAATGTATTTCTCCTCTACTCTTCCGGATTTCAACAACGTACGCAACGACCCACCAGCACCATAATCCATGATAATCCATAGCTTCGTGCCGTTAAGGTAGGACCCATAGTAGTGCGTCACGTTTGGAACGTGCTTGAGATGTGAGAGAAACTGAATCTCCATTTGAACATCTTTAACTTCATCATCTGTAGTGTCCAAGTTCAACACTTTAATGGCATATACTTGTTTCGTCGCACGGTGAATACCCTTGTATACAATTCCGAACTTACCACGGCCTATAACCTTTGTTCTCTTATATATCTGGGTTACGTTAGACATGTTGTTATGAATCTGTTATGGCCTGAACGAGAGCGTAGTAAAGGTTCTGGCAATATGTACCCCGTAGTACGATCCAAGACTGGTCTATGTGTAGTGTTTCAGTCAAATATTACCCTTAATGGCGCGTACAAAATAGGAATTTTCCCCCTATTACTGCAAATTACAAAGAAAGGTGCTTTTGATAGTGCCTTGATGTTCTCCTGGGGAAATGGGTCCAGGTCCCAATCAAAGATACTCTTACACACAAAGGATGTGTATCTCAAGCCAAGATTAATTCGGTTTGTACAAATCGAATCTCAATCCCTGGAAACCAGTACTTATCGACAAACCCGCTTATATTTGTCCCTTGTTCTGCCTTTCTAATGGATCAAATATATTTCTGATCTTACAACCTTTTAGACCCACCCAGATCACATTCGCGGAGCCTCGCAGAATTGTGTCGTTGAAAGGTTACCCGGCTCGAACAAAACCAAATAATTAATACTGAACATCTTTGCTTATCTACATTAATTAGTGAAAACGATAAGAAGGGGTTTGGGTGTATTGGATTCATGCATCAACAAACTCGGTCTCATCATCGGTCGGAGGATTGCTATCTTTCTTCTGCTGATAGTGTTCTCTCTCAGGAGGCTGTCGGTCTATCTTCTTCGAAAAACTGAACTCGTCTTGATTAGCATTCAAAGCAGAAATCAATCCGGCAATTCTGTTTGGTTTGATAGTAGCTGGTGGAACCTGCTGTTTGGATTCTGGCAACTCCTCTTGTGATCGGCTTCCATCAGACCCGACTTTAATATTTAACCCTTCAGTCGCCCTATCAAATGTCGTCTTTGGGTGTTTGTCGGTCTCACTCTCAAGTGTTGATCCTTCCAGCCCATTGTAAGGTTCTGTAGTAGAATCAGTTTGCGGTGAAGACTCCAACTCATCGTTCAAGTCGCCTTGTGAGGTGTCTAACATGGTAGATATCTGCGGTATAGATTCCCTCGCAGATTGTGGTGGGCTATCTGTAACCTGATTTATCAATGGAGAAGATTTATAGCCATTTAAATCCGATAATTTTGGATCCACTAATGACTCAGCAGAGCTGTACGTTGACAATCTTGAAGGGTCGGGCGTGCCAACTATGAATTTGTATACTGAATCATCAGTACTTGGCGTGATTTTGGTGGTAACAATGTTGCTATCCAAATCCCAAATACCAATCTTGGCCCAGAATAGCTTAGCTCTCAATCTGGAAAACTCTATCCATGCTTTTTTCAGAAGGTTGTCATTGTTCAGCTTCCAAATATCGGTCTTCAAAGACCTTAAGAACGCAAACATTTCACAAACACTTCTTAACCTGAACAAACAGTAACTGCACAATGGGTATTGATGAGCAACAGCGGGACCCGTAGAACCGTTCAATGTGGGAGTCGAGTCCTGCTTGACGTACACTTTCATAATATAGAGTCTTGAGTGCTCCAGAATATCATTACGAGACTCTCCACAAAGAGCACAAGGCTCTTCCAGTGCGACAGGTGGACTGTGCGCAGGATATGAGTAGAGATTCGACTTCACATCAGACTCTTGAATCTTGTCGGATTGGAAGTTCAATCTGTAGGTCTCGTTTATCCCCGAAACTGGTTCAATGGAAACACGCCCTTCGATAATGGCGCTCATAGTCGGCCGTTTGTTAAGCCAACTGATACCAGGAGCACTGTCCAATCTTAAGGAAGGGTCGATATCGTCAGCAAGAAGCCTCTTGATGAACTTGGTATCAGTATCCTTGAGGTTTTCGTAGTCCTTAACTGTCTGGACGAATTTTTTGAACTCACTGAAGAACTTGAGGTCATATCTCATTGAGTCGATAGTTGGAGAGTAGAGAGTCTGCTTCTGCGTTGTGAAGAGAACATCTGCAGACCTGTTGGATGAACTCACAATCATGGAGCTTCTCTTGGAGCTGCTTTCATCGAGGTCCCTGTCTCTTTCGTGTAGTAAGTCCTTCAGAAGTGACAGCTGGCTCTGTAAATCACCAATCACAGTGTCCTTCTCTCTAAGCTGATTCACCAGGCTGTCATTTCTTTGCTGGACCGCATCGGTTTCCCTTCTCGCGTCGCTCACCATCTTGTCAGCCTGGCCAAACAGCTTCTCAGTTAGGTCATCGAGCTCATCTTCAAACTTCTTGGTCTTAGCCTGTGCAGCGAGCTTCTCGTGGATTTCAGTCTCCAGCTTCTCGTCGAGCCCTCCAACACGTGTCACGAGTTCTCTGTTCTCCACGAGCAGTATCCTATTCCTCTGCTCGATGTTGTCTCTCTCGCCGAGCTGCTCCTTAAGCTGTGTATTCTGTTTTTCGAGCTGTGCGATCTTGCTCTCCAGGTTAGACTGTTTCTCAATCGACTCGATAAGCTGTGTAGACAAAGACGTCACCTGCAACGACACACGCTTGTTTTCCTCTTCCTCGGTCACGGCAGACATAGCTCAGTGATACAAAGGTGCCTCTGCAGTCGAAGAGGGCGTGTATAGAACAGCAGCAGTGCGTGGTCTCGTCAGTAGCGAGTCCTGAGCTCTAGAATGTACAAAAGTCGTCTGTGGGGTTCGTGATGATGCTACACGATCTGTGGAACCAGGTGAGGCGATTACCCAATCAGCAGCAACAAGCAACGGCGCAACAAAGATGGGGGAACCGGAGATAACACAACGACACCCACCGAAATCGAAAGGCAGCAAACAAACACAGAGCACAACGATTGAAGCGAACGGCCCGGCTGTCCACAAAAAAAAAACTCTCAAAGCCGCTTTTTCCTGGCGTTTTTCTGTCCTCTTTTTTTCTCTCCATCACGCCGCCTTTGCGCTCCTCTCGCTGTTTTTGCATCATCGTCCACAAGATCCTTCTCGAGAAGTCCGCTGTTGGCACACGCGCGCGCTGGCAGAACGAGCTTCTTCAGATGGGCACACCGCGGGCGCGCGCGCGTTACGAAACACGAAAACCAAAACATATTGTGCCCACAGCGGGTTTAAGACAACGGGCGCAAAGGGCACGAGACGGCGGTAAAGGGCAATTGACCAGGTAGAAAAGTCGTTGCAACGGCGGTTGGTGTATATTCGTCAGTCAGTACGTTCTGGTGCTCTTGTCGCTACGTTGTGGGGCATCAAGCACGTCTAGAAGAGTCCCTTGTTGCCTCATCCTTGCAAGGCTTCGTTTTAAACGTGGTCGGACGACCTCTGCACTTTGAAACCGGCGGCAAAGCGCCACAGAGCTTTCAACAAGGTGTTACGGGCCTGAGACGTCGATTCAGTCACCTACAGGGCAATGAAGAAGCGTGAGTCCGAAGCTTCAAGGCGCTCATTGTCAACACGGTCCATAGCGAGCGATGCCACGACAGGCTCCACGGCACCGCCGTACAAGTCATCAAGTGGGTCGCTGCTATCCAACTTCAGAAAACTATCGTCCAAGAGCTCTCGATCTTCCAATGACGATTCACAGTCCACTTCCTCGTCACATCACTACAATATCTCGAGTCCCCAGTTGATCCAGACTTCCTCGACAACATTGAACCCGAGCCGCCGTTCCGCTGATCTTCTCTACCAGCAGCAGAACAGTATAGACGCGGGTCCTTCAAGAACAGGAAGACATTCAAGCGTAAGCTCTATGTACTCGTCCCAGTCACAGAGTTCTCTTTCCCTGAACAAGTCCACCACCTTGAACCAGACCAACTACTCAACCTACGATTCTTCCCCGCCATCTGCAGAACATTCCCGAAGATCGTCACAATGGACAATGGATGAACTCAGGAGCCCAGTTAAGAAGTCGGCTCTTCACAAAATCGCAACAAATAACTCTTCCTTACTGTCACCTTCGGGTTCACATCATGTAAAGGTCTCTGAGTCAGAAGATTTCTATCTCCAACAGCCCAAGGAGTCTTGGGAGATTGACGAATTGTTCGATAGGTTGATGGAGAAGCGGGACTTCAAGTCGCTACCTGATGCTGCCAAGCAGCAGATGAAGGACTATCCTATTCAAAAGAAGTGGATGTTGATCTACCAGGATGCGCTCTCTGAGCGGAAGAAACGCGAGCGGACACGCAAAACTGGCGAGAACCCTACAAGCCCTGAGTCCTATGTCAGATTGCTGATGGACAAGGCTATATCGGCAAGACAGTTGGGAAACCTATGGGTGAGCTTGCGGACTGAACCAGTGAACTGGGTTAACGATTTTATTAATGCACAGGGTCCTATTGCATTGGCCAATGTTTTGCAACAACTGCACACCAGATCTACTACCGATTTACTCAATGACGAGTTCTTCGAGAAAGAGACTTCCATAATCAGGTGTCTAAGGACTATTATCAATAACAAAAGAGGCGCAAATTATGCGTTGGAGTCGAAAATTGTTGTTCCTGCAATCACAGGGGCTTTGGTGTCTACAAGATTGGCCACGAGAAAGTTGGTCTCCGATATGTTAAGTTTTCTTGCGCATTATGAGCCTCCCGATGGATATGATCAGGTTCGACATACAATGCTTTCAAATTCTGGTGATAATATTCACTTCCAAGCCAGAGCTTTGGATAAAAGAAATTCTGTGCTCGGCTCTATACCACATTCAAATATGACCAGGCTCGAGCAATGGCTTAGAGTTGTTCTACAAACTATGGACGGCAGAGGGAAGTTAGGATCTATGGTGGGTGCAAGTGAAGAGCTGAAATCAAGTGGTGAATCTCAACTTTTAGATTACGCATTGTCCACCATGGTTCTCATCAATGCACTTGCCAAAGGTTCTAATGACCTTCAAGTCAGAGCGCATGTAAGGGCGCAGATGAAGTCGGCAGGACTACAAAAGATCTTTAAAAAGTTCCATTCCCTACAGAACGATTTGATTGAAGACAAGATCCGTGAATACGAAGATTCCGAAGCGGAAGACTATGATACGCTCGTAACTGCAAAAAGAATTGGTGAGGACGTTGACTTCAACGATCCGGTCTCCATGGTGAAAAACATTTGGCTAGCTATTCAGAACACAGATTCAGAGAACTACTTTATTTCTGCTATTCAACATTGGTTCATGTACCAGTCTGATCCATCTAAGACACCTGAAAGTGCTGACTTTGTTCGTTCTTTCCGCTTGATTGATGGCTTGATCTCCAATTTGAATTCTACTACTAATGAGGATTCTGCCTTAGGTGTGGCTATTAACAAATTAAAGGATGGTTTACAAACTGATGATATGGCTCGCCGTGCTATCAGGGATGCTCGAGAAGCTAACAAGAGGGCTGAAGAGGCTATCGCTGAACGTGACGAGTTGGCGAGACAGATCTCGCTGGGTACTGATGGCATGCTATCCAAATTAACCAATGAGCTCAGAGAGCAAGAGATTATTTTAATGAAACAAAGGAAGCTGAACGAAGATACCACGTCAGAGCTTGAAGATCTAAAGAAAAAGAGAATTCTTGAGAATCATGAGCAAGAGCTTGAAATGAGAGAGATGCTGATTCTTTTGAACAGTGCAAACGAGACATCTAATCTAACAGGTAATGATGAGCTCATTTCCAAACTTAAGGGGAAGCTTTCACAAAAGAAAAATCAGTTAAGACAAGCGACTAGAGGATACGGTGCAACTGTTGAGCCAAGCACTCGATTGAGGGCGTTGAGGGATAGAATGGATGATATTGAACAACAAGCGAGACAGCTGGAAATGACCAATTTCGAAGAACTAAAGAAATCTACACCAATTCCTGTTACTATCTCTTTAAGCAAGCCGGTTCAAACACGAAAGAAAGTGATCAAGAAGCAGGATGAAGTTCAGAAACTGGAAGATGCTAAGAAATTGGAAGAGCTGAAACGTCAATTAGAATCTTTACAATCAGATTCCAACGACATAATGAAGTACGATATTGATGCTAAGCAGAAAGAACTGCTTCAAAGGCAGAAAATGATTGCTATGGACAGGCTTAAGGAACTTCAGACGAAGTTTGAGAACTTGAATATTGACTTTAATTCCTCTGAGGATGATCAAGGGTCTTACCATTCCTTGGATCCAAAGTTCAACTCCCAATTGAGTGCTGAGATTGATGAAATAGAAAAACTGAGCGACTCACTTCATCGCAAGTTGGATGCTGAAAATGAATCGATCAAGTTGCCTTCGAAGTCTTTCATGGAGAAGCTTGAAGCCAAATATGAACGCGGGAAGAAGGACACTGGTAATAGGAATGTGGAATATAGACCTCCTGTTGTTATGGACGAGGTCGGAAGTAGGAAGGGTTTCGAGCCGGCTTTTCTCAAAGAGTTATCATCGTCTATTAGTAAGGCTGAGCCAATACCCGATGCTGATGAGACTGAAGAGACGATAAAGGAATCAACCAAGTCTGATGTTGTTACTGAACCACAAGCCATATTAACTTCAGCTCCACCGCTAACCCCAATACAAGAGTCGCCTGTCATCAGCGACAAAGCACAATCTGTGCCACCGACTCCTTCTCCATTCGTCAGTAACCCAACACCCGAATCTACTCCACCGGTTCCACCTCCACTCCCTCCATTCCTTAGGGGACCATTGTTCAAGTCAACGCCATCACCAACGCCAGGTAACTCTGATTCTCCGGTTCCTTCGCCTTTATCTCGTGATGATTCTGATTCCCCTGCTCGTTCATCTCTGTATGATTCTAGTTCTCCAGCTCCTCCACATCCAATTGCTGAAGACCCCGATGCCCCTGTTCCTCCACCTCCGATTGTGCGACACTCCAAAATTCCGGTTTCTCCACCTCCAATTGTTGGAGAGACAGATTCACCTGTTTATTCACCGTCAACGGTTGAAGAGGTAAATTCCCCAGTTTCTTCACCTCCAAAGATTGGAGGCTCTAATGCCCCTGTACCTCCGCCACATCCAAATGCCGAAGACTCCAGTGTCCCTGTTCCTCCACCCCTACCTCCGCCGGAATCATCTGGAGCTCCACCTCCCCCACCCCCTCCACCTCCAGCATTTGGCGCTTCTATTCCACCTCCACCACCTCCAGCATTTGGTTCATCTATTCCTCCTCCTCCGCCACTTCCTTCAGGAAAATCTAGATCAACAGCACCAAGTGCTCTTCTTCATGTCTCTTCATCTTTGTTTGACACTTATCCAAGACCAAAAACAAAACTTAAACAGTTACATTGGGAAAAGGTTGAATCTACTGAAAATTCTTTCTGGGAAGCTAGTACATCCAGTTATGAAGTTGCCGAAGAGTTGATGAACAAAGGTATCTTTGATGAGTTAGAGAAAGTTTTCCCTGCCAAGGAGATTAAGCAAATCACAAAGAAGAAAGCTGGTGAGGTCGCAAAGATTACGTTCTTGGCGAAGGACGTCTCTCAACAAATACAGATTAACTTACATATGTTCAACTCCTTATCTGATGAACAATTAGTCAGCAAAATCTTGAAATGTGACCGTTCTGTTCTGGAGAACATCAGTGTGATTGAATTCTTGGGTAAACAGGAGCTATGCGAAATCCCTAATAATCTAGCCAGAAACTTGGAGCCATATAGAACTATTTGGGTTCGGGGATCTGAAAAACAACCTGAGAAAGATCCAAATGAGTTGGATAGATCTGACCGTGTTTATTTGGAGTTATTCTACAACTTACAGGACTATTGGAGTTCTAGAATGAGAGCTTTAAGGGTGATTACAACGTATGAGAAGGAATACAGTGACTTGGTCTATAAGTTAAGATCCATTGATGAAGCAACAGAGAGCATTACCAATGCACAGCATTTGAGAAAGGTTTTTGACATCATCTTGGCTGTTGGTAACTACATGAATGACAACTCAAAAAAGGCACAGGGTTTCAAGCTGAGCACCTTACAAAGATTGACATTCATGAAAGATGATAAAAACAGCATTACGTTCTTGCATTATGTTGAAAAGATCATTCGAAAAGCCTTTGCGGAGCATCAGAGTTTTATTGTGGAACTTGAGAAGGCTTCTGAGGTTGTGAAATTGTCAGTTGAACAGTTGGCCAACGATGCGAGGGACTTTACCAATAGTATCACGAATGTCCAGTCATCTATTGATGTTGGTAATTTGAGTGACTCTTCCAAATTCCATCCCAAAGATAAAGTACTCTCTAAAGTTCTTCCGGTATTGCCAGAGGCTAAGAGAAAGAGTCAATTGCTCAAGGATCAAGCTCGCATCACTATGATTGCGTTTGATAAGCTCATGAGGTACTTTGGAGAAGACCCGTCAGATTCATTTGCTAAGAACTCCTTCTTTAAGAAGTTTGCAGATTTTGTCAACGAATATAAAAAGGCACGTCGTGAGAATTTGCTGAGAGAGGAGGAAGAAAGAATCTACGAACAGAGAAAGAAACTCCTTGAAGCCTCAAAAACATCTCCTTCTGGAAATGACATTAGCGCCGACGATAATGGTGAGAACGTGATGGATGCCTTATTGGAAAAGTTGAAAGCCGCCGGTCCGGCTAGGGGACAGGCTTTGAGTGCAAGAAAGAGAGCCCAGGCACGCAGAAACATGATAATAAAGAAACAAGACGACGATGATGACGATGAAAACTCTGATGATGAAGAAGACGTTTCTTCTTCTCCTCAATCTCCAGCAAAATCAAGCACATCCCTGGGAGATGCACCAATGGATTCTGATTCTATTCTTTCTACTACTGAAGACGATGATGTTGGGTCTAGAGCAAGAAATTTGTTACAAGGTTTAAGATCTGGTAGTCTTTCGGGGCGTACAGAAGACCGTAACATGTCAGTTCAAATGCTTCGACAACAGCAGAGACTGAAAAGGAAGCAAACTGATTCATCGCTCTCATTAAGGGATGATTCCTCCGCTATAGCGTCAGAGGATGCTCCTGCGCAAAAAAGTACCGATGAAAAAAAGCCTGATGATGAGCTAGAAGATGAGCTTAATGTTAGAGATGAATCTGATAGTAATACAGTTGCAGTTGATGCAGATTCATGATATGACTATAGTCTCAACTTCAAAACTCCGGGCCAATTGAATTTTCAAATCAAATGATTTTTCTGGTGATGCTATTTAAGGAAATAGTCATCCGAAGCGTGGTTTGATACGATCAAGTTGCGGATATTGTATATCCCTGGTAGAGAATTAAATAACTAATGACAGTCACTACATTCTATACTTTTAGTAAAGCCCAAAGGCATAATCGTAACAATTCCGATATAGTTAAAGCAATTCAAATGCAGCAAGAGGTACAAAGGTCGTAATAAAGTCATGACAAAAAGAAAAGCTCTCCACAAACTCAAGATAAAGCACTCCAGAACTTCTCCCAAATATTTTTTGGTTGATCATCCTCCCAAACGATAGCATCGATTTCCCTTCTGTCAGTATCGATATCGACATCTTCCAATTTAAGAAATAGTGGACCCCTGTACCAGATCTGGCATCCAATCCACAAAATGACCATTAGGATAACGGAGATGTATGCAGTGAAGAATCCAGAAGCTGTAAAGTTAAAGAATACATCGTAACCTTGAATGAAAACAATTACAAAAACAAAGAAAGCTGCGTAGTAAGCACCCCAAGGCATGAAGTGAGCTTTGAAAGGTAAATCGTCTCTAGAGATCCCACGACTCTTCAAGCACTGCATAAATCTAATATGGCAAATGGAAATGAAAAGCCATGCAAACAATCCTGCGACAGTACAGATGTTGAGAAGCCAGTCGAAACCAACAGAAGCCTTAGATGTAGTACACAAATAGGCTAATGAACCCATAGCTGCAGTGGCAATAACACCAAAGTATGGAACACCTAACTTGGAAGTCCATGTGAAACACTTTGGAGCATTACCGGAGATTCCAAGACCATAAAGAATACGTGATCCCACATACACGTTAGAGTTGGCGGCTGAAATGATTGTGGTTAAAATGACTGCGTTGAAAATGTGGTTTAGAACCGGTGTACCAGCATTCTCGATGGCGATGATGAATGGTGAGGATGCAATATAGGATTCCTCAGAGGACAATCTTGGCTCGTTATAGGGAACAAGTAAGCCAACAAAGAATAAGGAGAGGATATAGAAGAATAAAATTCTGAAAAAGACCTTGTTAATAGCTCTTGGAACAGACTTTCTTGGGTTTTTCGTTTCACCAGCGGAGATACCAACAAGCTCAGTACCTTGGTAAGTGAAGGATGCATTAATGAGAGAAGAGACCCAACCAAGGAAACGACCCTTTGAAGTACCAGGGAACAAGTAACCTGGACCCCAAGCACCTGGGTTTCTCCAGTATCTGAATCCAATAGGGCCCTGGTCACCTGCACCACACACCATGATGAATGCATAGAGGATGAAACCAGTAATTGCGATGACCTTAATGGCAGCGACCCAGAATTCAATCTCACCATAGAATTTCACTGGGAAGAAGTTAATAGCAGTGACAATGATCCAGAAAATGGTGATCCAAGCAGCGAGAGGGACGGTATCAGTCCAGTATTCAATGACCTGGCCAATGACAGAAAGTTCAACGGCAAAAGTGGTGGCCCAATTGAACCAGTACATGTAGCCATTGGCGACCCCGAGAGCCGGACTGAGGAATCTTGCGTTGAAGACGGTGAAAGAGGATGTAACTGGGATGAAAGTGGCCATCTCACCAAGCGACTGTGTCACAAGGTAAACAATAGAACCAATGAACAAGTACGCAATCAGGGCATTGACAGGCCCGGAGAGCGAGATGGGAGTACTAAGACCAATGAACAGACCAGTACCGATTGTTCCACCAAGCGCAATCATTGAGACATGGCGAGGTTTTAGTGCTCTCTTGACTTGTGTTTCCTTGACCTGGCCATGCTCAACGTCGTCTGAGTTGACTGACTTCTTAGGGTCTGCACCACTAGAGTTTGAGCCAGTGGATTCCATTGGAGTACCACTAGAGGTAAAAGTATTGAGTTCGATAGACGATGACACGCCTGCGTCTTTTTCAATGTCTTTGATCATAATTATAAGGTGTTTTTATTTAAAATTCCTTTTGTATAAGTGTTTAACGGTGTACGGATAGTTCCACCTCTGAAAGTCTTCGTGAAAAGAATAAGACTGTGTAGGCCGTTTACAGCGTGTAGATCTGTTCAGATATGGATGATGGGCGATCAGAAGATATATGAGAGGATACGGCTGTAACTCGTGTGCCAGTTCAAAGCAGAAACTGTGGGAAAAGTTGGTTTTCGCTGTTAAGCAGGAGAAATTGAGTATAAAGAGAGTAGTAGAAGCACAATCACACCAGTAGCACAGTTATAGTATATGCACAGTTACAAACTATAACAGCAACGAACAACGAACAACGAACAACAAAAAACGAGCAACGATAGTGAGGTTCAAGAAAAGAACCAAAAATCCAGAAATCAACTTCCTCCACCCGCCATCGACGTAAAGTGCGCACTCCGACGGTTTTATTCACCGCCATGGGATGAGAAGGGTCCTAATGCTCTCTCACTGGTGTAAGATGAGGCGGGATAGCAGGCAAAAAAAGAAACGGGAGAGGCCGCATGCGGGTTGGCACACGCGCCGCACCCGGCGTACCGGGGCTTCCAACCACTCACGCACGAGAACCGCCGGGGCAAACAGGAACAATGCGATGGCCGTACAGGCCCGGAGGAACTCCCGGGGCCTTCTCCGGACCGCTTGGCCAATCAGCGGGGCGCATGTGTTTCTTCTCGCGCCGGTGATGGCCCGAAACGGCTTTGACGGCACCGCTTTTTCGCGGTGTTTCAAGCGGTGAAGCATCGAGCGGGTTCGCGATACGCATCTGTGCGGCTGGCAGCAGGCGGGAAGAGGGGCAAAGGGCAGCACCAGCGGGTGTTACGGGCGCTAACAAATTATGGCATGGTATAATGGCAGGATAACAGGATAGCAGGCTAAGTTCTCAGCCTAGTGGTCTAGTAGTTCACTAATCTAGTAGTCTAGAAATTCTAATCAGCGTAATACCCTACTAGTCTACCTTCCAGTCACCCAGGCTGGCTAACGGCGTATTTGGTCCCTCAATGCGCCATACGCAAAAAATGTGTCACTGGGCTCCCCCCCCCTCCCGGCTACCGTTACCGCAAATGTACGCGTTCTGGTTATGCGTCTCTCCAGAACGATGGTGTTCGGGTGTGTGTCGACAGATGTGTGCTGTTGACGGGGGTGTCGCGCCTAAGGCCTCATCCCAGCAATGTCCAGTTAGAGCTGCAGTGCAAGTGTGGGCAGCAGAGATCATCTACCGGTTATAGATCGGCCAAACTCCCGTCCCATTAACCATTGTCTGTATCCATAGGAACAGCTTCGGCTTACCACGATCGCTCGGTGGGTGTGTAGGCGCGTGGTGGTCTGTTGCCGGTAGCGCCGATGATGACCCACACGGCGCTGACGCCGTGTGTGGGAAGCCCGTCGACAACGCCCATCGTCCGCGCCGCAGCCAATAACGGGGCCTACTAAGTCACCATGAGACGGTGGGCTAAGGGGGAAAATGAAATAACTAAGGCCAGGGACGGAGCAGGAGCTCTGCGGTGTAGAAGGGGGATGCGGGAAGTAGTCTGTGGCATTTGTTCGTGGATGTGGATAGAGCGTAGAAGGGCGTAGGACCATCGGGGAGTCTAGGCGGCAGAAGGATGGCCTAGGCAAGGCTACCTCCCCCTAGGCGCGACCCTACGAAGAGCCTGGGCCGAGCCCTAAGCAGGACTCTCTATCCTCTATTCAGAACCCGCTAGGCAGAACCTTCTAGACAGCCTAGGCATGCTGCAACCGGACATCCGCCCAGCGTACTTTGAGATTCTGTCTAAGGACGGGGAAGCGGGAACACGACCGGTCCTAAGAGGGCTGGTTTTTTGTCCTCTCCGGTCCTTGGCACTGGCACAAAACAGCCATGTCACGAGGCGTCGAAGGATATCGTATGCTTCTGTTTTGTTGTTTTTTTTATCTTGGTTTTGCCTTAGTGTTGCTATCTGGTCTTAGTATTTGGTCTGTGCTGAGGAGTGGCTGCGGCGTGTAGCTTAGGGCATACATTCGAGGACTGGGACTAGGTCGAGGAGCAGCCGAATAGAAAATGAAAGATAGTAATGGTGACTAAAAAAATAATAGAGAAAAGAAGTAAGGAATAAGGAATAAGGAATGATAAATAGAGAATAAGGAATAGAGGATAGAGAAAAAAAAATAATAAATAAGGGTGTCAGGTCCATGGACCACAGTGACGGCTATGGCACCTGGTCTTTGTCGTACGTCACCTATACATGCTGCCTATCACTGGCTATGCGCCTTATTAGTTATATGCCTTGCCGGTTATATACCTTACGGGTTCTACGCCTTACTAGTGATATACCTTACCTACTGGTTGTGTGCTTTAATTGTTCGATGCCTTGCCCACTGGCTGGCTATGTGCCTTAGTGGCTATATGCCTTGCCCACGACTACATACCACCGCCTATGATTGCCTATAACTGTTTAGCTGCGTAGGGTGTCAGTTTGCTACTTAGTGCGGGCTTCCTACTGCCGTGGGGACGCATGTGGATCGCTTGGTGTCTTCTGATGAATATGCTAAGAACTGATGTGTAGTCCAGCGACTATCTTGAGTTGTAACGATCATATTCTAGCCAGGCTCATGCTTGGGGTCTACGAAGCACCCACATCCTTCCACTTCTCTGTCTACCCAGTAGACCTCCCACTGGACCTACTGCTACTAGCCCTACTACTAGTCCTACTAGTCCCGCCAGTAGCTCTTCCTCTTGCTCTTCCTATCACCTACCTCAGATCTCCTCTATTTCCTACTGCCGCCATATTACCACCTCCACCAGATGTCACCTCGCCGAAACAACCGTTTGACAGGCCGGTCTGGGGTAGCTTTCTCCCACCCTGCCGTCCATAGATCACTCGCCTTATCGCCCGCATTATCGTACTCCCGTCTATCCACCGTCAAACCCACCGCCCCCTCGTTGTTCTCGCTAACACAAGCACTTAGCGGTGGTGATCCCGGATACGCCTGTACTTAGCGGCCAGATTCCGCCCTACTGCCCAGATTCCGCGTCCCTTGCGACTATGTGACTCCCGCGTAGTCTCAACCGCCGTGTTCCAGTACGCGCGATACGCCGTGTTCCACCAACTACGCTAAACACGCACGCTACCCGGACTACGTCATAGGGCCTCGCTTCTCGCAGCACTTAGCGGTGCTGCCTGGACGTTCTCTGCCCGGTACCGGCGTTCCCAGTGGGGTCTGCTGGGTGGGATAGCTGGTGTGTTGCTGGTGTGTTGCTGATAGGTTTGCAGGCTGCAAGTCTGGTGGCAGAGTGTATCGTAGGCCTGCCCCATGGGCCTTTGGTACTGTCTAAGTGGTTCCTAACTGGTCCTTAAGCCCTCTCTAAGCACCCCTTGGAATCTCAGGCTCGCCTTCCAGGACTCAGGCTCCAGCGCCCCCAGTCCCTCAGACCCGCTTCCCGCATCATCCCTCACAAAAAGAAACATACACGAGAAAAAAGAAGGAAAAGCAAAAAAGAAAAACACGAGCGAGCCGCCGTGGGTCGGCCCTGGGCGCGCATCACCCACACAGCATTGGCGAAAAAGCGATAAGCGTGCATTTGTGGTGGGTCTCCTCATTTAAAAACCGACCGATCTCCCGCACAAAACACATTTGTGTTGTCATAGTTGTTGGAGTATCTGGAGTACTTTTGGTTCTCATCCATTACCGGGTTCTCGTTCTGCAAGTCATTCGCCCCGCCTCGTCGTCTTAGTCTCATCTCTTGGTGCCCTGGTCTACTGGTCTACTGACAGTCTACTAGTCGTCTAGTCTCCTAGTCCTCCTAGTCCTAGTTCCGATACTTTGTGCTCCTCCTAAGGACGCTCTACTACTTTTCTCCTACACATTTGCCCTTTGGCTATTGCCTAGATTCCTAGCCGGTTCCCTCTGGTCCTTCACTACAGCAACATCTAAGTAATATCTCTTAATACAGCCAAAATGTCCGCTGGCGGGTCGTACGAGCTAGGGGACTTTGACACAGAGTCGCAAAGACTCGGAGAGAAAAGCTTTATCTCTGGCGGCACTCCATTGCTTAAGGACCCAGGTGACGTACACTCTGATGAGTGGGTTGGTAATGTCCAGGATACAGAGGTGAAGCGTGCTCTTAAACCCCGGCATATTACCATGATTGCGCTCGGTGGAACTATCGGCACTGGTTTGTTCATCGGAATTGGCACTCCTCTCGCTAACGCTGGACCTGTCAATGCGCTCATCGCGTACCTCTTTATGGCAACTCTCGCATACTTTGTGACCCAATCGCTCGGTGAGATGGCTACGTTCATCCCTGTGACATCCTCATTCACTGTGTTCACGCAAAGATTCTGTTCGCCAGCGCTCGGGGCTGCTAATGGATATATGTACTGGTTCTCATGGGTCATCACTTTCGCTCTAGAGCTCTCCATCGTTGGCCAGGTCATCGAGTACTGGACAACTGCTGTTCCTCTAGCTGCATGGATTGGAATCTTCTGGGTCATACTCACCGCTTTTAACATGTCCCCTGTGAAATTCTATGGTGAGATTGAATTTTGGGTCGCCGCCATTAAGGTCATCGCTATCATAGGATTCATCCTCTACGCTTTCATCATGGTGTGTGGTGCTGGTGTTACGGGCCCTGTTGGTTTCAGATACTGGAGAAACCCAGGTGCTTGGGGGCCAGGTTACCTGTTCCCTGGTACTGCAAAGGGTCGTTTCCTCGGTTGGGTCTCTTCCCTTATCAACGCTGCCTTCACCTACCAAGGAACCGAGCTTACTGGTATCTCCGCTGGTGAGTCAAAAAACCCAAGAAAAGCAGTTCCAAAGGCAATCAACACCGTCTTCTTTAGAATCCTCTTCTTCTATATTCTATCTCTCTTCTTCATTGGCTTGCTTGTCCCTTACGACGACCCAAAGCTTGCATCCGAAGACTCGTATGTCTCTGCATCTCCTTTCATTGTCGCCATCCAAAACTCTGGTACTCCAGTATTGAACCATATCTTCAACGCCGTCATCTTGGCTACTATCATTTCCGCTGGTAACTCCAATGTGTACGTCTCTTCTCGTATTCTTTATGCCCTTGCGCAGAACGGCCTTTCTCCAAAGATTTTCACCTGGACAACAAAGCAAGGTGTGCCTTACTGTGCTGTTGTTTTCTCAGCATGCTTCGGTTTCCTTGGTTTCATGTCTGTCTCGAACGGTGGTACCACCGTTTTCGACTGGTTACTTAACATCACAGCTGTGGCTGGTCTCTTTGCATGGTTATTTATTGCCATTTCCCACATCAGATTCATCGATGCACTCAAGGCTCGCGGTATGTCCAGGGATGACCTCCCCTTCAAGGCCCATTTCATGCCATACGGCGCATACTATGCTGCATTCTTTATTACGGTTATTATCATTATTAACGGTTTCGATTGCTTTATTGGTACATTCGACGTTAAGAGTTTCTTCACAGCGTACATTTCTGTCATTCTCTTCGTTGTCTTGTGGGTCGGATTCCAGATTTGGTTCAGGGGTCCTATCTTCCTTAGCGCTTACGACATCGATATCGATACTGATAGAAGAGAAATCGATGCTATAGTGTGGGAAGAAGACGAACCGAAGAACCTATGGGAAAAGGTCTGGGCTAAACTCGGTTAAAGATGCATTCTGTTTTTGTGTTTCATTCATTTTGTCATCACCTGTTTTTTTCTGTATTTGATAATTTGTGAGTATTTTTCCGTGCCCTTGTGTTTAGATTTGTCTTAGTTTATTTATGTAATGATTAGAAGAATTTGATATTGATGTGTAGTTGACTACATTTTTAGGAAATGACGAATGTATTTATGGAATTGAAGTGTGTTTTCATAACACACTATTATGCAAAATTTTGAAAGGCGTTATACAGACAAGAGAAAAGGTTTAATAGCAATCAGGTTACAGGAAAAGTTAGCACTTATTCTTGATCTTGTCCTTTAAGTCCCTAATGAGCTTATCGATTTCATAGAAATTCTCAGGATCAGTAGCAAAGTCCCGGTGCTTGAGAGAGATAATGTGTTCGTCAAAGTCATCAAAGTGATTCTTACAGTTTTCGCAGTATCCAGCCACCTTCTCCTTCCGGCTACTCTGTGTGGGTTGTGAAACAGCAGCCTTCTTGACAACTTTTCTCTGTAAAGTGTTCAATTGTTTAGAAGATGCAGTGGATACAGTTGGAGCTAAGCCATTCCGTGTTTGAAATTCAGCAGACAGCGCTGATACCGACCCATTATAACCGGAAGCTTGAATCTCGGTAGGATCTCTTTTGGTCATCTCAACAAACTTGTTCTGTAATGCAGAAACCTGTCTACTAAGAATCGGAGGACGATTGAATGCAGGTAGTGGTGGTGGCATCTCAGTGTCTTCTTCTTCTTTGTGAGATGCTTCGTCAGCACAAGTCGTTGTGGTATTCATCATCGGGTCATTAGGATTGGTTGTCGTCTCATTGTGCATGGTAGTGTCCTCCAGTTCCGTATTACCAGTAAACGTAAAAGCTTCCTTCTCATAGACTTGGCGAAGCCTTCTTCTAAATCCAGCGAGTTGTTGTTCCCTGTATTTGCGTTTTCTCACCTTACGCTCCTCAAACATATCTGATGGGTCTTCTTGGAAAAGTGAGTGGCCTGCAGAAGACCGGTAGAGCTGAGGCCATGCTTCCTTGGATCTCCATTCTCGAGCAGAAACAGGTTTAGCGATATCACGAAGGTCAAATACGTGGAAGAAGGGGCCCCGAAAGTAGTATATGTCGTCTCGCTTGGCACTAGGATCTCTGTCTGCTACACCGTGCAACTTCTCGTCCTGCCACATCGTAGACAAGTGTGCATGACGATCCTGTGGTAGTTTTTCACCTAAGTTCTTGAAAAAACGGAACACCTTATTGTAGTCCCATACTTTTATGCTATCATTGTTCGACATGTTTTTAGGCAGGTCTTTCTTAGCTCGTTTCGTGATGACAATGGTGACGTTGTTATCGAAGAAAGGCGCTAACGTAGCACCTGCCCCTAGAAATAGCTTCGTAGCCGACTCTCTCTCCCTGTTTGAAAAGTCCTGAGCATTGCTTAAGTCAAAGTACACCACTGTGCACTTCATTATAGCCTTCCATTTCTTCTGCCATTCCTCCAAATGCAGGGCCTGGGGCCGAGTCTGTTGTGCGTTGCCAAGCTGGGCAGGTCTCTCCAGGTCGCCTTCTCGAGAAGCCGTCGCCACTTTTTGCCTTTTCACACTCGGAGAGTTCGTGCTGATATCTCTCAATGGGTGTCTGGAAGCTTCCATGTTGGCGAAGTTCCCGTAGCGGTGGTGAGTGATGAGATGCAAAGTAGCGTAGTTGTCCAATGAAACAGGCGAAAAGCTGATGGATCACGAACCGCGTCGTCTGATACTATGGGACCACCTGCAAATGCTAATTTAAAGGGATTATGTGGATGGTCAATATCAGAAGAACACAGCTGTGTCGCTTCGAGAGGTTTTCTCAAGGCGGCAAGAATTTAAGGCGGTTTGAACTGGATTGCTAAGAAGGCCGAAGCGCCCTGGTGAAAGGTAAACAAGTTGGTAGAGATGAAGCACGGTGCGCGACTGGCGGGTAACCGGCCCCACCATATTAGGAAGTATACTTTGCAAGCACTCAATACGCGTGTATTAACGAGAAAAAGACGAAATCAACAAGTGGACGTCCGATTCAAAGCTCATTTCAGGGCTCGTTTGTGTTGTATTGGAGAAGAGGGCAGTGGTTGTTTTACAAAGGTTACGGGAATCATGGATAAGAAGAGCAGGACTTTGGATCTTTGGTCGCATATGGTCTTATATGCAACAACCTAAGATTTCATACTACAACGGACTTGCATACTGCTCTCACTACTCAACATTCATAAACATTAGTAATTATTCAATTGGAGAAAGTACTGTGTAAATTATGGTATGCGGAGATATGTTAATGGGGTGAGGCCAGGGAGCTAGTGGAAATGTACAATTGCTTATAAGGCACTGATCTCTGCTAAAGGGCTAAAATTCTTCATATGTAGCACATCTTCAGAGTTTAGGCCATCCTCTACTAGGTACTTCAAGCTCTTGAGCTTCGGAAGACTGTCACCTGTGATGTTCTTCATTGGGACATATAACTCAACGGTAGCAAGTTCTGGGAGCTTCTCGAGCTTGATGGCAGTCGCTCCGTAATCCATACGGATATCAGTGAGCTTCGGAAACCCTGAGATGACAATCTCGTCTGAGCTTTCTACTACTGAGTAGAGAAACGACAGTAATGGGGCATTGATGTTCAATGAAAACTGAGATTTCTTAGTATGCCCAAAAAACTTGAGACTTGTTAAGCGTGGAAAATGCGTAGAGGGGCTGGAAAGAAAGTCAATTAAGGTGCCATGAAGATACAACGAACAAAGCTTGCTAGAAAGGCACAAAATCTCCTTAGAAATATCAATAGCGTTGCTGCTGAAGTTCTGAACTCCGAGACGTTCAATCTTAGGATAAATCATGAGCACATTGCAGAGATTGGTTCGAGAACCGGTCCCTCTTCCTAGCACAATGCTGATCTCTTTGAGCTCTGGTGATTTGATTTGAGGTATCATAGCTGATTCCTCGTAGCCGTTATCAGTAATAGTCAACTTCTCTAGATTTCTGAGCTCACAATATTTATTCAGCAGGGCAGGTTCACTGTGGCTTGCTTTGAGCTCTAAAACTAATTCCTTCAAATTGTCTAGGATCCCATCCTCTGTAAATAGAATGTCTGGCATGTGTGATTGATACCTAAGTCTCTCCAAATTCAAAAGTAAAGATGACTCTGAAATATTTGTTTGAGTATCTCCGTTCGATACCTCAGAAGTACATAAATATGTCAAATCGGCCAGTCGAGGAAAACTCAGTTCTGACAGTTTGATTTGTCCATGAACATCCATGATCTCCATCACTCGCACATTAGGCCCGCTAATGTTACTTAGATACGATACCTTAGGGTCCGAGCCCCCAAAATGCATAGTCAAGTATTGAGAATTTAAATGAACATTTTCTATCTCACAGACTTGAGATAGAGAAATGCCGCTAGTAGCCGTGATTCTCGCCTTCTTTAGTTCAATGTTTTGGGCTGAAGGTATGGTTCCATACAAAATAAACTCATCCATATCTACTTCTTTGAATCCAGCTATTGATTTTGGGTTCACAACTTTGACTCTATTAATCCTTTGTAAGTCTAACGTTTTATCCTTTTCATGCGAATAAGAGTATAGAATTACCTCTCGACAGTGATGGATACTAATACGGGAAGGATCCTGGATACCGGCCATAAAAAGAGATATACGATTAGCCCCTCTAATCATAATTTTGGTGGATGTAAGAAAGAGTTTCTCGATAAAGTTGGTAATAAGATTGGTATCGTTGTCGTTGTCGTCGTCATCATCATCATTATCTACCTGGCCCACAATTGCGACAAAGTTCGTGCTTGTTCCAAAATCTGCCAGGAACTTGTCTACATCAAGCGCTGCGAGGTCCCAGATTTCAATGAGATTGACTTTTTGTGGTATCAAATTAAAATGTTTGATATGTCTTCTTGTTATTCCGACTTTTTTGAAGTATTTCAAATCTTCATTGTGATCTGTTATTATTTGGAAAAGATCTTCAGCCTTATGGTCTGTTACTGTAGCTGTGAAGTCGTTAATGCAGCTGAATTGAAGGCTATCAACTTCAATTAGTTCCGATATGGTCAAATTATTCATATCAATTGGGGAAATGAGCTCCTGGGGTTGAGTAACAAGCTATTTTATACTTCACCGAGGATATAAAGTCCTGGGGGCACCCTTCTGTGAGTTTTGTTTTTCAGGCCGTCGATCTACGACGAAAATAGAAAAAACTATGCTAGCGACTATTTGTGAGATCTAACTCGAGAAATAGCTTCATGAAGGATCTCTGTGAGCTCATACCTAAGAATTCTTTTGTTGGACTTTTCAGGATGTCTTTAAGCTGAAGCCTGCGCTCGTCAAGGTGAATCCTCTAATCAGCTGACTTAGTATAATATCTGGAAGACTATGTGCACTTTTAGGTTCTCAGGTAGCACTCTTTTTCAAATGAATCAAAGTAAATAAATAGTTCACTAGTGTTTGTAGTTATATTTAGGTCTCTAAAGTTTAATCTGTGTTTCTTTTTAAGCTTTTTAATAAATAAGTTAGAGTCTTTGGTATTTCTTCTGATAATATGTTTTGACATTTTATTACTTGAATCTTAATGGATAACGTAATCATGAAAACCATCCATAAACTTGCTAAAAAAATCGCAAGGCTTAAAAAAACTTTTAGACAGCTAGGAGTTGAGTTTTCATTCGAAGATACAAGAAATTAACTTGAAGCTAAATAATTCTAATATATTTAAACCCAAATCACATCTTTCAAGGGCATACTTCTAAACCATGGTGTCCGGATGAATGTACGGGTTTAAATATGGTGTCTGGGTGATTTGGTTAAACCAGAGTAAAGTGAAATCATACACAAAATTAAGAGATTAGTTACTATTAATAGCTATAAGGGACTGAAAAAAGCTAGCTCACTAGAGATTGAACTCTTTAATACCAATTTAAAGTTCCATATACCATCTGCTTTAGCCATATCGGTAAGGGCAACATACATCTTTTTTTACAGACTCGCTTTCTTCACTCTTGGACTCGATCTTTTTCTTGTTATATTTGTAAAGAAATATCTGCACCACAAATCTTGAGAGGTGGAAGGATGCACCACATAATAGTATGCACTCATCGAATGCTTTGTTGCCGAGTAACGGCTCTCCAAAGATTGAAGGGCTCACAACTCTCTCAGATACAACGAGCGCTGATCCATACCACAGCTATAAGATACGCTAAAAAACCATCCAAGAAAAGCATAAAGAGGAGTCTGAGTCTTCCACGTTTTACTACTGTTTCATCCCTGGCTAATATACTTGGTGTAAGGTATGAGAAACTTCTCCTTCGCCTGGAGGAAATGGGATTCGAAGATTTGACACACAACTTCATTCTGGATCAAGAAACCGCTGGGCTCATCGCGGATGAGTATGGCTATGAGGTGAATTTCTTCGTGCAAAAGGACGGTGAAGATCTTGTTCCTTCGAAGCATGCAGAGGACATGTCAAGTTGGAAAAGCAGATCGCCTATTGTGACCATTATGGGCCATGTTGACCACGGAAAGACAACGATCTTGGACTACCTACGTAAGTCATCTATTGTTTCTCAGGAGCATGGCGGAATAACTCAGCATATTGGTGCATTCTCTGTGAAGGCTCCGATTTCGAAGAAGCAGATAACGTTTTTGGATACCCCGGGTCATGCTGCTTTCTTAAAGATGAGAGAAAGGGGTGCATTCATGACAGATATCGTTGTTCTCGTAGTAGCTGCCGATGATTCAGTTATGCCGCAGACAAAGGAGGCCATTAAGCATATTAAGAAATCAGCAGTACCGGTTATAGTTGCTGTGAACAAGTGTGATAAGGAAGGTGTCAACCCAGGCAAAGTAATTGCTGATCTTGCTGCAAACGATATCGATGTGGAGGATTACGGTGGTGAAACACAGACCGTCAGGGTTTCGGGTTTGACGGGTCTTAACATGGACAAACTTGAAGAAAGCATCATCACATTGTCTGAAGTTTTAGACTTGAAAGCCCCCGACAAAAACGTTCTGGTTGAAGGCTGGATTATCGAATCCCAATCTAAGAAGGGAATGGGGCCACTAGCTACTGTACTCATACGCCAAGGTACGTTAAAGAAAGGCGACATTCTAGTTGCCGGTAAAACGTATTGTAAGGTGCGTTCAATGAAAGATGAGTCTGGGAAACAGATAAAACAAGCAGGACCAGCGACTCCTGTTGAGGTTTGGGGATGGAAAGAGGTTCCAGAGGCCGGCGATGATGCACTACAGGCTAAAGATGAGCAACAGGCCAAGCGTGTTATAGAGACCAGACTTTTGCGGGAAGAAAGAGAGAAGCAAAGTTTGGACATCGAAGTGATGAATAAGGTTCGCGTTGAGGCTAAGAAGGAAGCTGAAGAACGTGAGCGGATGAATGAGCTGAGAAGATATGGTCTTGCTGAAGATGATATTGCCGCTAATGAAACGAACAAGTATGAACCAACGCAGCAAAACGTCAAGTATATCATACGAGCTGATGTAAGCGGTTCTGCTGAGGCTATCGTCGAATCCATCAAGGATATTGGAAACGATGAGGTGAAGCTCACAGTTATTGGATATTCTGCTGGCGTTCCAAATGAGTCCGATTTGGAAAGAGCTCTTGTTACAGATGCTACCATTCTCTTGTTTAACTTGAAGTTGCCTAAAGATATTGATAGCAAGGCTCAGAAGATGGGTGTTAAGATCAAGAGCCATAACGTGATCTATCACTTGATAGAGGATGTTACTGAAGAGCTTTCAAGCAAGCTCAAACCTGTCATTGAACTGAAAGTACGTGCTGAGGCTGAAATCAAGGAAATATTCGAGATTAAAGGTAAAAATAAGAAAACGTTTAAGATTGCTGGTTCTAAAGTTACCTCTGGTGCTATTGAAAAAGCTATACCTGTAAGAGTCCTTCGAGATGGAGATGAAATCTACAGAGGAAAATTCGAAACAATGAAGCACTTGAAAGATAATGTGATTGAAGTGAAGAAAGGGAGAGAGTGTGGCTTGTCATTTGAAGGCTGGTCTGAGTTCCAGTCTGGTGACATTGTACAGACTTATGATGAGCAAGTTATTCCGAGATACTTGTGAATGGTGACCGGTGAAATAATAGAGATAACGTAATCGACCATGTACATACAGAAAACAAACTACGATCATGCAAGTAATTGAATATGTAGACTTTCAAGGAAGATATTACTTCTTGACAATTGGTTCCTCCCATTGAACACCAACCCACTCCTCGACATAGCCGACGTGCTCGCTATCAAACTCCGGGATAAAGTCTTCTTTATCTGTGTATACAATGATTGTGCCCCACTCAATACCACTGTTAATCTCTACTTCGTCCTTCTCAAAGTCAAGAATAGTCTTAGGCATGACTTGAAGTTCGAATTGGCGTGTTGACGAGGGATTGTAACCAGGTCTTGGAACAAGATCTTTCATTACTTTTGTAGCTGTTTCATCTTTTGAAGAGAAAAGAAGTGGCTTGCCACCAATGTCATAACGAAGAACCTGAAGTGGGTTGTATTCAACTACTTCACTAAAATGCTGGAATACACTGTCCTGAAGACCGGCGGAAACGGCCTGGACTTCGGGATTCTTTTCCCTCTCTTTGGAAGATGAAGAACCTTCCTCCAGGTCAAGAGCACCTTCAGCAATATGGATGTTTTCGGGGATCTTCTTACTTATTGGCTTCTTACTGAACCTCTCCTGATCAACATAAGTAAAGTACCCTGGGTATTCCGGTAGTTTGCCTGTGAGTGTTGTTTTCTTAGTTTTCTGCTGTGGAGGAGTGGCATTAGCTGCAACTGAGGAGAAAGACGGCTTGCTATTAGTGGTCTTCTGCTCAAATGGGTAGGAGTCAAAAGGATTGGAATTCGGATTAGCTGTGGATGAAGCAAACGGGCTGGAAGATGAAGTACCGAATGGATTAATGGAAGAACCGAACGGGTTCGATGTACTAGGAGTGGTATTCTTCTCATCGAAGAGGAAGTTTTTGGAGTCATCAAGGTGAAGTTTAGCATCCAAGTGTTCTTTCAACTCCGCCTGGTGTTCCTTCTCCAGCTCTGATAACCTCATTGGGTCCTTAGATACCCCTCTAATGGCTCTGACAGAGCCTGGAGCCCGGTTGCATCCATACTTCTGACAACCAAGAACATAAATAACTCGATCGTAGAGACTGCCTTCAAGAGGAGCAAATGCCTGAAGAACCAGAGCCATTGCACAATGGCAATTCTTGCAAACAAGAAGATCCCCCGAAGGACAAGAACCACCTAGCCACACTGGCTGGCCACCGATGAAAGTGTCTTCAATCGTTGGCACTTCATCTTCGATCTCTGTGTCAACGAATCCGAGGAAAACCGTAGATTTTCCAGCGTTATCAGCCTCTGTCTCCTCATCCGAGGAGTAACCATCGTATGAGCTCATAATCTACGTGACACAGATGAAGCTTTTCCACGTGATAATACCAAATTACTATTCTTTACGATGAGTGTATGCCAACTCCGATGGGCAACCCTTCTGTGAAAAATTCGAATGCCGTTAAGAAACACCCGAACACCGCGCTCGACGTCGCCCAACGCCCCGAACCTCTCATCTAAACGAGCCTGGAAAATATGCTCTGAACTGAACACCCCCCCAATTGAGAACAGTCAGCAGGAGGGAGAATAGAAAAGGAATAAGGCAATCGGCTGCCCGACGTTTCTTCAACCCTTTTGTTTTCCTATTTGCTCTTTGGTGCTTTCTTCGCTGCTTTCTCGGGTGGGTTCTGCTTTGGCTTACTCTCCCAACAATTATACGTCCAGACACAATGGAGAACGTCAATGAATACCTGAATGCTACACAGCTTATGCTTAACGAGACGTTAAAGGGGTACTTTAATTCAGCGCTTTTCCAGGAGTACAAGCTTCCTTTCTCACTAGCAGGTTCTATTATCTTGCCGGTTGTTCTATGGTTGGTGACACGCCGCGTGCTCTCTGTGACGGGTGCTACCAATGAAGAGAAGGCAATCAAGTTCTCTGTTGAGATTCCAGATGAGGCCAAACCCCACTGGAAAGGCAAGAGAATTCACCCTGTCAGCATTCTCAACGACGATGAACCGGACTTCATACAAGCTTACTGTCCAGCCACGGGTCAGTATTTGGGTAAATACAAGAGCAATACCAGAGAGGAGATTGACGAGATCATATCAAAAGCTGCCACTGCCCAGGACGAATGGAAGTCCAGCACGTTTGCCCAGCGTCGCCAGGTTCTCAGATCACTCAGCGAGTTCATTGTTAAGAACCAGGAGAACATTGCCCGTGTGGCATGTAGAGACAGCGGTAAGACCATGGTGGATGCTTCCATGGGAGAGATTCTTGTTACTCTGGAGAAATTGAACTGGATCATCAAGCATGGAGAAAGGGCCCTTACTCCATCAAAGAGACCTGGACCTTTTAACCTGCTCATGTCGTACAAGGGTGCCGAAGTACGCTACGAGCCTTTAGGTGTGGTTTCATCTCTTGTTTCCTGGAACTATCCATTCCACAACCTTATGGGCCCAATTATTGCTGCCCTCTTCGCCGGTAATGCCATTGTTGTCAAGTGCTCCGAACAAGTCGTATGGTCTTCTCAGTTCTATATCGAATTTGTTAAGACTTGTCTTAAAGCCTGTGGTGTAGACCCTGAACTTGTTCAGCTCGTCTGTACTTGGCCACAGGATGCTAACTACTTCACTTCTCACAAGGGCCTTTCTCATATTACTTTCATCGGTTCTAGACCAGTGGCACACCATGTGTGCAAGGCCGCAGCGGAATCGCTGACTCCTGTTGTCGTTGAGCTTGGAGGTAAGGATGCCTTTATGGTGTTAGATGATGTCAAAGACCTCAACGCTATCGCATCCATCATTATGCGTGGTACTTTTCAGTCAGCCGGCCAGAATTGTATTGGTATCGAACGGGTGATTGTAACAGAAAAGAATTACGATAAGCTTGTCTCAATCCTTGAGAAGCGCGTTCCACAGCTTCGTTTAGGCTCAGATATTGATCAACTCGAAGATATCGATATGGGTGCTACTATTAGCGATGCGAGATTTGACGTGCTCTCTAGTCAGATCCAAAATGCCGTTGATCAGGGTGCCCGCTTGCTGTCTGGTGGTACAAGACATCAACATCCAAACTATCCACAGGGACATTACTTCGCTCCAACTTTGCTGGTAGACCTTACTACAGATATGGAGATTGCACGCGAGGAGGTGTTTGGTCCTGTTCTCTCCATGTTTAAGGCCAAAGATGCTGACGATGCCATCCGTATTGCCAACTCCACTGAATATGGTTTGGGGGCTTCTGTATTTGGCACTGATTGGAAGCAATTGAATCGTGTTGCCAACTCTGTTACATCCGGTAACGTAGCCATCAACGATTTTGCTACTTTCTATGTTTGTCAGCTCCCATTCGGAGGTGCTAAGGGTTCTGGTTACGGTAAGTTTGGTGGTGAAGAAGGTCTCCAAGGTCTCTGTAACGCCAAAAGTGTTTGCTATGACAAGATTCCTTTCATCTCCACTCAGATCCCAGCACCATTGGACTACCCAATCAAAGATGAGGAGAAAGCCTGGGGATTTGTTAGAGCCTTGAACATTGGCGGTTATGATGGTAGTCTATGGAATAGAGTCAAGGCTGTTGGAAGCTTGGCTAAGAATGCCAATTGAAAAGAGATCATCTCAAGGATAGGAAAGTGACTCCCCTTAATATTTTTTTTAAAAAAGTACAACGTACAGAGTATTGTTTTCCCATAGGGTTCGTAGTTTGCCATTATGGTAGCGTCATGAAATTATCAAACATTAAATAAATATCGTAATGCAAAGTTCTATGCTGCATCTGCCGTACGTACAGGCTTCTTAATGATGGTTGCCTGCTCTCCTGTGCGGACAATCTTGCGGCCATGGGAGTCTTGCTTCAGCGGCACATCCTTATTCTCCTGCTGTTGTTGTTTCCATACAATCTTCTCTGTTCCACCACTTAAGACTGCAATACGCATCGTTGCTAGTAGGTTATGTGCCGCTGTTGTATGATCATACACAGCACCATTAAAAGCAGATGTGGCATCCTTACCGATGGATGCTTTTATAAGAGCTATTCCACCAGGGTGGTCATTAATGAAAGGCGTCACATCATGGACAATACCAGCAACAGCAACCAAAGCTCTGTGAGGTGCCTCTTCTTTTGCAAGCCGCCTAAACTCTTCGGGAGAGATAATAGGAAGCTGGTCAATAGGAATACCCCAGTTGAGTTGTGATCTTTTTCTGTCGATAAGTTTCTGTTGTTGTTGAATCAGACATTGGTATATAGAGGCATCAGAAGTACGGTACAAGCTGTTCACAAGACCAAACCACGACAAAATTACCAAATGCCACTTGACTGGGTCAAAGTCGAACCAATGGATTCCGTTTCTGAAATCGGCTGAAAACTCGTGATGGAAGTTGTTCATCCCTTCACCAAACGTTAGGAACGAGAGGGCCCAATTGTTTCTATGGGACCGGCGGTCATCAAAGGGTTGTGTACCAATTAGGTGACCGATGGAGTTGACAAAGAACGTTGTGTGTTGAAGGCATACACCTCTGATGATCCCTGCGAAGACAAGCCCTCCAAAGTAGTCACCCCAGCCAAGGCCTGCGATAGCGGCGGGGATCAGGAAGGCAGTGAGAATGACAAGTTCCTTATAGTTTTTTTCCTGCCACTCCAGTAAAGTGTCGTTTTCCAAATCGTCACCACTACACTCCTTGATAGAGTTTTTGATCTTGATGTGAGGCTTGGTCAGTGCCCACCCCATGTGAGCAAACCATGTTCCTTTCCGCACAGTATGAGGATCCTTCTCTGTGTCAACGTATCTGTGGTGAGCCCTGTGCATCGCTGCCCACTGCTTGATCGAACCAAGCCCTGCACTGGTTCCTAAACAGGCATATACTAGCTTAACGGGCATCGACGCGATGAAAGCTCTATGAGCCCATAGTCGGTGGTACCCAGCCTGGAACGCCGTTGCTGTGAGGACATAGTACGCCAGAGAGAACCGAAGAGTACGAGGATCCAGCGGAGTGTATGTGGCATAGTAAGCCCCGATAAGAGGAACAATCAAGGTTATTAGCAGCCCCGGCCAGTTAAGATGTCTGTACCAGTTCCACAGCGTCCAGTGGGTCTCATTAAGGTGTCGTCTGAGCTGGGGTGCGGCCTTTATAGCTACACGCTGTGGTTGAGTGGGCGCATGAGGCGCCGTCGGCTTCTCTGACATCACCGTGTGAGTACTTGGGCTACGCAGACACCGTTACCGGAAGTTTCCACAGAAGATCGAGCTCTATGGGCTATAAAAAGAGTGGTGAAGAACCCCTAGAACCGATGGCTTGTTACCTTAGCCGCCCGGAGGATACTTGTTGGGCCTACGAAGCAGGGCACATAACCGAACGAAATGGTGTGTGGGTGTGGGTTGGCCTTGGCACGCTACCCGAACTTCCCCTGAGATTCCGAATAGGCAGCCACCTCGTAGCAATCGTACAACTTTGTAGTAGGAGACCAAATCTTTCTAGAATATTAGCTTTAGCCTCGCGGTGATTATTATATAAATATAGAGAGCGGCTGCCGCTTTCCAGTTTGTGTTTTTATGTGAATAGGCACTTACCGTTCAATCGATTCGTCGCAGCCCTCTGGTTGTCCTTAGTCTATCGGTGCCCCCTTAACTGGTTGATACATACATACGCACGTCAAACGCGCCATCCCATCTTGTACCTGCCTCGTGCTTACTATTACAAATACTACTACTATTTGCGCACCCATTGTAGTCATGTCCAAGTCGTCGCATCTGCTGCAAGCCTTTTATAAAGGCTCAGATAAAGACTTCTTCATCTTCGTTGAGAGCAAGGAGATTGCTCAGAAGTACAAAAAGGACTCTACAATCCCATTATCGGAAGTTGTGAGCACTTTCAAGGTGTTCACCTCTGAACATGGGAGGGGTGCTGAAGGTGTCATTGAAGAGGCGTCCAAACTTGACCTTGAGAACGAGTTTGGCTCAAAACACGCTGAAGATGCTGTTGCGCACATCCTGAAAGAAGGAAAGTTCAAGAACGCTACAAATTTGGATAAGAATCGCTACTTCTCTACCAATGATACCTTTGGTCACTGATTAGATTGGGACACTGCTATCCTTTTTCCGTTTCTATTTATCCGTTTTTCTGTGCATTTTGAGTACGATGTGCGATCCTAGACATTTACCCTGTAGGTGAGCTGCTTCTTGAGCCCGGTGCATATGTACGCCCTCCGGTATTGGAGAAGAATGTTTTCAATGCGTCTCCGAGAATAGATGTTTTCCTCACTAAAGACGACCTTTTCCTTGTAGTGGCGGGGGCTTCCCCGGATTTCAGTTCATCGTGATTGCGGCTTGCGGAGATCTCCACAGCGTGCCCTTGTCGCCTAATACTACTGCGACAGTCTTGCGAGTCAGCAGCTGTCAACTCTTCACTCCACAATTCTTCCAAGTGATTTTCAACTCGCTCTTTTTCAAGAGTGCGTAACATCACCGTTTGGGTTCCGGTGCTCTCACGCTCCATGATATGCTGCCGGAACCTCTGGGCACTGAAGGAGCCGTAGTGATCACCGATTTCAATCTGGATCGGGATAATTCTTCGAAAGTAGCACTCCTGTTGAAATGAATTGTAGTGGTGTATGTATCGCCTTACGGAACCAGATGAGAGCTTATCAAGCTTAGTATCGAATATCTGAAGCGATGGTGGTATTATCGTTGAAGACTGTGTGCCCTGCTCCTCATTGAGCGCGGAAGACGAATAATCAAATCTATAAGGCCCATTGACAATCCCCGTCAAGATTTCTAACTGCTCCCTCCATGTTTTGTACTCTTGTTGATGACTAGCAACCAAAAGAATTTCAAATAACCTGAATTTATTCTCAAATATCAATTTAAAGCTGTAGTCAAAGTGAGAACACATCCCGCCTTGGATATCATCAGAGTCAACTACTTTGCAGACTGAGAGCGGAATAAGAAATTTCACTTCAAATTTGGTTGGTTTCAGAACTTGGGCCAAGATGAGATGCGTCTTGAAGAGAAAAGCGCCGAAAGGCTGACATGCTACTTCCGTTTCACTTAAATTCACCCATAACGTGTAAAGCGCACCACACAATAACGGCAAGCCCAAATACTCAACCGGAAATTTCAAGCTCAGTCCAACGAATGTCAAACCAGAAAAAATAATGTTAGACTTGAGATTCTCTTGTAGCCCATATCTGTTCACCTCCATAATCGAGTAGTCAACCTGAACAATACAATCTGCAATTCTTTGATGACAAGCCTCATTCTCGTCTTTGGGAGTCAGCTTCGATAGTGCATATAGGAACAACTTGTATCTTACAATCCTAGAAACGGGCTTGGAGATTAGGGAAGTAAAAGATAAATCCATCTTCTGATCATCTATCTGTGTGGACTCAAGAAAGTTCTGGAAACTCTTGGTTAAACCAACACCGATATCAGGATCATTGTTCTTTGAATCCATCAACTTTAACACTAAGTCATGCACAATTCTATATTCCTGATAGATATATATCGAAATAGCCTTTCTGCTTATTAACTCTGATACCAAAGCTGCCATTATTGGTGAAGAACATGGTAGAAGAAGTCCAAAAGGGGAATACGTGCCAGAAGTTGACGAAGTAAAAAGTAAACGCCTTAGTTCGTCAAGAAATTCCTGATGGGTGGAAATGAGCATTTCAACATATACATGGGTAGCCTTAATAGGTACGCCATTGTTCCCTTTATTGATAAGGGTCTCGAGATAGAACCCGGAAAGCATCCTCAATGAGCTGATATAGCTCTCCTCAGTTTCTACAATCTCCTGGATCACATTGTGTCTTTGTAAAGCTCTCTTGGAATGAAGTGAGAGGCCATCATAGGAAGTAATTTGGGGACTGAGTTTAGAAGAGTGTGTGTACAACTCTGAATAAGCATCTTCTATATTAGACTCACCAGTATAACCTGGAGGAGTAAGCAGGACATGTTTAAACTCACGGACAAATGCACTTCCTGGGATGCTCCACTCATTCTCAAAAGTGCTCGTTTTGATGACAGGGGATGTTTTACCGAAGGCCCCATTCCCATCGTCAGGGAAAGAAGTACTAGAATCTGAATCTAACAGGACTTGGGCATCAGTGCCGTAGTGAAGGAATTGTTCAGTAAATGCACTTCCTTCTTTGCCTGTAATTTTCTCGGTAGAGCTTTCACGGAGTTCTAAAGAGTGAGAACGACTGATGCTTGGGCCTCGCCTTGACGATAGGATTGAACCCAGTGTGGATGGTCTTTTATCTCTGGATTTGGACACAGCTAACATGTAGAGTATGTGCTATATCTTACAAGAATCGCAAGTAGGCGTGGTGGTAGAATAAAGTGCTCGAGGTACCACTTATAGAGGCGCCAAGGAGAATAGAATCGAATCAAATAGCGATAAGTGGGATCGGTGGTAAAACGATAGCAACGTTCAGCAACTACAATACCAGATTGGACAAGGCTAGTTGAAGGACCATGTCTACGACGCGTTCAATAACAGTGAGCACTCCCATCCCACCAACGCTGTTCTACTGTAGCACACGTTGAGACTCACACAGTACGACACACGGTGCCACAGCACCGTTCACACACTGACGCGCCACCCGGAATCCCACCTTCAAAATATGTACCACAAAACCGTTATACTAGAGGATTATAACATCTGGTTGGGTTAATTACCACAAGTCCGGGTAACATGTTGACAGAATTCGCGGGCGATCGCGAACCTGGTCGCCAAGGGGCCCTTCTCTATCTGAGATTAATTTGGCAGCACGGTCTCAACGCCCGCAAATCAAGATAACCGTTCTTCTTGTGACACCAAAGCGTACCCCCAATTTCATAATGGTAAGTGTCTTCCATGCCATTGGAAACTATGCATAGAATATTCAGGCCTTTCTCTTTGTTCTGTTAGTTGTGATTGCGAATATCTGAAAGTGCTTTTTTGGCGGAGTACTCAAGAGTGGGATGGCCAATGGAACAGAGGGAAACACACACACTCAAAATCAGACCCATAGGCGATTACTTGAAAACCGAAAACTTCGGTACTAACACGAAACACAGTCAACGTCCTCCGGTATCCAGACTCTGCTCAATGCGGAGAAAACCGCTCACCAGGTTGTTGCCTCTGCGAGAACGTACCGTACCACACGTCTTAAAGCGTCCAAGACTGACGCAGCAGCAGAGATTGCCGCTTACAAGCAGAAGAAGGAGCAAGAATTGAAGAAATACGAGGCTGAACACTCTGGCTTAAACGAGACTGCGGATAAGGAGGCAGAGGAACAGGTCAAAACTGAGTTGGAAGCCATTCAGAAGACAGCCTCCGACAAGAAGGCCGCCGTTGTCAAGCTTCTCATTGAGGCAGTCATTAAGCCAACACCAGAGTTGCACATTAATGCCGCTTAAGGTAGGTGGTGTGCTGCTGGAGTTCACTATAGAACCTCAAAACAATCGTCATATGCTTCATTTCTTGTCTCAAAGCCATTGTGTTCTGCCTTCGAACACGTCTAAGCAGTATCATTTTATCTCTCTTTACGTTTTCCCTCTATCTCAATGTTAGTGAGTACCTTTCATATTGAAACGTCTACGAATACACGGAATGAGTATCTATAAAGACTATCGTATGTTCGCAATTACCCCTAGGCTATAGTCCTTGACAAACTGCTCACCGCAGGTTAGACCTTTCCTTATTCTACCACACTGAAGATACAATTGTTCGTTTTATAAGAAGACTAAGGAGTTAATAAATGAGAAAACATGATAACCTTTTTGAATCAACATTGACCTCTATTTGTTATCTTGCCTTTCTACTTTGGCTACCGAGTTGTCACTCCCTCTCTTCGTATCTGAGGGGGAAACAGCGAGGGAGGGTTGACCAGAAACAAGCCCAGAAGAGCCCTCGTCCGGAACTTCGTCGCTATTATTATCATCCACATTTTGACAACTGTTGTCTTCACTCTCATCATCGCTGGAATCGCTATCAGGGTCGCTACTGCTGCAGTCATCACTCTCACTTTCACTATCAGAACCCGACGGGGCTTCGTACACCTTATATCCCTCGACTTCCGGCTTTGAAGAAACAATCAATGTAGGAAATTCGATAACAGTCTGTTCTCTGAGAACCTCTGCTATCATTCTATCGAGATCTAGCGGTAGTAACTCCGGAGATGATGCGGGCTTATCGATGAGCCTCAAAAAACAGAAGGAATCGGAGTTACTACCCTCTACCTTCATTTGTTCCAGAATCTTGTATGGGATGGAATCCCTTACTGTTGTCTCCTCTGCAACTCGATGCCTTGTGAATCGTTGTAATTCCTCAGCTGTGTCTGCATTCAGTAGAATATACTCTACGGTCCAAACGAATGTATTGAGTTTCTTGTCCCACGACGATTTGTTCGTAGCAGTCCTTTGCATTCCACGAGGTAATTGTCGCACATGCACACCTCTTCGAGTTATCGTGTTGAACTGTGGGATAAGGCTATCGACAGAATCTTGTGTTTGACCACTTTGATGTCTTTTATTCTGCTGATGATGGTTTCGGTAGCTACTAAGCATTCGCTTGTTCTTCTGCCACACATCTTCCTTTTGAACGCTGATTGTGCGGTTCAACCGAGATAGAAAATTGTAGTCTCGTTGAATTAATGTATCATCTTGTTGAAATTTATCCCGTGAAACGTATTTACTAGTATCCACAGCCCCATCACACTGGAATCGTTGCTTGTGCTGTTTGACACATTCAAGTGAGCAGGTCTTAGTACTGCACTTTGGACAGCAGTATCTGTGTGCTTTTTCCAAGCAAATTTCACACTGCTTACTTAAGTCAGTAGTCACAGTGGAGTTCATGACGTTCCGAAAGAAGCTATCAAATTAGGGATGCACTATTCTACCTTCTTTTATGGTGGATCGAGCGTCTTACATACAAATTTTCACATCGCGAAGGTCGAAACGTCCAACTTCTCCAGGTTTTCCCTTTCCCAGACAGCTCGAAACGCCATCTGCAGTACCATACACAGACGAAATCATATGCTAAGAAGAGCATTTATTGCAAGCAGGGCACTGTCGGTTTCTCAGATTGGTGCTCGACCAATTGGTTTCTTACCAGCCACTGTACGCTTGTTCTCCAGCAATCAAGCACTCAATAAGAAGGCATCTAAGGGTAGCAAAAGCTCGAAAAGTGGTAAGGGGTCTAAAGCTCTTTCCGAAGAGGAACCACTCTCAGAAGGAGACCCTTCGAAGGTACTGTCTTCTCTTGAGAAGCAGTGTGCAGAAGTCCTTGAATTGTTCAAGAAACGAACTGCTGAGACGAAACAGGGCACAGCCAACCCGGCAGTCTTCGATGACCTTGAAGTCCAAACGGGCCACAAAGAAACTCAGATTTTCACCGCCGTTGCACAGACCAGTATTAAAGGCAGAAATCTCATTATCACGGTGTTTGACCCTGCTAACCTCAAGCATGTTGTATCAGCTGTTCTTAGTTCTGGGATGAACATGAACCCTCAAGAGGTGCCTAACTTTCCACAACAACTGAAGGTTCCTCTCCCATCACCAACTGCCGAGAGTCGTAAAGAGATCGCCAAGGAACTCAAAAAGGACTTCGAACATTTCAAACAGTCCCCTTCCAAACACTCGTTGTCTACTGCTAGAGGCTCGGCCCTGAAAGAGCTCAAGAGCTTTGTCAAGAACGACACTGTGAAGAAGGCCGAAAAGGAAGTAGAAAAGATGCACAAGAAGTTCCTTGATGAGCTACAGAAACAGTTCAAAACTGCAGAGAAGAGTGTTCTGGGATGAATAGTGGAGCCAATTTCGAAATAAAAGTTGGTTTTGTATCATCGCATTGCTATATTTTTCTAATACTTGCCCAATAGACGACCACTGCCACTTTGTCCGCATATATCAAACAGTACCTGTACCCACTGTATTCTATTCTCCTGTTTCCACTTGTATTACTAAAAAGCAGCCCCTTAACTAGTTTCTATACCCTTCTTTATACCGCCGGTATCGAGGACATCTCGATATACTCGTTTATATTGTCCATATTAGGCAACATCCACCCGACAGACATCCGTACACCAGCGAGCGGGTTTCGAGCCAGCGTCCCCCATCAACCTTCGATGAGCAGGCCATTCAGAGCCCTTGATGGGTCTGCTATTCGCCATCGGACCTATTAACGATCTTTTATTTCCTGCATAGGCACACAGATTCTATCTAAAGTATGTCTTCAAGAGCTCTCAGAAGATTGGAAAGGTTGCGGGCAGCTGAGCTGGCTACTGTCCCGGATGCACCAGTAGACAATGAGCCGGTCGTTGTGCACAAGAAGCCACAGAACCTTTTCGCTTTAATGGACGACGTGGACGATTCCAGCGAAGAAGACACCGAAGAGAAGCTAGTACGTGAGGTTGCCGAGTCAGTGAAAGTCTCCATTGCTACGAAGTCGCAGAAAAAGAAGAAGAAGAAGAATCAACGAGCTAAGGTCAGAAGGGCCGATACTCCCACGATTGCAAGCGACGACAACAACGAGGCTACCGCTGATGATGACGCATTTGATAAAGTGTTGAACGAGTATGGAGTAGAGACTAAGCAAATTATTGATACAACACAGAAATATGAAGACGACGTTGATGAAAACGAGCTTGAACTCGACATCACGCATTCTTCTCTTGATGCAACATTCCGTTACTTCACCCCAAGAAAGCAAGTCCAGAGCGCCAAACTGCTGATAATAGACACCAGGGACCTTGATCCAGACAATGAGTTCAAGAAGCTGTTTGGCAAGCTTTCACAAGAAGCTATTGATGATGCGGACTCCACCACCTCCACATCCATTCCTCCTGAGCAGCTACAACTCATAAAGAAACTCGCTAGACTTATCAGAGGATGGGGTGGACGTGACAGAAGAACGATTCCAGGAACTTCCAGAAAGCTCATTCTTACCAAGATCAGAGACGATTGGATCCCAACACAGAAGAAGACTCTTTCTATGGAAGAGCTCACTCCACAGGAACTTCTTAAGGATAAGCTCGCCTCTTCAGAGGATTGGGAAGATGTTGTGCGAGAGGAAGTGGTGAATGAATTTAAACAAGGCATCAGATACTTCAAGTTTGAAAGGAGCGAGGAGTCCACAGCTGTCAACTCACAGTTCTATTCATCCGTTGTTCTAGCTCCGAACCACGAAAACTTGATGCACCTTCTTTCACGATTCCCATACCATGTTGAGACCATTCTTCAAACTGCACTTATTTTTATCCGACAGGGCGATAAGAGTAATAGTAACGGGCTAATTGAAAGAGCCTTATTTGTCTTCGATCGCGGATTCAAGCAGAACTTTGACCTCACCAATGGGCTTTCTCGCCTACCATATAACTATTACTTAAACCGTCAGTTCTTCATTGCAATATTCCGATATATCGAAGTACTCTCCAAAAAGGGAACGTACTTCACTGCTTTTGTATATGCGAAACTGCTTCTTTCTCTTTCTCCTACAGAAGATCCACTTGGAGCCAGACACTTCATTGACTTCTACGCCATACTGGCTTCACAGTACCAGTGGTTGATTGACATTGTTGAGAGTCCACTAGTGACGACTTATTCGCAATGGTACACTCCAGGGCTTGCATATTCTGTTGTCCTTGCTCATTTGGCACAAAAGAACGAGGCGAGGGCCAAGACAGCGTTGAAAAGGGCTTTTATCAAGCATCCATACATTGGGTATAAACTTCTTGAGTGTATTGGACTTGCAAGCGACATCCCTGTGAACGACTACTCGATCTTTGAAGTTGGACCGGAGACTGAAATACAAAGCGAGGCGTACTTACTCAGAGCTCCAGTCATCTGGAAGAATGCTTATGAGCGTAACTTCCTTCATGATACTTTGCTTGGACTAATTAACGATGATGTGAAATTTGACGCTATTCCAGAGCTTGGAGTAATTCCAGAAAATTTCCTACGTTTCACAATATTGTCAGGGGAGGGAAGAACTATGGCCAAGATTCCACCGGAGGTTTGGGAACAGAACCAGATATTCGAGTATGATGTACTCCCACCGAAACTAGGCAATGTCGAGACTCTTGCTGATTACGTTGATGAAAAATACCTTAACACATCCTTTGAAGAGGAGCGACTGATGGAGATGGCTCGTAACATGAGTTTGCAAGAGCTTATGGATAGTGGCATTCAGTTTGATAACTAATAGAGTCTTACGACATTCAGATACCCACGTAAGACAGGTTATTATAAATGCAACAGTTTAATACAATTAAATGATCATCAACTGCACAATTCTTTTTAACTCTGGAGAAAATACCTTTGCCGTAAACATAACCTATCTATAGATTTATGAATGCAAACAGTTATGAGAATCATTTAGAAGAAATTCCCAAGAGGAGCCAACGACTATATATTTGCATGTTCATTGCTTAGAGATTGATTATTCAACAATCCTAAGTTTGAGGTGGGCCAATCTGGTGCTGGGAGGGCGGAGCTGAAGGAAGAACCATATCATGGCTTTGCTGGTGCTCCAAATATTGGCTCTGATTTTCATTGGAGCCGTAGTAGGACTTTGCCCGAACAAAGCCAAAAATGAAGTTGGAAGCGAATGACCACGCAATAAATCCCAAAGCAAACACAACCATGGCTTTTGCCCCAATTGGCTCTATCAGTGAGTTTAGAATCAAACCCAATGTTTCTGCACTCACACTGGCCTTTCCAGCTTGGACACGAGGGTCTCTGCTCATGCATCTCTCCCAACCAATGCATAACTCTTCTAAAGCAGCAACTCTAGTCTCGGGATCACAGCGATTTTCCATATAGGATCTGGTACAGCTTCTCACTTCTAAGGCAATCTCAGCAGCATATTCCTCCATTTTTATGTTAATATCATTGCGAACAGTTCGAATCGCAGATATGAGAATGTAAATGGCAATTCCAGAGGTAGCAGCATTGAAGAATAATTGGAGATATGAACTGATCAGGTATGGTGTTGGTGCCTTTGGCTCTGCAGTGCGGGACCAAGGAGCTGGAAGAACAATCGCATTTCCTTCATAATCCCCACTCACAAACCGCCCTTGCGCTAGTGGGTGTTGTGGAGAGTAGTAGTGATGGTGTTGGTGAAGCTCAAGCTGCACCGGTTGCTTAGACCATGGTGTCATAAACAGGGAGGATGAGTTCTGCGATGAAGTGTCTATGGTACTGTCGTTATCTGTAGTGTCTCCATCAGAGTTCGTGACGTACTTTAGGTTCGATGAGGTACTCGGTCTATGATAGTTTCTGTGTCGTATGTTGGATGGAACGGATGGGCTGTCAAATGACAAGTTTGAAGAGCAAGATGTTATGTCAGCCGTAGTATCATTGTCGAGCTCTGAAACTAGGCTGTCAGCTTCAGTGTGTAGTCTATGTGTTTTGAGCTCAAGCTTTGATAATCGTGGAGAAGTGTTTGAAGTGGCGACGCGAGCACCGAGGGCAGTAGGGTTCAAAAATGCAGATAAGGAACTAGTAGGGCTATATATGACACTGTTATAATCAAACTCAGGGGTCTCATCGGCCATGCTGACATCTGTATCAGAGGAAACCATTTCGATGTCCATGTCTTCAGCCAGGTGTGACAGTTTCAAAGGGGACGATTTCTTCGGAGTGAAACTGTGGCATAGCAAGATTTCTGGAACTTTCTTTCCAGATGTGGCAAAAGCCGGGCCATTAGAAGAGTTGTCCACATCGATATTGAACTCATCGTTATCATTAAGACTGAGACTCTGCGTCGCACTTAGGATCTGCTCTTCTGAAACATGTCTTCCAGGCTTACTAGGTGTTGATGAGAAATTCGGGGACTCTCCTTCCAGCGAAAGCGATTCCAGTGAAAAGTCCGCCATTTCAAAGAGTGTTCCGAAGCCAGTTGATACCACCGCTATATAGCACTTCCATCAAGTGTAAGTACAATGAGGACTAAGCTCATTTTTGCGACTTGTTATTAAACTGTGTCCCGGACCGGGCCTCACCAGATCAGGCTCGGCTTCGCGGTCTCTTCTATACGACTTGTTTTATTAGTGCTATCAATTATCTACAAAATGGAATAAAAAGTGATACGTCCCTTATTGTTCAATTTGGTGCTTTTCATTTTCCGAAACTAACATTTCAGTTAGCAATTGGACGGATTTGGCGGCCTTTCCAGCGTCTCCGCCGTCCTTGATGATACTAAGCACGTTCTTCAGAACCTGTGGTGCAAAGAACTCAACGAAAACACGTCTTCTGGTCACGTAGTCCTCACATACTAGGGTATTTAGATCAGTGGTACAATCCGCCGTCTCAGAAGCAGAGTTTGTGCCACTGCTAGTCAGCTCACGAGTGAACAGTTTCAAGTGTGCGAATGGCTGTGGTGTCACAGGGACAAGGTACTTGACAGTGAGGGGATGCGCTGTGAAGGCTATTGTTTTTCTAGATTCAGTAGTTGATGGGACACACCCCGTGCTTAAGAACCGATAGAAAGCCTCTAGCGTTTGCCTTCTTGATTTGGCGGGTGTGTTGGCCACAGAGCTTGTTGTGATTGCAAGTGATACCGATTGCTTGGAGTCAGTGAGTGTCCAACTGAGCAGGGTAAAGAAAGCTCGGAGGGTTTTTACCCAGGCAGTCCGACAGAGTGAGTCTGGGCCATACTGTACAACCACATCGAGGAACCTTGTAGCATCGTTCCTGATTTCCGGAGTGATATGGGTCATTGCAGAGTGAACAAACAACACGACTGTGCGTGCATGCAATTCCATGAGATTCGGCTGTTTCTTAGAGGCAGAAGAAAGTAAGCTCACAAGAGCGGTACGGACAGAAGCCGATGTATCGACCATGAGTGGAATTACCGATGTTAGGATCTGCTTGTAGAGAGATGGGTTGTCGGGGAGATGTTGCTCGATATAGATAAGCGTCTCCTTTCTTGTCACAGGCTGGTGGTGTTTTACCAGCGACAACCGTTTAATAATATCTGCATCGCCTTCCACTGTTCGTGTAATAGATTGGTTCGGTAGTGAGATTGCTTTGGCCGTGAACGATGTATCTGTGAAGTTACTTGGCTTGGCCTTGGCCTTACCGACCTTAAGCTTAGTTTTCTGGAAGACTGGTCAGTAACAAGACCGATTAACCTACGAAAGTCGGGGGGGGGGGTGCAAGCAAAACATACATGGAAATCTTTCTGTTTATCTTTCTTTTTCTTAGAAGATGAACCCATTTTTCTACTTTGAGCGGTTGTCTGTGACCACCATCTAAACTAATAAAGCTCATCGCATCGGGGAAAAATTTCGATATTTCAGGGTTACAGGGCTGCGACGACGGTTATGCGGCACCGAAGGTCCTTGGATACTCATTACATTATGACTTCATAATGGAAGTAGGAATACGTGTGTGCCAACAAAAAGAACGTTCTCACTTAGAATAACACCTGTGAAGAACCTTCTTGACTTTCTTTGTGATCCTCAACCAGATACTCAGAACCCATAGAGCTACCTGATCTTCTGACATTTGAGGTCTGCAACTCCGAACCCTCCAGAACATGAATTCGTAGAACAAACGGAAAAGTCGGGTTTCCTCAGTGTGCCCAATAATGCGTGGCACTCTTCCTGAAGTTGCTAGATGATATTTAAGTTTCTTTGTAGTTTTTTTCTTTAGTTTTCGTTTCAACTTACCATCTTTTGCCATTCCATTGTTTTTTATGAATGACTCAACAAATAACAACATATCGTTTCTTCGTATTCTCATAATACAAACCAATGATATCCAGAGATCTATAATCTCAATATCTCCGTGTGTATCGTGAAGACTAGCAAAGAATATTTCCAGGAAATGAAGAAATTCAATCCGGCGATAGCAGCTTGGCAGTCGTCTTAAAAGGATCTTCTTACCTAGTATTGTTACTGCTTCAACAACAGAAAAACTAGGAAGATGAAAATTAGGACCATGTGCTGTCAATTCATCTTCATGTCCCAAATTTATTCCTCCGATTGTGGTTCTGGCGTCTTTGGCAGCCTCACTCATTTTCTTACATCTTATCATTGAATCTGGTGAATTAGTGCTAGCACTTATATCTCTATAACCTCCATCTTTCATGACCAGAACAGATAAACTGTTTTGGTAGTTGTTGATTCCAAAGGCTGTTAGAATTGACGAAATTCCTTTTGGAGGTTTTGGGGGGACTACAGACTTCAGATCAATAATTTTGCTGATCTTTTCTAAAATGATACTTTCAGAATTATCACACAAGACTTTGTTGATTTTCAAGCTTCCTTTCCAGTTAATAATACCTTTTGACCCACCACCATCAGCGGAGAGTGTTAGAAACTGGAGTTTCTTAGGAATCCTCTTTACAGAGAATCTTAGAACCGAGAAATAAAACATTAGTTTGTAATGATTGTAATATATATAATACAGCAATTTGTTTTTGATGATTTTAGAGAGGGTGAGATTATTAAATACTGTTAGTGAATGCGCTAGGTGGCTAGAGGATCAAACGGTCCTCCTTCTTCTTTGTTCGAGTTCCGTTTCAAGTACAACCGCTAAAATCTTTTGCGATTACATAAGTGCGTACTTTCACCACTATAATTTATTAATTAAAAGAAACTTCATCCTCAAAGCTTCTTGATGCCCTTTACATTTGAAACGAAAACGGCTTTCCCTTTCTGGCTACAACAATGGAATTACTGAGGCTCACGCGAAAAATGAGAGCACTACCATAAACATTAGGACACCTGTTATATTCGGAATATAAACATAAACATATCTGAGCTACTGATTTTTACATTGATATTCAGTAGAGAAGGATCACGCCATGGCGTTGACCGCAGACCGTAGAAAGAGCCTTTTCGTATTATTCTGACGCTTTGAGGTAGTAAGTGTTACGCATGAACAGAAAAAACTCCACATAGTAGCATCTCTTATCTTGGAGCTACGCATGCCCAGATTTTACGATCTATGACTTAGCAAGTTTTTTATTACCAGTCAACATGCAATTCTATGCATACGGATCTAATTATGTTATCATATGGCAGCGTCTATATCCTTACTCTATTTGTTTCCACCATAGATAATCAAAATTCTTCAGTTCAGTTGCTACCAGTGCCAAAGAATTTGTTAAAGCCAACCAGAGTAAATCTGTATCTAACATCACCTTTATCAAGTCTAGTCAAAGCCTGAGAAACATTAGCCTCGCTAACGTCTAAAGTCTCAACCCAGGGTCTGAACTTGTGCTTCACAGCTAAGTCCAAGAGCTCAATGGCCTCCTTTCTAGAGCCAAGAAGAGAAGCACCAAAAGTAGAACCGGAAGCCAAGAAGGAGAATGGAGTGAAACCGATGTTCTCACCAACGTGTGGAAGACCAACGGAGATGAAAGATCTGTTAACCTTCAGACATGAAAGGAAGGAGGTAAAGTCGTGATCAGTAGAAGTAGCACAGTTGATGACCAAGTGGTAGTAGTCAAAGTGGTCCTTAGCCCAGTCCTTTTCCAACGAGGTAGCAATGAACTTGTCAGCGCCCATCTTAGTAGCATCCTCCTTCTTAGCATTTGATCTTGAGAAAGCTGTAACTTCAGCACCCAAAGCCTTAGCAATCATGATAGCCATGTGACCGAGGCCACCAATACCGATGATAGCAACCTTTGGCTGTTCCTTACCCTTCTCAAGAACATCCTGAAGACCTCTCTTCAATGGGGAGTAGACAGTCAAACCACCACACATCAGTGGAGCGACTAGGTGGGACTCGATGCCATCTGGAATAGGGAACACCATCTTCTCGTGAGCTCTAACGTGGGAAGCGTAGCCACCCTGCGAAATGTAACCATCCGGGTAAGGGTACGCGTACGTACCGACTCTGTGAAGACAATACTGCTCGTTGTCCTCTTCACAACGAACACATTCACCACAACAAGAGGAAGCAGCACCGAGACCCACTTTGTCGCCTACTTTGTAGCCCAAAGTACACTTATCACCAACCTTAAGAACTCTACCGATAACTTCGTGACCAACACACTGGGTCTTTGGCCCGTATGTTGAAGACTTGCACAGCATCTCGTCATGAGACCATTCGTTCTTCAAAGTAAACAACTCAGATGCACACACACCACAACATTCCACCTCAATATCGATATCCCTTTCACCAAAGTTCTTTGGTACATACGAGGTGAGCTTTGGGTTGGCCCACTCGGATGGGTCTGAGATAGAGAAACCCTTGAACTCTTCTGGGTAGTTAACTGTTGTCGACATTGGTGTATAATATGTATTTGTATTAACTAGAAGTCAATCTGGAAGCAATTGAATCTCTGAAACAACTGGATCACACCTCGACCATCTTCAAGATTGGGCGTTGCCTTATATACGTACGTTTAACACATCGGGATACTATGCGCATATATGCGGCCGTGATAGGTAAGTGAAACTCCGCTGCCGAGGGCATGGCATGGCGGACTCGAGTCCGACAGTTTCCGCGTAACTTTTCACAATGGTTCGCTTAAACGATGTCACCAAAAGAATTGAGAGGATAATACAAGAAACCTAGCTTGATATACGACCGTTAAAATTATTCACCTTATAAACAGAGGACAAACTCGATAAACAAGACAAGCAGATTAAGCAAGAGTGTTCCTCAAAACCCTAGCAAGTCTTTGACACACCGAGCGTGCATAAGCATCGGCACCAAGAAAATCCGAGGAATCTCGCACTTGCCATCTGGCATAAATGATGTCATTTGGCGAAACCGTTGACATTTCTAAGCCATTCTAAACACCGGGCGTTGCTGGCTCGATAACTTTATTACTAATCGCTGTGTGGCTCAGGATAGGCTACGCGGCGTTAGCGGCTGCAATACAAGTGGTGGATGCTTTTTAGTGAATGGTGGGTGGTGCTTTTCTTTTCTTTTTAGGTACATGCGGCGAGACTGCATCTATTACAAATGCCACCAGTGGCCGTGGGCATCACTCCCCCAAAGATGCCGTTTCAACTGCAGATACTGGATATCTAGGTGAGATGAATGGATCGCCAGATGGAACATGAGGTACTCTATAGGGAAAGGCGTAGCCAAGGCCACTGTAAAGTAAGGGCAACATGACAGCAATACTGTTGCGCACCTATCTTCGACGCCTAAGAAGGAATGCCTTACCGGAAGCAATTGCATTAACGAACAAGCAGGCGCGCATGGCGTACAAAAGATAGGACTGCTATATAGAATGGATACTAGTATGGTTGTGTGCATGGTATGAATGGTTGATATTGATTTAGCTGTGTCCTTTAAGCAAAGTGTGCGGTGGATAAGGGGTGTGGATGAAATTTGCATATGTGATATGAACATTGAACATCTAACATTCCACTGCTAGGTGGTATGAACTGTAAGGTTTTGTGTAGGATGAATGAGGAACCCTTGAATGGACATGCAGTATGACTTTCTATTCCGAATACTTAGCATGTACTTTCTGGATTGTACCATTTTTTGTGCGGGAGCATGGATTAGCATAAATCCATAAGATGAAAGGGTACTAGTGATTGTGAAAATAGTATCACATTTTCAGAAAAAGCACAAATTCATAGGATTATATAGGTAAGTTGCTCGCTAATATTTAGCAGGTTTGAATTTCCAGCGACATCAAAGCTTCCCAACGAATCAGCAACTATGAGAAACCACGAAATATGTCAATCCTAGACATATTTCGTGACCTGTTAAGCAGGACATATTGTAGGCTGTTCATCACACTCCATTACTTGAAGTTTGGAAAGTACTTGCAAATACCCACCCGTGAATGCGATATGGAGATAACCCGGAGATTCTACTTATCTTATTTAAATTATTTTTCTATTTTCAAAAGCAACGAAAATACAACATTTTATGTTTTTCGCTTGTTCCTAATGAGTACTGACAGTTGTATTGCAATGAATTGCCATACTGATAGAAGAGTATAGGTCAGTTGACTAACATCTTGCAGAAATAAAGAGTGATTCATGATCTAAAATCTGTAAAGTAGATCAAAAAAAGATGTGACTTCTGGAACTGTTATCAACTCAGTTTTATAACCAGAGACGTGATATCTCGAAAACTTGGTACACCGAATAACTTCAACATGAGCAGTGAGAGATGAAAACCAATCCGCAACCACCAAAGTAACACCCACTTATAAAAACAAAAAGTGCTTTATCGTCTTTTAGAGATGAGCATTTTTCGCAAATATGTTCTTTCATATTAAGCTTAGAGCTGATATCAAGAGACCGCAAGCCGTGTCTTTCCCAGAAGTTCCTCCTTCAAGACCTTTTTTTACTACATACTTCTTCCAATATACAAGCCGTTTGCATAATAAAATTTTGCAGTTATGTACAAATTAGGGCGGGGAATAAAATATGATTAAGGCCACCTGCGGACCTCCTCCACCTTCTTTTGTTCCCTTCTGCGGAAACGTCTCGGATATTGCTTACCCTTTAATGCCATAACCTCATCTGCCCTGCTGATAGCTTCTGAAATCACCTTGCGTCTTGCTTCCCTGTTAAGTTCATATCTGTGACCCTTTGGTTTCAGCTGACCCTTCATGAACTCGTTAACAGTGTATTTCTCCTCGTAGAACTTCTTATCGCCCTGGAGCTGTGGTAAACAGTCTGAAACACCAAACCTATATGCGAGCTTCCAGAGATCCGACTGTCTTCTCAGTGAGAATTTTGGTTGGTGGTATTTCAATGTGATTGGATGTTTGTTTGGGAGGAATGGGTTTGCATCTTCTGCCGTTGTGAGCGTCGGTTTCGTCGCGTACTGCTTGAAAGGCACAGGCGGATAGCGTGTGAAGAATCGTTGAAGCTTGTCAGGCAAACGCTGAAAATACGCAGCATCTGAGTGTTGCGAGCTTTCAACAATCGACTCCGCTGCTTGTACAACCTTCTGGAAAATCTGTGACGTGAACCTCATAGTTAAATCGCTTCCTAGTTCTTTAATACCAAATTGCTTCATATATATGCCTGCTACTGAGTGTCCATCAACAGTCTTGAAGTTATCAAGTTTTCCTCGAACACGCGCGAAGAAATTTTTCGGTAAGCGCACACATGGCGTTGATCAGACCAACTGATATGACTCTTTGCAGCACTCTATCTCTCTTCATCTTTTTCTCTCCAACGGCAATTAAGGCTACAAACATGCTTCGGACTTTTCAGAAGAGAGCGGTATTATCCAATCGGACCCTCCACACTGGCAGGGCCCTCAGACAACAGCTCACAAACCCAGACCCTGCTGCAGAGTCAGAATCTGTCAAGTTCATCACAGAGACTTCCAAGTATTCTGCTACTACATATTCTCGTCCTTCTGTCGTCTTTGAGAAGGGTCAGGGTGCACACCTCTGGGATATTGAAGGTCGCCAATATATTGACTTTACTGCTGGTATTGCGGTTACTGCTCTGGGACATTCTCATCCGGAAGTAGCCAGAATCTTGTACGACCAGGCCCTCACGTTGATCCACTCGTCGAACTTGTACCATAACCTTTGGACAGGCGAGCTTTCTCGTCAGCTTGTTGAAGCTACAAAGGCATCTGGTGGTATGCATAACGCAGCGAGAGTATTTTTGTGTAACTCTGGTACTGAAGCCAACGAAGCTGCTTTGAAGTTTGCTAGAAAACACGGCAAGTTACTTTCGGAAGACAAAACCGAGTTTGTTACATTCGAGTCATCCTTTCATGGCCGTTCCATGGGTGCTTTATCGGTGACTCCTAATCCGAAGTATCAGACTCCATTTGCTCCTCTTATTTCAGGCGTCAAGGTTGCTAAAACTACCATTGAATCCATTAAGGAATCCATCACTGATAAGACCTGCGGTGTGATCATTGAGCCTGTTCAGGGAGAGGGTGGTGTTCGTCCAATCCCAACCGAAGTTCTCGTTGAATTGAAGAAGATTGCTTCGGATCATGGCGCCTTGGTGATCCATGATGAGATCCAATGTGGACTTGGTAGAACAGGGAGACTTTGGGCTCATGGCAAATTACCAAAGGAAGCTCACCCTGATATATTGACCATGGCCAAGGCTCTTGGCAACGGTTACCCTATAGGTGCCACCATGATTACTGAAAGAGTTGAGAATTCGTTGAAGGTTGGTGACCATGGTACCACCTACGGTGGTAACCCACTTGGGGCACGTGTTGGGTCCTACGTCTTGTCTCAAGTTTCCAACACCGAGTTCCTTTCTGAAGTCTCCAAGAAATCCGCATTATTTGTTGAGACTTTGAATTCCATCAAGAAGACATTCCCAGATTCAATTGTTGAAGTCAGAGGTGAAGGTTTGCTTCTTGGAGTACAGTTCAAAGAAGACCCATCAAAGATTGTCGACGCTGCTAGAGAACGTGGCTTGCTCGTAATCACTGCTGGTGGTAACACTGTTAGATTTGTTCCAGCTTTGAACATTGAAGAGGACATCATCAAGCAGGGGTTGTCAATCTTCAAAGAGGCTGTCGCTTCGGTTATTTCTAAATAGCTTAGACTTTTGTGAAAAAATATTATTGATTTGATATTGATTCTTAATTTATAGAGTTGAAATTTTTTCAATCACAGGTGTAAGCTTACCATCGCTCCAATCATTGATCTCACTAAGATCCTTGATGACTCCGGTACCACCAGCACGCTTCTGCAAGCTATGGACATCTCTGTCTTCTGCAGCTTTTGGTCTCCATGCCCACCTTTTCTTTTTCTCTTCACCTAAAGAATCATCACCTTCAAGAAGGACACTAGAGATATATTTCCCAATGGTTGGCATGAATTTGAAACCTTGTCCCGAATCACCAGTACCCAGGATCAAGCCCTTGTGCTCTGGGTGCGTTCCAATAAGGAAATCTCTATCAACAGTATCAGTACACCAGCAGATTGTAGCAACATTGAACTCTCTCTTAGACAATTCTGGGAAAACTTCAGCTAGGAATTTTCTCATGTAATCTTCAGCCTCTTGTGGAATTGCATTCTTGTAGACGGGAATAGACTCTTTACCATCTCCCTTGTTGATATATCCAGGGAACTCATTGCAAAACTTGAGATCACCAAAGCAGTCCGGCTCAAAGAAGAAACCATGGTCGTAACTCAAAAGGACCGGAATACCTTTAAGTCTTGCACATTCATCTTCTGTCAGCTTAATATGACCAACAGTCCAACACTTTGCTAGCAATTGACCTTTAAAGTCCAAGAATTTGTAAGACTGGGCACCGGCAGCAAGAACACATTTATCACATTCAACAATAGTACCATCCTTACACTTGACGCCCGTAACAGCGCCCTCTTCATCAAAGACAATCTCAGTAGCATCAGCAACAGTGATCTTACCTCCACGTTCCCGAATTTCGTTAGCGCTCAGCTCCAAAGCCTTCGCAGCATATGTCCAACCGCATGAGTCTTTCTGCAAGAATGCTTTCCAACCTTTGAAGCGCTCATCACCAGAATCATTAGTGTCTGGGATAAGTTCCTTCAGTCTCTGTTCATCCAAATCTTCACATTCAAGGCCATTCTCTTCTCTAAATTTCTTGCTCTTTTCCAATTCTTCTGGCTTTCGAATTGTACCATAGATTATTCCAGTCTCATGGAATGCCTGCTTGAACACAGCATCTTCCCTCCACATCTGGAGCGCTTCAAGAGCCAGCTTACCATAAAAGGGGTGAGTAGCAGACGATTGCATAATCTTATTAACATCATTACCGGCAGAATATGGTGATGGGACTGGGAATGGATCAAGAAGGGTGACGTTGGTACACCCTTTACGGAGAAGATGAAGACCCGTGGAGAGGCCAAACGTACCAGCGCCAATAATCACGATTCGTTCGTCAGACATGATTCTGATGAAGAACTAAAGTTGAAAAGCAAAAAAGATAGTTTTAAAAAAGTGCTGAAGATTCCAAACTTATAAGTTTGTCTGAACTCTTTAAATGGTCTGATTTCCTGAAGTTCTGGAGAATGCTGGGATCTTTGGTTCTCTAGTATGATTTGTGCGGAAAAGGGTTCCCGGAAGCGCCCTATAAAAAGGGAAGGTGCATACGAGGGCCCACTATCAGGGGCCATGGACCAGCGGCTCAATCAAACCACTTTTATGTTTCCTTTTGATAAAAGTTTACTTCAAAAAGCTAATTCGGAGATATGTATTAAACAGCTGATGTTTTAAGTAAGGGATGTTCATGAATTGAGGTCCCTAATCTCTATAAAGGGGAAATATCTACTGTGGCCCCTTATCGGAACTATCCCAAAAAGGAAATACCTCATCGATCATTTTTTAGATGTAGTGCAACCAACCTTAACGATGAAGTAGAAGGTTTAACACAAAAGTGATACCCAATATATTATCAACTTACTGAAATGCCCCGATTTGTTAGGATCCTACAATTTGAGACTCCGATTGGCTCGCTTGTCCTTAGATTTTGAGCCGCTATAGATTTACCCCACAAAGTAGTCTCATCTCCAAAACTGAGACAGATCGAGCTTTTTTTAAGTTTCTTGCCTTAACCTATTATTGATATTTCATCAATGTATATATAAATCTTTCAAAAACCTTTTGAAAGCAAAATATCGGGAGTGGTCTGGCAACTGCACCCCTCCTGTCTAGTGAGCATCTCCTGATCCCCAGATCGACTTCTCTGGTTTGGAATTAAGAGTGGCATGCACGGAAGAGCCGTTCTGAAATAGGTCCAACTTAAGGAGGAGCAGACCCAGAAAGACCCTTCTTCGTCTGGTAACCAAAAAAACCTTATTGCTGGTGAAAGGAAGTAGCTATTAAACCTGACTGCTCTTTTGTCTAGTTTTTGATTCTTACTTTTAGAGCCTACGTTTCAATATTGTTAGTTTCTTGGACGTTCGAGACCCACTCCTTAATAATTGACTTTTGTTGCCCAGTATTGTAGTTATTTGCTTAATGGAGCGGGACCCAGATTAGAATTTTTACTTTGAGATTCCTAAATTTGGTGGCCGAAGTTGCCGTAGTTCTGCAAGAAGTGACTCGTTTCTATTCTAAGCATTCCCAGGTCCGATAAGCGGCATGGGGCCTAGATTCGATTAGTAGCCGTTTTTTTCAACTGGAAGATAGTCTCGTTCACATAGTATCACGATAGTCTTGGAGACCATATTGAAAATACTGCCTACCTTTGTATGACGCCTATGTATGATTTAAAAAGCGTCACTCCTTCTTGTCTCAGCATCTAGACGATTTAACCCCCGCCGAGGTCCTTTTTAGCCAGGAAATTTAATAACATAGCCTGAAGTTTTACTACGGCATATACATTGGTCGCTATTATAAAGATCGGGCAGCACCGGAAGTGCCATATAGAACAAGGTTGGACAGAGTAATCATTTCCATAAAGAGAATGCATTTTGAAGGCTAACTAATACAGTACAATCTCTTAAATTTTGGCAAATCCGATATAACATCATGTAACATTATTTCGTAGATCAGCAATTCCCCATCAAACGTCGTGAGTAATACTCTTTCTCCGTTCTTGGTAAATTTAAATCCAGTCAGAGTCTTTCCGACACTTAATTTCAGAACCGGAACCACAGTGTCAATACTAAGGTCCATGATTTCAAGCACGTCCTCGTAAATAAAACCAATTTGGGTTGGCTGAGCAGGCCTCCAATGACACTCCATGATGCAGTTCGATTTATATATATTCATTAATGGTTCATCCACATTCACATCCCATAAATATACTCTCCAATCCATGCTGCTAGATATAAATAGTTGAGAAAACTCTTTTGAAGGTGCAATGCTTGTCACTGGGCCCTCATGGGCAACAAAAATCCGTTCAATAGCGTCAGCCGAGTCAACCTTATTCTCAAATCTCTTTACCTTGTAGATGTTTCCATCTTCAGCTCCAACTAATAAAAATCCATGGTCGTCTCTGAGATGGCCAATGCACCAAGGAGAGAGCTCATCATATCTCAAAGCGAGCGATTTGGGTATTTTCAGCTGGATGCTCGATTGAGCCGGTCGAGAAAGAATCTGCGGATCCCAATGAAGAATCTTACCATCTGTAGATGCAGTAATGATTACCCCATTGTTCTCTTGAACTTGGTCAAGGGAGAATACAGGATATGAGTGAGTGGAGGAGGAGACGGGGGATGTCAAGTAAGGTAGATGAGATGTAGAATCCAGATTCCAAATGTGAAGTCTACCATTGTAACCAGTTCCAAATATGAAGTTTGACTGGAACCGGGAGAACTGAACTTGGATAATTTGTGTTTGAATAGTGAAATGATGGTCAAACGTACGAAATGCAGTGTTATAGAGATATACTGATGATCCTGTGGAAATAACTACAAGGTCCTGGAAGAACGGGGATGTGTCAATGCTTCGGAGTGGTTGCTCGAACTCAACTCTATCAACAAGAACGTACGGTTTTATGTCGTCTATAGCTTCTTTCTTTCGTTGCTCATAGCTCTGTAGAATGTCGTGATTGGCATCCTCTTCGATTGCCCTATTAATGATCTTGATTGATTTGGTGAAAAATGACGCAAGAACGCCTTCATCAATCGTGGCCAAGGGTTCATCACTGGTCCTCTGATTTTCACCCGAGGATAAAATGTTATCTTCTGTTTGTTCTGGATGGTCTAAAGAATTTTCGTACTCAGTGACGGAGGGTGCAGATGGTTCTTCGTCATGCTCATCTTCAGAGTCTTCGATCTGCGTCTGGGTGCTTTTATTGTACGTAATACGGGTAGGAGCCTCGCCGTTCACGACATCATCTGTTTGAATGGATACCGAAATCTGCTCCTTTTTTGTCCCATTAATTGATATCCCACCAACAAGCTTCTCGACAAGATCATCGATACCTTTGCTGTCTATATCCCCATTGATAGTTGGACTCGGTGAGTGATGCACTGTAGAGCTTGCTTCAGCCACCGATGATCTGAGCTGGCGTTCCTTATCCTCCCTCTGGCGTCTGAGCTCCGCTAATCGGGCCCTTTTGGCATCAATCTCGCTTCTCCGTGACGACATTATCCTTCCCAACTCGCAAGTTTCAATCACCACGCTTGCACCTTCCCATTGACTCTTGATATATTCTTAGCAAGGTACCTCGACCGTGTGGTGTCAAAACAAAGGCCTTTTCCGACGAGATCGTCCAACACCCGGACACCACACATTCAGCACTTATCTGATCCTCACACCTGATTTCGCGGGGTACGGCCCGTACAAGTGACACCTCTTTTGCTTTTAAAAGGACACCCGAGACACCAAAATTGGAGTATTTTGAGTGGTTTGCGGCGTGGAAGCAATGTTAGGGGACGTGGAAAGCTGGTGTCCGAAGTCATTTCTTCTATGGTGCCCAACTGAGGTACTTTTCGAAGTGTGCTTCCATCTCGATGATCACGCAGACTTGTACAGGCTATCGCAAGTGTCGAGGGACGTCCGTAGTCGTCTTAGACTGTTTGTACGCGTTGTAACTAACCATGACGAAGAGTTGAGTGAGTTCAGGGACTTTAATTTCTGTAAACGGGATGAGTTAAACGAGAATGTCCCAGATTGGTCAATCAATCTCATTGAACTGAAATATGGCCCAACCACAATGACTCCCAACATACCCGAGATCTTCTTCTCGAAGGAGCATCACATGAAGAGCTATGTGGCCCCCGTTGTGCCAAGCCGTGCATGTGAATCCAAGCAGTCAAAAAACAATTGCTCCTTAATTTTTTTGAACTGGCCGCCTAAGAGATTGACAAATATGTTTAATGGTCGATTTGTCCTCATCACCCCGGAATCGACTATCCAAGTGTTGAACAGAACTCTAGAAAACACTACCATCAGGGCGCACCATGTTGAGAACGTTCTTCTCACACAGGTAGACTTCCTTGGAAAGTATCCATTTCACATGATGCCGAAAAAGGTCTCCATTGACACATGTTCTGCACGTCTTCTCCAGGGCCTATGTTTTGACTCAATAGAGGACTTAAAGATATCGGGTCCACCAAGATGTGACACAGGTGTCGCAAGTTTCTCTTTCCAACCTTTGAAAATTTCGCACAAAACTGTTCTTTGTGGTCTCTCTGACGTCCGCTGTCCAAACTTAAAGAAGCTCGAAATCAGAAATGTCAACCACCTGTGCAACCTTGATTTACCGAAGTTGACCAAGATCTATACTGTACTAACAACGTACTCCCCACGGGGACCAATGATTCCCAGAATAGAGAATATAAACCTCCCATTAGTGGAAAACTTTGACCTTTGGTCCTTTGATGATATCCCAATAATTTCTAACTTGATATTGCCAAATGTGTGCCACCATTTCTGTATCAACTATCAGCCTAACTCCAAGAACCAACCATATCCGGAACCCACCAACAGATTGAAGATAGATCTTCCAAAGGGAAACAGAGTCACTGTCGTAAATATGTTTGATGAAGTAAATGATGCCTCTGTTCAGAACATTACTCAACTTGTCACGTCTAATAATAAGAGGGAGATTGAGAGACTGACGGGTCCAGAAAAGCTCTTTCTTCCAAGAGCCAAGAGTATCACCCTTAACGAACTTGTGAAAGAGAAAATAATAAATAGTGCTTCGTTAAAGACCAGTTTGAACGTTTCTGCATATGAGCTAGAGTCATTGTCTATTACAAGACAGGAAGATTCGATCCTCCCGTTGAACTTTAACGCTTTAAGTGCCGATTTCCCAAAATTGAAGACTTTGACGGTATCAGGCGTCGGCATACAGTTTAAGGACTCATTCGCTGACGAGATATTCTTTCCTGAGCTCAATTCTTTATCTCTTTACGGTTTCGATCTTGGTGTACTGGCAGGTCTATTCCAGTGTATGAACCTTGAAAAGATGCAACTCACAGAGCTTCGTCTTGACAGATGTACGTTTAATGAAGATTCCTCCCCAAATGATATGTTACACAGCTTGGCATCAACTCTCCATTATGCGAGCGATACCCTTCATATATTGGATATATCTCTTGTGAAAGCTCATCCACAATTATGCTACCCGACTCCACTAAAGCTTTCCAATTTCACCGAACTTCGCCATCTCACTCTGAATATTGATATTACGCATCTGGAGCTCTACGGTTGCCATTCCCTTCGTGAAATCAATCTTAGCTACAGGGATACCCCACTTAGTCGGCTTACTGCGAATTCGCTCCCAGTTCTTGAGAGGCTGAGCTATAACGTTGGCCGACACGGAGATAATGACGAGAAAGACGGTGCCAGTCCTGCCAGAAGCATTCAAGAAATGTGTGAGGAAATTGAGCATTTTGAGGAATGGGGTAGAATCCGAAGAGATATACACGTTGTTTAATTTTTAAATTATATACATATATATATGATTTTGTTTTGTGATCTTGAGAAGGATCCTATTTTACAAGGCGCGCGCTTGGATAAGACTAGTTGACCGAGACCTACAAACAGAACCGGAACTCCATAGATAATATCGGGAGGCAGTTTTGTTTTTTGGCCCACACCCACCCGTCAATCTTTTGATATCTTTCACCATTTCTCCGTAGACACTTCCAAGTCATCCGACTCTATTCAATTCATCCTATCTATCCAATCAGTAAATGAGTTCGACTTGTTATCTTGATTATCCAACACCAGTGCTTTTCCAGATCTGCTGGCACCTACGAGACCTAAGGGCCATTAAGGTGCTAGCGGAGAACTCGTCGGTTCGCCACTCTTTGAAAGATTTTATCCGTATTTACAAAGATCATAATGAGAAGTACACTACTTTGAGCAGTTTCAATGACTTCAAACAAGAAAGCATAGAGTGTGCGCCAAAGTATTTCACTATCAACCTTGTGGAGTATGCGATACTGGATTCTGGAACTGTCAGAGACTTCGTTGAGAGCAGTAAGGCTGTCAAGGAGTGTCTGACCATGGTATGTTTAACTACTAAGGTTCAGCTGGCAGGACCGATTAACCTGGGTAATTTGCATTTTGCCCTTAGGGATAAATCGTTCATTTACACGCCTGAGGACAAGGTATCTTTAACCCCTGGAGACAAACAGCTGTGGTTTGAAAAAAAGGACGATAGGAGCACTTCGTATAATGTTTGGGAAACCACCAAACATATTATATCTCCTAACCTGAAACATTTGGTGCTAATTGATGTAAAATACCCCGACCAGATCTCTGACCCCATCTTCCCCGGGTTCTCACCATTGGAGGCCACATTCACCAATTGCCTTCCCGAAGCACCCATTAAATTTGTCGACTTGGCCGGTACGCAAGTTCTGAATATCATCAACACTCTAAGTTTGAAAAGTAGTCTGAGCTCTTTTGATCTACCAAATGTAACACAGATGACCCTCACTGGGTGTGAAATGATCAGGAACGTAACAGCGCCAAAGCTCGAGAGACTGACTCTGCAACTTGCACCACGTCTCCAAAAGGGTACGGTTTACAGTGGATCATTGATTGAAAACGTTGATTTTCCGAAACTAGAGTACCTGGAGCTCCGGGTATTATGGCTACTACCAAAGATAAAGGACTTTAACGCGCCAATGCTGAAGACTATAAAATTTGGATTTGAGGAGAATGAATTCCCGATCTACGGTACCAACGTATATAACAGGTTAGCTAAGTTTATGGTGATGCCATCTGTGGAGGTCTTTGAGTACGTCAATGGATTGGAACACGTTAATGTGGACTCATTGAAGGGTAAGGCTGTTTACCAGTCGGAATGAGCCTTCTTGCGTCAACCTCGTGGATGATCCACCATTGTAACCGCAACGGTTTTTAAAGTTTGCTTTCCTTTCTCAAGACAGCCAGCTAAGTAAGCCTACTAGGGGAAGGCTTCTATGTTAATCACCAAAAGGTTATTGTTTACGTAGTATAGGCATAACCAACATCTGGACACCATTTTAACACCCAGACACCACATATACGCAACTTTCCTCTATATTCCGCATTTCTGTTTCTTTAAGTCTTCGGATCTCTTAAACTCTTATTTCTTTATCTTTATCTTTATATCTTTTATATTCATGCCTTTTCTATCATTATGCATATTTTGTATAAATCTGCCGTTTAATTCTTATATGAGATAATCAATTGGCGAGATTGACCTGCCCTGTATTAGAGCTTTTATTTTACTAAATAGATTTATTGGAGTTACAGTGGTGTTCAACGATCATAGAGAAATACATTAGAAAAGCAAAAAAACTGCTGTATCATTTATATATGATTTCAGTTCTTGTGATACACTTAGCTAACTTAGAACACTGAGCCTTGGTGACTTCGAGTAGAAGCACGTTTTCCGTTTCTCCTCTACCCATATAAGGAAGGCGTACATACACATTAAGCGTTCTGCTCAACTATAAAGGTTGTCGTTTACGCTAAACGCTGCCACTAGTTTATTACAATGATCCATATGGTTTCGATTCTGGCAAGACGCTCACACCAGGGCTTTTCCTCAATCATGGGACCTGAAACAGGCTAGATGAAGCGCCATGCTGTACCCGCAGTGCAGTAGTGTTCTACAGCTGTACAACCGCACAGCTTCTCTGATCCACAGTGAAGCGTAGGTACAGTCCATGCACTGTACCGAAGGTTCTGACTTATAGCCACAAGTCTTTCGCCTTGTGGCTATAACGTAAAGGCGGTGGAAGATGCCATGTAGAAGATCTCGGTCGTAAATTGCTGCCCATGCTACGCTGCCTTACCACACGGCGGCCACACAACCACATATCCATTCGTACTATATTGCGAACATAATGCTTATAGCTGTAGCCATTATTACTATAGATAACCACAGTAACCAGTATACTCCACCATAACCAATCGCTGTACAATGTAGCAGCTATTCAGGTCCGGGACACTGAAACGGGATTGGTCTGGCGGGCACGATGGAACACTTCCATGCAGAGAGCGTTATTTGTGGCAAGGCTTGTTCCTCCGGGGTCACACAACCACGCGACAACGTGGCGACGACGCGGCCGGGCATTGGAATGGATGTTATCTTGGCTTCTTGTCTAAGCAGTGCACTCATCGAGGATGTCGGACTTTAATAGATATTCCTATGACACTTTTATCGAGCTTTTATGATGCTCTCTATGGTGTTATTGTAAACGAACGGGGTGTCTGGGTGTTGTGCTCCGGGTTCTAGGTATAGTTGTATCGGTGTCTGGGTGGTGTCGGTGCCCGGATCGGGATGACCCCGGCGATCTGTGACCACGCGCGCGTCCCATCGGCTCCCTGAAACCACCGCCTGATAACGGCCAGAGAGAGACGCAGTTAGGGCATCTCGTAGTTCGTGCATAGAAGCCCCGGAGGTGAGACTGAGGAACAGGCGTACTGTAGCTACATTGGGTGAAGGGAGAAGAAACCCAAGAGAACCAAAGCAAGAACCATAAAATAATAGCCTCGAAGAGTCAAGGAGACACCTATTCGTGGAGAATCGCTGCCTTTGTCCCCAAAACTCTGGGGTCATCTGGCATCCTCCTAAACAATAAACGTGCGCGAGTACCAGCAGCCGCTCTGAAACAAGCAGCGGCCCCTCCCTGGGTTCTTTTCCCCTATCGCTTTACTTAGTGGAAAACAACCAACCAACCAATCTGTCTAGTAGTTGACCATTGCCAACATTTGGTGCCTTTGGTGTATCTACTGCCTGCCCGAAGGTTTGTTTTTCCTTTCCCAGCGATTCCTTTTAAGCCTGTTCCCCTTTAGCCTTTCCCTTTGCTTACTCCTACATTGAACCATCATCACCTTACCGCTGACCGCTGACCGACTACTGCCATTACCGCCATCAACACTGGTACCGCTTTTACCACCAACCGCCCATCACAACGTGTAAAACACGCTCCAGTGACACACGCTCAACTCCTCTTTTACACCCTTTGCCTATACCTATCCTTGCTGGTCTAACTGGTCTGACTGTTTGACTTCAATCTCCAGCCTCCACAAGTCGGATCTCGGAGTTTCTCTGACACTCAACCGCTGCCTTACGAGGTCTGCCGTCCCGTCATCAACCACACCGAGTGGCCCTTTCCAAATACCCCGTGTTACCTGAGACACTGTAGTGTCGGTGGGCTTATACTGGACATCTACTGGATTTCCGCTAGACTCTTCTTTCTTCTGCTATTGAAAACACCACCGTCAAGATGTTCAACACTCCGCCGTTACAGACAACGGACCGTTTCTCTGACGAGCACACGTTCTTTGACACACAACAACAATCAACACAGACAGCATCTCATAGGTCTCGCCAAGGCGACTGGATGAGGACGTTACCGACGCCAACGAGTGCGAGCCCCCGATTTACCACTCCCGTGAAAAGACCACTAGTAGCCTCCATCGATACTTCTGCAACCATACCATCCTCTTGGTCAAGCTCGCCGTTCACGAGTCCTTCGACCTCACCGGATTCATATATCCACCATGACCAGAGGTTGCCCCAAACTCCAGTCTCACCATTACTGTCGTCTCCAGATATCAAGAAGAATCTGCCATTTTCTACAGCAATGATGGAGCTAGACGTACTTCAGGAGCTCGGAGACGCAGTTCTGGATGACAAGTTCGACTTTGAATTGAAGTTAAAGAAAGAACTAGGCCGTGGGACGTACTCTTCGGTACTGGAGTGCTCTACTCATAACGAAAGATTTGCCGTGAAGATCCCAACAAGCGTCAAGAAGAGTAAATACATTCTCAAGGAGATGCTGAACTACAAGATCATTCAGCAGTATCTCATATCCAATGACTTTCCTCTACGCGATTTCCCAATCCTCAATGTGCATGGTCTGACTTTCATGACAAAGCGACAGTACCCACGTCTCCGTGTTAATGAAACAGTCCCATGCCTCATTGCACCATGCATTGACACAACATTAGAGAATTTGATTGCAGACTCGGAGGGTGCCGATAAAGCTCTCCATATTGGCGAAGATCGATGGTGGACTCTCGCCAGACAGCTCGTTATGTGCCTTATCACTCTTCGTGATTGTCACATGGTACATATGGATTTCAAAACTTCCAACATCCTCTATGATCCAGTAACTGGCGGGTTCAAACTTGCAGATTTCACATCTGCCGCTCTTGAACAAGATGTTAGAGCGGAGTACGCAAAAAAACTAGAGAACGGAATGTTCTTTGATTTGACAATGCAATATTGTGCACCAGAGCTCCTCTTATCTCCCCCTTCTGCTCCATCATATGCTTCCGATCTCTACGCTGCTGGATCGATCTTATTAAGCGCAGCTGTCGGTGAGACACCATATGAAGAAGTTGTTAAGACGTCTAACAGCTCTTCTATGATCTACCTCAGTGAATGTATACGCAAAAATAAGATTCTGGACTTTGTTTCGGTCAAGGGCCAAAGTATCTTGAACTCAAATTCTTCTGCTCAGAAATTGATTGTTATGATCTTGAAGCAACGCGCATCCCTTGATGATGTTGTGGAGTTTATGAACTCCATATGATGACATTATGATACCCATCCTTTTGCTGCTACACACTAGTCATTTATGACAGATGATGATACCCCTTCGTTTTCGTTTTCGTTCTTGCTAATTGTGTTATTACCCATACTGTTCTATACAAAATAGCTAGATATTCATGACTTATGAACACTTTATGAAGTAGATGGTATCAGCCTGGGAAGTCTGGGAAGGCTTTGAGCGCTTGAATTGTGCTTTATAGTGAGGTGCTTAACATCCTGACCGTAGGTGCATATCTATGGGCTACTGAACCCTGAGTTGGGTATAAAAGGAATTCCTGTGTGTAGGAGTTAAATCCAGTGAGCTGTTTCGAATGAACACAGGCCTGGTTCCCCTACTGATGGACTGGTATCCTTTCAAGGAGACGCTGCAAAAAGGCCAGAAACGTTACAACCCACCAAGTTCGTTATATACCAAAGAACTATTCTAAACACAGACTATCCAAGAGGCAACTTACTCATCAAGCATGTATCAAGTAAAACAGATTGACCATTGAATAGGCTTCAAATTGATTATCCCTTAAAGCTTTTCAACAGACGACGCATAAAATACAGCAGTACCTATAGAATAAATGAAATGAGCGATATTACCCCTAAGTGATAACGCACTCACACCAGGAATATATCATTTACTCGAGATTTCTTAAGACAACACCATTTGAGATCACCGTTTCAAGACCCCGTTCATTACGAGAGAGACTCATCGAGTCTGGGGTAAACGGGTCTCAAGTCTCCACAGCAACGCTAGAGACATCAACTTCTATCACTGGTGTCCGGGTGATCCACCATCTCTTCCTACAAATAAAAGCAGTCACAAAAACGCGGGAACACCTCGCAGAACCCACGCAAGTTTTTGCTGGTATTCGCGGGACTCCTCTTACCTTGTTTTCATGAATAATGGTATGGACACGCACAATAATTCTTTAGCAAAACCTGCCTACGCGGTGCTGAAATATACGCTAAAATGTGTCTGTAACGATGCTGAAAAGTACACCTCTGCCTAAGCGAGGGCGCGCGCCTTCGAGCTTAGGTAGCAACCCAGAACGGTACGCACAACAGAGGGCAAATTTTTGGCTGGGAACTATGCTTTTGGCGGGCAGCCGCTGGTTGTGAGTGCGCGACTCTCCAAACTTTTCAGAGGAGACTCTAAATTTTCAACTTGGCGAACCACCACAGGGAAGGACTCTCTTACGGGATAGCTATACACATCAGTTCAAAATGGTATGTGATGGTCTGGAAAAGCCTAAAGAAGATCAAAAGGACCGAAGACGTCGTTGGAAGATGAATATGACCGACGTTGATATTTGCAACGTATCCTTGACTGGGTGGCGAACCAGGTTTTCATCAAGGTGAAGAAGACCTAATGAAGAACAAGGCACGCAGAACGATGAGTGGTGATAAGGAGTTTGGAGCATTGAGAACAGAACCAGTGAAGTGTCACCGAGGCAAACCGGGACAAATGGACCAGGTGACCTTGCCCAAGTCGTTATGGAAGTCGAGGTTTTTTGAGCTCTGGCGTTAAAATCACTGGTTTCACCATCCAGTCGCTGGACACAGCATAGCTTGAAAACACATACATACATACAAAGGTTCTTTTCAGAGTTCCACAGAATAGTGCGATGGTGTGCGTAATATCTCCTATGAACAAGAACTGGACACATTCTCATTCAACGACCACTCGTCTTCTGATTTTCTTTATATTTCATTTCCGAAATACTAACACAAGCGTACAGTCTTCCAAGGCTCAAAACCCTATGCGTGATTTGAAGATTGAGAAGCTCGTTCTCAACATCTGTGTCGGTGAGTCCGGTGACAGATTGACCAGAGCTTCCAAGGTCTTGGAGCAGTTGTCTGGTCAGACCCCAGTCCAGTCTAAGGCTAGATACACCGTCAGAACTTTCGGTATCAGAAGAAACGAAAAGATCGCTGTCCACGTCACTATCAGAGGTCCAAAGGCCGAGGAAATCTTGGAGAGAGGTCTTAAGGTCAAGGAGTACCAGTTGAGAGAGAGAAACTTCTCTGAGACCGGTAACTTCGGTTTCGGTATCCAGGAGCACATCGACTTGGGTATCAAGTACGACCCATCCATTGGTATTTACGGTATGGACTTCTACGTTGTTATGGGTAGACCAGGTGCCAGAATCACCAGAAGAAAGAGAGCCCAGGCTACTATCGGTAACGCCCACAAGACCACCAAGGAGGACACCATCTCCTGGTTCAAGCAGAAATACGATGCCGAGGTTTTGAACAAATAAGTCTGAGGTTTTGGTGCTGTATTTTGTATAAAAATAAATTTTGGTTGTCATAACGGTTTCTTTAACTTCTTAATAACTTACGAGAATTGTTTCTAAAGCACTCTTGCGACTACGAAAGTAGAAAAAGATGAAATCAGCATTAAGTATTCGGGGGATTAGTCATTAGCATTAGAGGAACACATTAAAGAAGTGTTTGACCATTCATTCAGAGACATCTCCGACGTCAGCAAGAGCAAACTGAGGAATCTGATCTAGTTCAGGATTTTGAATGGCATCAATGTTGTCGAATAGTTCTAACCAGTCAACACTTACTTTTACCAATTCCCCTTTATTTTGGGCAATGTAGTTTCTGGCGTTTTCGTTATCATTGTAGCTCTCTCTTGTCAAATGTGTATAAATTAATTTCAAGTAGTACTTGACAGACTTCAAGCCTCTCAAGTACCCATTATCGGGATTGTCTTTATGCTTTGGGGGGAAAGTAACATCTTTACCCATCTGAGTTTCTGGAGTGATACACTGAGCAAAGTCTATAATGTTCATCTTAATAGTTGCAGGTTTCTCGCCATCGTAGATGAAGAGTAATGAAGAACCGTAGAATCTGTAGCCGTCAAGTTTTTGAACTGCCTCTTCAAGTTCACTCAAATCTTGAACCAGTTTTGGAATTTTGACCAATATAGAATATGCAGTCTCCCCATCGTACAAGAATCGGGCAAGACAAGATGCAAACTGAACGCCCGCCTTAACATTTCTTCCAAAGTACTTATCTCTCGCAACAAATGTGTTAGCTTTGTTGTCCCAACTTTGTAGGCCACAAATACGGACACCCAACAGGCGAGACGTCGTTTCGGCACATTTCTTTCTCTGCGACTTCTTCTTTTTGAGAATTGCTTCTACTCCGTATTGCCTTGTGCCCATTTTCAAATCCAACACTGAAGCTTTGTCCATTCCCGATGTTAGGTCTTCCAACAAGATGAATTGCTCAAGTCTATGTCTTGGCTGATCTCTAGCCATTAACAGAGGAGAGATGGTATCGGAGAGTGAGTCGTCATCCCCAACACGCCTCACTTCCCTTTGCTCTTCATCCTCATCATCCATTTGGAAGATGGAATCGGCATCAGACGTAAGAGACTTTGAATGACGATGCGACTTTGGTGATTGTAAAGGTTCCCCTTCAACGATTATATTGTCATTTAAAGCAACATTTGGGGGCTCTTGATATGAGCCTGTAGTCATATTCATATTTTGCAAATCAACCAGTGACGAATAACTTTTCTTTAAAGAGCCATCGATAAATTTTGGTCTTCTTCCCAAATCAGAGGAGGACGCACTTAGTCTGTGAGGCTTTGTGAATCCAGCAGAAGCGGTGCGTTGGGCCAGGAGACGTGGCGATGTAGAAGATCTGATTGTCTTGAGTCCCGGTTTCTTATGACGCTGTTTTGGATCGAATACCTCTGAGAGCACCAGATCTTTTAACTTTGTATTCAAAAGGGTCGATCCAGATGATGCTAGTCCAGGAGAATTGGTGATACCGTTATTAATATTGAAAGGCAATCTTGGGGAATTATCAGAAGGCAGAGACGAGACCGGCGATGGAGCCGAAGAAGAGATTTCAGTCCATAGTGAGTCTGAAATGATGTGTCTATTATCATCCAAGACAACTTCTGGCGGAAGCTCCTCAGTATATGAGGACGAATGTCTCATTCGCAGAGAGCTTGGCGCGGATCCTATGACGTCTGTCTTGCTGAGGGATTCAGGGCCTGGTGAAGTAGACTGGTCGAGACTGATGTCGTTAATGACCGGGTTGATTGTGTACCTCACGTTCAAGACTCCAATGTACTTTGGCATGAAGTTCAGGATATCGGCATGACTCTGCTCAATGGCCTCATACCAATCGTTCTCTCTATTAACAAGCGCCTTGCACACGGCTCTGTGGGAGAAACGGAAGATCGCCGTATGCCCACCAACCTTGTTTTTGAAAGGAGTCAATTCTACGGCAACCGGGAACTGTTCGTAGTCTTCTTCTAGGTCGAACTGCTCTTGGGGTTGGAGCTGTGAAGGTGCCTGTGTAGTATCTTTCTCGAATTCGTAGATATCAGTGCTCTTGGCAAACGTCACTAAAGGCGATGAAGCCTGGCGCGTCGCCAATGGTGACGGTGCGGATTCAGGAGAGAACATAGCGTTCTTGTTAATTGAAGAGATGAAAGTGGATACGGACTTGTCAGTAGCCTGATTTGTGGGTGCCTGCTTCGCAAGCGTGAGGTCCACGTCTTCTCGTAGCTCAATCAGATGGTGCTGATCCTTGTTACGTCCTTTAGGGATATACGAGAGCGACGTCAAAGGCTCAACAATGGCAAGGTCTGTATTAGCATCTCGAGGCAGAACGTCCGAGTTGGGTCGTTTTCTGTGGTGTTTAGTGGAGTTATGTGTAGTAGCGTTATCTTCAAACGCACACTCAAGCCGGGGTTTATATAGCTTCAGCTCCTTGAACTCAGCTGGAGAAACGCCGGCGATGCTTGCTCGTTGGAACGTTGACGATACCAGCGTCTCGTGGGTACTGTAATGGCGCTTGTGCGTAGGGCTTCGAACACTGTCATGAATATTAGCGGCTGCCGAGTCGTGAACGTTCGAAGTGCTCTTGTTATCGTTCACAAACAACCGGAGCTCTCTAGCGGCCTTCCGCCCAGTAAGCCCGGGAGGTGATGCTCCAGCGTACTCTTTCTTAGGCGTTTCGTCCATGGTGTGTAGCCATCAACCGAGTCTGCCGTGCGGTTCGTCTAGCCGCCCGTCCTCAGTGGTGCTGGTGATATTGATGTTTGTAGTGGAGCTTTCCTTACTGAGCCAGAAGGGCAAGCGCCCTTGGCGAGTGCTTGGTTGAGTTCTCGAGGCGACGCAGCGGTCAAGGAGGGACTCACAGCGACACGAGGAAGTCCAAAGGCAAAGAACCGCTTCGGGTACAATTATGCTGTTCAGTACCGCTGTAGCACGCGGTAGCGGTGTTCTGTAGGAAAGCGCTGGTTTTGCGATGGAGGTTGTTTGACGGTTTGTGTTTAAGCCTTTACACTGTTTTTGTGTGCGAAAACGTGGTGAAGTGCGATTGCGGTTTTGGCGGTGTTTCGCGCAGGATGTACGTGGTGTCCGGGTGTCCACTGCCACCATAGTAATTAATAGTGATTAATAGTAAGTAATCGGACGTTATGGTAAGTAGTAGTATGTAATAGTAGTTGATTGGTCGCTGAGTAGTAAATATAATATAGCAGCAGTAATGGTAGTCAGTATTGCTAGTGTACTAGGAGCAATATTGTAGTAGTAGTAGTAGTAGTAGTAGTAGTAGTAGTAGTAGTAATAGTAGTAGGAGTAATAGTAGTAGGAGTGGTAACAAAACAGTGAGATTCTACGGTAGCGTGGAAGTGGGCTCTCTTCAGCCTTCGACACTGTGATATCTCTAAAGAATCTATTGTACGGCTTGCCTTAGTTTGCCCTTGGTGCAGCCAATGCTATACGCGACTGGATGATGCTAGTCACCCTCTTACAAGCATATATATTGCAAAAATACCAGCTTCAGCATGGGCGTGGTACATAACAGCTGTACAAAGCTCAATCTTGAATTCATTTTTCTCTAATCTTATATTAAGAGGAAATTGAGTTAAAATACTACTACTAATACTACTACAACCTTTCCAGTTTGGTTATATCCCTGCAGAATGATGCTAGACTCTCTTAACTCTGATACCGTTCTACATGCATAAAGTTCTTGCCCAGTACCTTATACAACACCTCTACATATACTTCGGGCGACAATGCACCTTTAGAACGTCCTTTTAGACTGTACACAAGTGCATTCGTATATGATAGTGCTATTTGTGAGCGACAGAACCAGTTCCCTAACGCCCTCCAACTTCCACAACCCTCCATTAACCTGTTTCGCCCATATACAGGTTTGAGAGCGTTTGGAAAAGATAGCTGAGGTTCTATCATTAGCTGGAATGGTGCTGTGCCTTCATAATCTCGACCCCAAGATCAACATTGTTTCGTACGCCCTGGACCCATCTCTCCTGTAAATAGTCCAAAACCGGTTTAACCTCCAGTTGCATTGCTTTACGGTGTCTGTTCACGTCCTCGATGCGCCTCTTCTTGCGAGTTACCTCCCCCTTGATGAACTGGTTTGCCTGCGACGTTGTCTCATTAGCAAGCAGCCACGCATTCTTCCCCAGCTGGAGATCCAGCTTCAAGGACACGTTTCGAAGATACGTATACGCAATAGACTGTTGCAAGCTGTGCGGGTCTTCGAAATTGGAGTACTTCTCGAGATTGATCCCTCCCAGGGTGAATTCCTCTTGTAGTAGCTGGTCCTCAGAGAAACCCATTACCAGCGATGAGGTCTTGGGAATGGGATACAGCCGATCCACCTCCGGATGGATCTCAGAGATCGGCTCCTTTTCCAACTCTTGTCGTATAAGCAGCTCGATCTGCTCTCGTTCCTCTTCTGTAATATCAGCGTCTATGTCTGATACCCCTGAGTGTTAGTGATTACATTCATTAATGTATCTCGCGAAGAGAAACACTGGATCTCCATACTTACAAGGAAGTGAATCCAGCAACTCGTAATTCATATTTAACACGCTCAACAAGTGTTACTGGCAATAAAAACCAAATGTGTTTATTGGAACACTTTTGTTGTGCTCTTGCAGCTGTTCTGGGCCTCTCTTGGCCTCACTTCGTACGCATATCCTAGTTTAGAAGTAGAAAGGTAGTAAGTTTTCCGTGGAAGATGTTAGTGATGTAAAATACGCTAAGACCCATAAAAACACGCGCAGACACGCGTAAGTATCAGCACTATGGAAACCCGCGGTGGTGGAGGTGAAAAATTGGTTTACCACCACCAAGTACAACTTCAACACTACTCGAAGAATCGCCAACCGCAGTTGTTAATCAGGCTTTTTTTTGCTATGAGTAGCTTCTATCGTGCTCTGCACACTACGCGGGCGTGTCTCCAGGACGCCACAGTGGTTGCTGGTTCCACAGCAAAGCAACAGATCACTGCCTACCTCGAATACTTCAAGACGCCAAAGAACTTGAGACCGCTTGTCTATAGAAAACGGAACGCATCAGAGCTTGTATCGCGTGACTTGTGGGACCCTGTCGCTAAGAAGAGAATTGTACCACTTGATCCGCCAATGCGTCCGTCAGAACAGGCGCTTGGCGTGCTTTTCAAGGAAGCACAGTCTGCCGATGAACTATTCCAACTTCGGGCACTGCTGTTGCAACTGGCTTCCAAACCGAAGTACTCCACTCCTTACCACATTAATTTGTTCATTGAGAGGTCTGCACAACTACGGAAGCTGCCTCACGCGATTACATACATCTACACCCAAAAGAAGCTTTACCACCTTTTGGATGCCAGTGTCACCAATACGATTCTCTCCTACTTGTACATCAACCCAAGAAAGACGCTTGACCACTGTGTAGAGAAGATTGCTGTGGCAGAGAAGAAAACAGCGGGTAAAGATATCATCACTGACCTATTGAAGGCTTCAATATACCACAAACATAGAGCTGAAATCCCAAGCGCACTTACGGACCAAATCACCTCTTGCGAGAACGTCGCATCATTACCAGCGCTCGATACAGAAGAGCCAGTGGACATTCTTGAGAAGAAACTCCAAAAGTATAGATTCAAGTACCTCCATCTATGTCCTGTTGTAAAGGAGCTCTCCCAGGAGCCTCTTATTAAGGACACGGTCATAGTTAGTGCTGCTATCGAGTTTGTTTCCAAGTTCCAGGAGATCCAGAACAAACTTGGTGTCGAGGATGTCCTCGAGGAGACAATCAGCCAGTCGCTCTTTGGAAAACCGGAGATCACCAACGAAGAACCGGCCCCTGAGAACGACGAGAAGACGGAATGAAGAGTTGATGAACGACTAAGAACACCTATTCAACCGCCTGGAAAAGTCTCGGATAACAACTACTATATACATGTACATAATTACATACCGACGTATCTGAATATTCGGTGTCGGAACTTGTAATCAGCCTCTTCTTCTGTTTAATATTCCGTCTGTACATTTCTTTTGTATCTGCATTACTGCCCTTGGTACTCCTAGTAGGGTCCTCGAAGGAGTTGTGATGGCTTCGCGAATGGATGACACAGGCGGCTGGCTCTCAAAATTTTCGGGTTCTCGAGGCGATGTGAAGAGCATCGAGCGAGAGAATAATGTCATTGTGGACCATAAGGAAGGGAATAAACTCTTCATTAGTGCTGAATGAGTGAAAAACCAGCGGAGACGCATACAGGGAAGCCATCAGAGGCTAAATCACCCACTGATGTTGCGCCTGCTAGTGACGAGGGCGAAAAGAAGCTCACCAACAAAGAGCTTAAGGAGCTAAAGAAGAGACAGAAGACCGAGAAGCGAGCTGCACAGAAAGAAAGGGCTGGAATTCCTAACCAGGCTGCTGAGAAAGCTGCTGAGAATAAGAAGAAGAAGCAGATGCAACAGGAAAAGGCTGAAGCGAAGGCTGAAGCTGCTAAACCCAAGAAGGCCATCAAGAAGGTGGCCATCTTCTCCCATCTAGAAACAAAGGAACAGCGAAACGAGCTTAGCATTTCACAATCCCAATCGCTTTCAAGCGTACACCCAGCAATCCTGTCACTAACGCTGAAGTACTCATCTTATGCAATTGTAGGTTCTATTGCCCGTTGCAAAGCCATGCTTGCGGTGTTCAAGCGCGTTATCACTGAATACCAGACTCCTAAGGACACTATTCTCCAGAGAAACCTCACTGCGTATTTGAGTACCCAGATCGACCACTTGAAGACTGCACGGCCGCTGTCGATCACCATGGGGAATGCAATCCGTTGGATTAAACAAGAAATTGCGGTTATCAACGTCAACACTCCAGATTCAGAAGCAAAGGCAGACCTCATCGAGAAGATCGACACATTCATTGCGGAGAAGTTAGATGTCGCAGGAAAAGTAATCATCGAGCAGGCTGATCCTCATATCCCCAATGGAGGTACAGTGCTTACATTTGGAAACTCCACAGTGCTACGCGATCTGTTTCTTCATGCCCACAGTAAAGGGAAGCGTTTTACTGTGATAATTGTCGACTCAAGACCACTCTTTGAAGGTAAGAAACTTGCAGAGACTCTCACAGCTCAAGGACTCAAGGTTCAGTATGTTATTATAACAGCTCTCTCCTCGGTGTTCCAGGATGTGGATACAGTTTTCCTTGGCGCACACTCGATGCTGTCTAATGGATTCCTGTACTCTCGCGTTGGAACTGCTCTCATCGCCATGAAGGCTAAGAAGGCCAATATCCCAGTGCTTGTATGCTGTGAGTCTATCAAGTTCTCTGAAAAAGTACAGCTGGACTCCGTGACGCTTAATGAACTGGGCGATTCTGAAGATCTTGTAAACTGGAACCAGAGCACACAAACAAAGAAGCCTAGTGTTGCACTTCGCAAGTTCATAGAAGAACACCAGGTTGCCAGCCCTCCAGCGCCTCCAACCAACAAGAAGGGAGGTAAGCCAGGACACGACGAAAAACCGGTCGCTAAAGATGATCGTCCGTTGAAGGACTGGAAGGAATCGGAGTACCTCAACATCCTTAACATTATGTACGACTTGACTCCTCCAGACTACATTCAAAAGATTATCACAGAAGTGGGTGCGTTACCACCATCTTCGGTTCCAGTCATTCTTAGAGAGTACAACAAGACAAACAAGGACTCAAGCTCCTAAGGCCGATGGGCTTTGGGAGGGATGATCTTAATGAATGTTATTTCACGACGATTTCAAGCGATAACTTATAGCGTGTATGTAACTATAGAACTGAACACAGCTAACCAAACTGAACCAAATCAAACTAGATTAAATCAAACCAAACTAAGCTAAACAAAACAAGAGCCGACATGAGCTAAAGAATCCGAAAAGATATATATACATACATACATACATACATACATACATACATACATACATACATACATACATACACACACACACACACACACACACACACACACACACATATATATATATATATATAACGGCAATTAGACGAAAGAATGCCGATATTGGTATCATTAAGCAGTGGTCTTCTTTATGTTCTTGACGCGTTCTTCCAATAGTGCCCATTTCTGCTTCTTCTCTTCTTCCCTCTTTCGGTTCTCTTCTAGTGACTGGTGATAGAGTAAAACACAATGATCATACAGTATTGGATTCGAGTCCATAAAAATCTTGAGAGCGTTATAGGCCAAAGAATGAATTGTGCGGTTCCAGTTTACCGAAGATGACAGACTCTGCAAATCATCATCAAACGCCCCTTTCATCGATGACTGGTCCATCGACGAAATCTCGTAAAGGGCGGAGAATATTATAGGGAGGATAGTTTCAGCATTCTCAGTTACCAAGTTGAGGAAGTACTCATTGTTCCAGTAACCCAGTACTTTTTCTGCAACTTGGAAATGTGGAGAGGAAATGCATTTTGCCAACTGTACAAAGAGTGGTACTTCGATCTTAATGAATTCAAGAGGCTCAATCACTTCACAGATGTCTTCAATTTCATTGAGGAACATGAGCTCTTTAGTGGAATTTGTTTTCGGCCAGAATCTCAACAATCCCATTATCACCTCTTCAGTCAGCAACGGATCTTTTTCCAAGAACTGCACAACACAGTATGCCAATTGGGGATGATAGAGTGAAATGGATCTCACTTTGTGCAATGGAAGCATGACTCGTACAAGGAATACTTTGTGCTCCTCTTTCAAAGGCAAGGCAAACCCGTTGATGATCGATCCCAAAATCTCCAAGAGCTCAGCAATACCATTGAATCTTTCAGTTTCATAGACAAACTGGAGGAAAATATTGCTGATGGATCTTCTGATAAAGCTTCTTAGACTTAAAAACTTTCCATAAATTCTATGCAATGTGGTCTTCAAACAATCTCTTTCCCTTGGGTCTTCTGAATCGAACAACGCCAATAACTTTAAGATAAAGTCATGGTCAATGTACTGCTTTGCAATTGTATGGTTGAAGTCTGGGCTCTCAAGGAAGCGCAAGAAAAACTCGTACACAAGTTGCATATGAGGCCACGATACTTCGTTAATTGGCTCGTCTTCATCAGGGTCATAAATCTCCCCAACTGGATTCACAGGAGGCGGGATTGGTCTGAACAAGTTCTTCTTGAACATTTCAACCACATGCTTGTACATCTCATCAGTATATGTAAATCTGTTGATGGAGATAAACTCAATCAGCTCTTGGAGAGTGACTCTCTTGATTTCTTTCCCTCTAATGTCAAAAGAAGGGTCATTAAAGTCGAACATCACATTACATTGATCGACTTTCAAGATGAAGAGTTCCAGTCTCTTTTCAGGTGGCACCTCCTCAAACCCAGGGAGTTTAGATATCTCGGTATAGGAGGAAGGCTCAAATCTTGAAGACGAATGTCTCTGAGGGGACTTAATAAGGTCGATGTCCTCAATCTTTGGTGTTGTTGGCAAACGCTCGAATGAATGCGATGACCGTGGAATGACCACATCAACGTCGCCATTTCCCATTGGAACATCGTGCTGGAACGCATGGCCTGTATGAGGTGGTGTTACGTTGATATCTGGAATCCCATTGCTGATGAACTGAATACCTGTGGTCTGTTGTGGTTGGATCTGCTGTTTTGGGGAGGATTTTGATCCCAAGGCTCCAGAAGAAACAGGTGACCCGGTTAACAAACGTTCATTTTGCAGTCCAGACGCCTCTTTCTTTGAACCACCGTTTGCATTAGGGGCATTCGGCGCTGGTGATGATGCCGATGACTTTGTTCTAGCAGGAGACGAGGTGGAAAGGCTACTTCTGGGGGAGGAGTTAGCAGAATTGGAGTTGGAGTTGTTGGGAGAAGACTTCAGCAAGGGTGTTTTCTTATCCTTGGTCTTATCTTCTGGTGTGTCCTTATCCTTTTTCTTGGAGCTTAGAGAGCCCTTTCTAGAGAGCTATACCATGAGGGGTATTTGTTAGTAAGTGCCGATGTGTAGGTAAGGGGAAACACGATATACTCCGCATGTGTGAGGCGGACCGACGCCCACATAGAAGCCATCATGGGAAGTAACTCACCCTCTGTTTAAATCCCTTCATCATCTTGTGCAGGTGTAATTGATGCTACCGGTGATCTCCGTGTGTATATATGGGATGTATATCTATCTTGGAGAAGGAACTATGAATCCAGGAGAATTGTTCCCTTAGTGGTGTGTTGGTGGTCGGGCGTGGAAGGGCCTAGAGGATAGTATGAGTAGGTCGCGCGATGTAGTTACGAGCAGGTTATACAGTGTTAGAGAATGAGCAAGTGAGTGAGTGATTGAGAGTGTGAGAGGAGTGAGTATGGGCGAGTCTGTCGGTGGGTATACCAGTGGGTATGTGAGCTTCGCGTAAGAGTATGTGATACTCTGACTCCGTGTATATCTTGAGTCTTGTATGAGTACTATGAGTGTTTACCAGGAAAAGGCGCCAGCGGTGCGTGGCGGGTGTGAAGCGTAGTTGGCGGGCGGCTGTAGCCTTTGACCCTGTGAAAGAAGCAGGACGGTCAACAAACAATCCAAGGCGAGTCTTTCCAGACGAATTGTATGCTAGAACTGGGGATTCACGAAAAGGATGTTGTGTGCTGAGGAATCGAAAGCCAGTGTTGTGGTGTGTTCTGCCGCTCAGGTGTTGATTTCCTTAGCCGAGTTCAAATGGACAGCCACCGGGCGCGAAATGCCTTGTTGTGGGCACGATCGGGTCATCCCTATTCTTATCACTGGAGGGAGGGGGGCAAAAGACGTTAAGTAAGGGGTTAGGGAAGCTTTTTTATTAGTGTGAGGGATCAACTGGATGGAAACATTCACAGGCCCATGATCTAGGATGGGAAGGGTAGGCCGGCTGAGAAGGGTGTAAGACGATTACAAAGGCGCCAGTGGCTAAGTAGGCAAGTAGGCAAGTAGGCAAGTAGGCAAGTAGGCAAGTAGCTAGTGACTAAGTAATTAGGTAACTAAAGAAGTATGCAAGCACTAAGTCCGTAGTAAATAAGAGCATATCTCTCCATGGCTAATGCTGGGGAAACGGGGAACGGCCAATGCCACATCCTAAGGACCCCGTCGCACTGAAAAGGAAGTGGAAGCCAGTTCTAACTACATTAGCATTGGCTTGCCTTGTGCGTAGCAGGCGTGAGGCTTGGATAACATGGTAGCTGATTGGTTGGGTGTGGGCGTTGTGGTGGCGGGCATGGCGGCGGTGGACTGTGCTGGGTTCTGAGAGAAGCCTGGCGTTTGCTGGGCGTACGTAAAGGGGGCCGTCCGTACTCCGTCCAAGCTGACGCGCGGAATTGTGTGGAAAAAAACAAGAAAAACCGACGCACTACCACCACTACAAGCGGTGTGCGACAGTGAGTGGTTTGAGAATGGGTGGCCAGACTAGTGGCTGGTGGATGGTGGGGAGCTGAACTATTGTACGTTCAGCAGTCCGACAGGGCAGTGGCCCTACTGTCCAACAGTCCACTAGTCCAACAGGCCCACCGTGCAACTGTTGTCCAATAGTAATGGCTAGGGACCAGTGCTACTCCGAGAAGATACATCTTCGGAGCCAATAGGTAACAAGCGTTGAGTATGGGAAGCTGGGTATGTAAATTGGAGTACCATTGCACTGTAGCAAGTGCACCGAACACTTTTGATATAGGTCTGATATTCGGTATGCCTGTCCTGTTGTTTTCCTATGATGATCTCGTCTTTAGCTTCTCTGAAGCGCACCGAACACCTGGTGTGGAATTAATACGAACCGCTACTCTGACCTCAGAGGACAGGGGCCCGAGTGAGATCAATGTATGGTATGCTAAGTGTTTTGACTGGAAGTGTAATTACTAACAAAGCAAAAGAACCTTGTATAGCATATGGTGTGAATGGCGTATGGTTCAGGCCTTCAACAGGCGGAATCTATTCAGTGTATACAGATGACCTATGTAATTATTTATCGTAACTAAATCGCAACAAAGTAATGGAGTATCATTGTAGAATATAAAGAGGTGAAAAACATCGTAGAAGGCACGCATTTATGAACATGACTGACAATAAAGAATTGGGTAGAAAGTGCATAAAGGGAGAGTTGCCGGAGATTTGAAAGCTCTCAGGACTTCGAGATTGCGCCATGAATTGAGAGTCCAGAGTTTCAGAGTTTTCAGATTATGCATTGAATTGAAATCCGAGAGAATATATAACTGAGGCTACGCTAATTGAGAGGAAGGAAAGTATGGAGAAAATATTGAATAAGCACGATTGAGACTGCATATAGTGCGGGCGTTAATATGGACAAAAAAAGCTGAAAGTAACTCAAGAAATTAGAAAGAGCATACAGAGTTCAAAAAACGGAATGACGACTGATAGGTAAGGAACGGAGAAATGGGGAGGGGGGAGGGGAGTGGAGACGGGATCGAGTGTGATATAATGTACGGAATACCGGGGAGCATGTGAAATGAGGTATAAAGGGTTGAACGTGCGAGTGTATGTGCAATCGGGATGGTGTGCACGCCGAGTATTAGGGTATATGGTACGTACGCATATTTAGAACATGAATCTGTAGAGTATATAGCAGTTATATATTGAATAGAATATAGAGTCCGGAAAGAATACGGGAGTAATGGTAGTTTATAGAAAGCAGGTGGACAAGAAAGGTATGGATAATATAGAGATAGCGGGGTCCTGGGGCCACCGAAATGTGGAGAATATACATCCAGAGCATCCCAAACGTGAAGGGTCAAACGTGACGTATAACGAGCCCAGTAAAAGAGTAGCGAGTATGGCATATAAGGTGTAGAGAAACAGGCGGGTAGGGAGCACAAGGTATAAAGAACACAAACAATGGAGAATGAAGTATAAGGTACAAAGCTTATATAGAGAATAGAACAAGAACATAAATTCTTTAAGAAAACGAAGAATAATGGATAAACTGTATAGAAGGAATAGAGAGAATAACAGCGCAGAGAGTATGCAGAGTATGCAGAGTCGAGCATGGGGCGCACGTAGAAAGCATAGAGTATACTGAGCACATAGAGAATATAGAGAACATAGAGAACATAGAGAACATAGAGAACATTGAGCATATAGAGAGCATAAAGCACATGGGGAGGATACATGGAACACCGCGAACATCCACTTTACCCACACTTTCCCACATACCACAGATCGCCCAGCTTTCCCACACAGTGCCGAGCCTTGAGCCTTCTTCTGTTGTGGAATCCCGGCAACCTCAAACGACTCGATGTGCGCTTACCACTGCCGTCGCCCATCTATATTACGTAATCACTTTGCCCTCCAGATGGTGTGATTGCCGAGCATTTCCCGAAGCGGAAATAATCACGTCACAGAGTTTCCTCTTTGGGAAACTCGTGGTCCAGAGATATCGAAGAGCCACGACGCAGCTGTGGCAACCCTGGCGTGCCTTAAGGCGATAACGAGAGACCGAAGTATTAGCCTGGTGACAAGCAGCGGTGGGAGTGAACGAGCAAAGAACGATGGAGATGGATAGATACCAAGACATAAGTATATTCATATATATATATACATACATACAAATAGTTACATAAAAGACGGTACATACCCGCATTACAAAGGCACCAGCGAACGCCATTGGGCCGGGTTCAGGTACACCCCCAGCCGTAGTAGCCCACTCACTCTTTGTGTTCCATATTTCCCACAGCCCAACCCACGCACACACGCGCTACGGGACCCTCCCCACGCGTTACCATAACCGGCCAAAAAATGCTTTTAGAGAAACAGAGAGAAAACCCCAAAATTAGCACGAAACGCACGCACACCCGCAACCTGTCCCCAGGCACGGTTGGAACACGCCGGGTTTCGTTTCAGGCAACGCCCGTGCGCCTCCTCTCCACTGGTAGAAAAAGATAGCAATTGCTGCTGCTGCTCCCCTTCTGCCCACCACATTGGACGCTTGGTCTGTATTCACCATTCAAGGAAGAACACAAAGAGTGAGTTTTCATCAATTCCTCGAGCCATGGTGTTATGGTCGCCAATAACAGTAGGAATGTGTGTCTGTAGCCATTGGCTCCCCGGGAATTCCCAGTAATAGGGGGGTGAACCCCGGCTTCTCGAGAGGAGTCCCTGGAAGGGGGGCATAAGGAGAGACAACCACAGGGAGGAAGCTCGGGGCCCGGGAACGGAAAAAACAGACTTCGCACACTGTAGGCACCAGGATAACCACCATTAGGAAGAAGGCCATCCACTACTCGAATGCCAATGGACTACCAAACCTCTAGAAGAGGAAGGGACCTAGGGCTTGAAACGAGGGGATGGACCACGGGATGGCGTTCTAAAATGGAGTTACTAACTAACACATTCCAGAAATGCACAGAACATACTCGCTGAGAAACTCCAGAGCCCCAACTGCATCGCAGTTGCAGTCACCACCACCACCACCATCTTCAACAAGATCGGGTAGATTCTTCGGTAAGGGCGGTATTGTGTCCTCGTTGAGAAGAAACACTGCTGGCCAGTTTGGTCCAGAGCTTTCCAGAAAGCTTTCACAGTTGGTGAAGATTGAGAAGAATGTCTTGAGAGCTATGGAGGTTGTTGCCAATGAGAGAAGAGAGGTTGCTAAGCAGCTCTCTATCTGGGGTGAGGACAACGACGACGACGTTTCTGACATCACCGATAAGCTTGGTGTTTTGATCTACGAGGTCGGTGAACTTGAGGACCAGTTCATTGACAGATACGACCAGTACAGACTCACCATAAAGTCCATCAGAGACATTGAGGGTTCTGTCCAGCCATCCAGAGACCGTAAACAGAGAATTACCGACAAGATCGCCTACTTGAAGTACAAAGACCCACAGTCCCCAAAGATTGTTGTTCTCGAGCAAGAACTTGTCCGTGCCGAGGCTGAGTCCCTAGTTGCTGAGGCCCAGTTGTCCAACATCACCAGAGAAAAGCTCAAAGTTGCCTTCAACTACCAGTTTGACTCTTTGAGAGAGCACTCTGAAAAGCTCGCTCTTATTGCTGGTTACGGTAAGGCCTTGCTTGAGTTGCTTGATGACTCTCCAGTTACTCCAGGTGAAACCAGAGCTGCTTACGACGGTTATGAGGCTTCCAAGCAGATCATCATTGATGCCGAGAACGCTCTTGCTTCTTGGACTTTGGATCACGCTGTTGTCAAGCCAACTTTGTCTATTAGAAGAACCGAGGAAGCTTATGAGGAGGACATCGAGGGTGAAGAACAGGAGTTGGCTGACGCTGAACAGGAGTGGGCCGAGGAAACTGAAGCTGTCCACGCTTAGACGACTTCAATGTTTTCTCTTTTTTTTAGTTTCATTAACTTCACCTCTTCTGTTTCAGATTCTTTCTTTTCTCGTAATGCTTCTTTATTAGGTTTTGTGTTCATGCTCTCGGTTATGTAAAAGTGTACTTCTTTCCATTTTTGTTATTTCCTATGATATGCACTTGCTTTTTAACCTAACCTTAAACAATCATGCTGTAGTATTAGTCTTAGATTCACATCTTTGGAATATGTAGGACCTCAAGGTTTACGCCCTTCCCCAGTACAGTTATGCATCTGTACTCGTACTTTTGGGTCTTCTTCTCATCTTTTGGGGTCTTAACCTCTTCCTCGATGGGAATTGTATTGAGTTTGTCATCATCTTCCTCTAAGAGCACATGTTTAGTGCTGTCGACCTCGTTTTCCATATTCTTAGGTCGCCTAATCATAACACCGGCAGCATCTCCAGGATTACCATGCCGTACACCAGTGATATACGGTAAGGTGGTTTTAAGAACCACTTTCCATCCGTCCTCGTGAAGAATAATGTGAATTTGGCCCTTAACTTTAGAAAATGATAACAGAACCAGCCTTTCCGGTGTATCGTAAAGGATATGCTCTATTAATGGCCTTCTTATCGAGTTGCAAAGACTCTTGGCCTGGGCGTTGGAGAGGTGTATGGCCGCACTGGAGCGCAGACGAACTAGTGCTCTATGACTCAGTGTCTGGGAGGACGGCACTGCCACTTCAACTGAATCCTGATCTAAGTGCTTGAAGTTAGTACTGACTCAAAGAACATCATCAGGTGCCTGTATACACACGGTGTTCCAGTGACTTTGCGACTTCTTTACGGTTCACAAAGATCCGCACAGGAAGAACAGAATGCTCGGATATCTTAACATATGACGTGCTAACAGCGGTTAGTTCACTGAAATAGATCGTAGTAGTCCAAAAATACTTACCTTGGTGCCATTTTGGCCCCCTTGTTAGAAATGACCTCTTGTTGAAGTTGATCGAGTTCACCGTGTCTTCTCACCTCCATTGAATGATGTCGCGAACCTGGATTAATGCCTCATCATTATCACCTGTCACCACCTGTCAATGGTAGATATTCGATAGCAGTAAGTCTTGGCCTGTTAAATGCTAGCCAAACACCGACAAGAGAGTCAAAGCTGATTTTGAGAGTATTTGAGGAAAAGCATACAGTCAAGGCGTCTTAATGCTCTTGGTTCTTGTTCTCGAGCGCCATTTATGTAATATCCGTATGAATCGAACCTTTAATCTTCAAGTTATCCAGTAGTTCTAGAAAGCTAGACAAACTACTTGGGCATTATGGTAGCCAGTTGATTAACTTGGTTGTTATGTAGCTATTGTTCTGGCAGTCTTGAAATTGGTCGGGGAAAATGAACCAGTACTAGGTAATTACTTAGAGAGAGGTTTGAGTTCAGCTCAGGTGCACATTCGTATGACCCGTTCCTTAGATCGATGTACAGACCCGTATCCCTACAGTCCATCTTAATATTTGGTATTGGTTTTGCGAAAGTCAAAAACTAGGATCATAGAGACCAGGATAGTGTTATTTTATGAACAGGGATTATCGGAACGCAACCAAAAAAATAAGGATTGGGAATTCTGGAGCCGATGGCGTTGATGAGATGATACGAGAACTTGGTGTTCCTGCCAAGGGTAATTGCACTTTCAAGAAGCCAAAAGAAACTGTAACCTTCGTAATATCCTACAACCTACACTCCTGCATACCGGAAATTGCTTAGCAGCAGATGAGATGCCACTGGCAATGATAGTTTCCTGTGTTGGAGCGCAAAAAGGAAGTCTTCACAGCTGGTGGAGGGGTTTAAATGACTAGTATGTGTTTCACGCAATGCTAGTGGGTTGTTGGGACTAGATGCGCTTCAAGGATACACAACAATTTAAGTATACGCCAATGTAAAAATATACAGACAAAACTGAGCATCACAAGTCACAGAACAGGGCTACTAAACATGCTCTCTCACTATTTTTCCTACATCTCTTTACATAAGTTTGAGGATTTCCTATGTGTTACTTGTGAAGGTATCAAATGTATTATAGGCACTGATCCAGAACTCGCATAACTGCTCGGCAGTTTCACTGTGCATTACCTTCACCCAACATCGTTACGTCGTAGTGTTGTTCCAAACCAACCTCACGTGCTTTCTTAAGTAGCTTCTACAACATGTTGGCTGTGCCTCTATAATTGATGGTATCCAAGGTCTTTTGCCAAACCCGAGCTCAAACTGTGGCAAAACGCAGCCTGAGGCAATGTTTGAGGATCTTCAGCTTTAACAGTGCGCGTTCAAACCCCATCTTCTGCAACGACTGAGGAGTACTTAAGACGAGGATTCCCACGAAAGACTCACAACCAGACGCATCAGCTATTTTTTCGGCACACACGCTTTAGCCACATCATCGCTGCGTTGTACCAGTAGCCAAGCTAACAATGTCACTTCCTCCAAAGTTCTACAAGTCCCACGTGTTTCCTGGGCCTGATAAGATTACTGGCCCTGTGAATACAGTTGATATCTATCTCGACTACGCTTGCCCGTACTCAGCGAAACTCTTCATCAATTGGTTCGAGAATTTGTACCCCAAGCTTGCCACTGCTGAGTACAACAGGCAAGTCCAGTTTGTATTCCGCAATTACGTTCAGGTGTGGCACCCAACCTCCAACTTACTCCACGAGGCTGGCCTTGCTGTTGCACAGCTGCAACCAGAATGGTTTTTGGAAGCTTCGTATCAGCTGTGTAAGCACATCCAGGAGTTTTATGATACAGAGACCTTTGAGTTAACTAGACACCAGATCTACGACAAGATCTACGACGTAGCTATTGGTCCGTACAACTCGTCTATTACCAAAGAAGCGTTCCAGGAAAAGCTTTACATCAAGAAGTCAGACACTCCATCGAACAGCGGAAACGCCGTGACAAACGATTTGAAGGTGTTCACCAGAATTGGTAGACAGAACGGTGTCCATGTTACTCCAACTGTCCTGATTAACGGCTTCAAGGATGGTAGTATTGAGTCTTCTACTGCAATTGCAGATGTGGAACTCAAGCTCAAGGTCCTACTCTGAAGGCAATTCTCCATTTAAGATTCCCAAGGTTTATTTAGCTGTCGTTAGTTTTATATATCGTTATGAATGATCAATATCACTATTTTTTTTAACAGAACAGTAAGTACACCACAAGTAAAACAAGACAAGCAGCTACGATCCATCTTCGCCGCACTTGCACATTCTCATTCTGTAGTTTATTCAACTGTTCCGTGGTGTCCACAACTTGGCTAAGATCATGGAGTTTTCTCTTTGTCTCCAACATCTTCTGCCTTGAGCTTTCCAAGGCTCTCTCATACTGTTCCAAAACTGATAACGTTTTGTACAGCTTCCTGACCTCTCTCTCAAGCTTTTCATAATCCTTTTCCACTACTGAGGACTTCTCATTGAGAAGAGTGGCGTATTTTTCGAGCTTCTGTTTCAATTGCTGTATCTCCACTTGCATTCTGTTGAAATGATCTGTGGTATTCTTCATCTCCAGCTCGCTCTCTTCGACACGATGCTTCACTGTCACCGTCACATCTCTTTCGGCTTTGAGAACACTATCTCTCATTAAAGATTCAACGCCACAACTCTTTGGATGGACACTGGCACTATACTGTTCCTTGAGAAATTCATAGCGTTTCAGTGAACTTAATTGCTCAAACGTATTCGACCGAGATATGCTAGGAGTAACTCCCGTGGCCTTCGGCGTTGCAGTCGCAGGCGAATTGATATCATAAAACTGTTCCACTAAGCGTTTCTTGTCATGGAATGGGCTTTCATCAGGCGAGGTTCCTTTTCTTCGAGTATCATTTAGTTTTGTATGTAGCTCCGGAAGGTGAGCAAGACGTTTCTGTGGCGAAGAGCGGGTGTACGGAATCCGGAGTTGTTTTGTAGACTCAGCCAGTGGAGATTGGACTGGTGTTGACTTGGAGGCAGCTGTATTTTGGTCACGAAGCATAATGTTTGCCCCAAGCGATGGCATTTATTTGACTGCGATTATCGCAATATGGAGTCCCTTAAAGGTATGGCGATGCTTGAGACCGCTCGGATTCGCGAGGGAACTACCAGCTGGGTTTAAGTGGACGAGCACAATCTAGTCAAATTTCATTGTGGATATCCTGGATTTTTTTCAATAATTGTCGGTATAAGTGCATTTAAATGTTAAGAATGGTATCTAAATAATGTGGTCTCCACGGGACCAGAATTTAAATGGAGATTTGCTTCTCAGGGATTCAGAGATGTAGATGTTAATGAACAGTTTTTATCGGACTAACGGTGACATTGTAGGCAGGATCTATTTCCACAATGCAATTTATATTTCATAAAGATACCATAAGTCGCTAGTGTATTGGTTCATTCTTATGCATCGAAATTCGTCTTCTTTTCACCGCACATGACTACCGTTTCTCACCCTCTCATCTACCAATACTCAAGGAGCTCAATATACTTCTTTTCGGCATAGTAATGAAACATTTACCTCTGATAGGATAATAGCTATTGAAAGTTCAGTTTAAGCTGTCCGGAATGAAACCATTTTGCGCCCGAGGAGGAGAGCCGTACCTTTTAGATTGATGATACAGATCTGTAAGATTTGCGCCAATGTGCCTAGGTGCAAATACGGAACTTTATTGGAGCAGAACAAGTCTGGCAAGCTTATGCGAAAAATAAAATATGTGAATCGAATTAGTCTCCTATGAGCAAAATTTTCATTAGGTCGTATCACTTTAATTGCAGTGTTCAGGTAACAATATAGTACAGTGACCTTGACCTGCTTTAAGCTTTAAGAACCCTTATAAAGTTCAAAACCTCGAGAAAGCCTCATTATCCCATATCCACAAAATTAAACTCGAAATTGAGCGCGGTGAATACGTCGTTAGATTATGCAAACAGTGGATTTTCACCAATCAAAGGAACGATACGACAATGAGAAACTAGTTGAAAGTTTCTCTCAGCACCCTGCGGTCTAGATTTGGGCCCGACATATTCTTAGACAAGCTATTGCATGGAATAATTTTAGAAAGAAACCTAAAACTCTCTCTTGAGTGTGTTGGGAGGAAGCTTTGCTTACCAGGAGGATAACCTGGTAAGTGGATAATGTGAATCTTATGGCCTTTTAACGGCTGAATTACTCGATCAAACAAGTAAGGATGTAGTTCATGGAGTATTCTATGAACGCTTCTTGAGTTTCAAATATTAGTTTCCTCACTTATGTTTGGTACTTTTCTCAGGTAACCATTCGTTGTATAAGTGTATCTAAGGAACCATATTAAATTATAAATACTACTTTATTGAGAAATATAACTATTAACCTGAAAAACTTGGTCCAAGAGCCATGAAAGACCAAAATATAAAGTGGTAGGGTTATGCCTAGCTTATGAGCATCAGCTATTAAATGTGCTTTTATGATACTGCAACCGAAAGCGAAAGTCCATCATATCGAAACCAATTATATATTTGCCTGCTGGTAAACACTGCTAATACTTTTTAACAAAGAGAAAACACACACACAAGACTCCCATGTACAATTTTAATAGATTACGGTATTAATATTGTCTCTAGTACTTCTGGAGGCAAATACCGATGATGTTTCGAACATAGATACTGAGAAGATACAATATTGTAGCGAAACTAGGTAAACTAATTTTCGAGCCCTGATCAAAATGAAACATTGTCATCACCAAAGTTGCCATAACAAGAAACAATGTGGAATTTGCTTTCTAGTTAGAATCAAGATTTGTAACCCAAAAAGGAACTCCATTTGATGTGAGGGAAGAACAATTTTCTGCAATGCGTGCTAAATACTTCCAGGTGATTCAAACAAACGGGACGTGCCATACCAAGATGAGGGAATCATGGTGTTGTGGACCCTGGATACAACTTTACCTACCCAGGGGATAGTTATGATTATTGGAAATCTAACATTAAAATTCTTTGTAATGTATCATATAGTAATTTTGTACTGTTATGCAATCTTCTCCCAAGTAACAGGTACACATTCAGGATGATTACAAAAACCTCACAACTAACTGTAGATTTCAAGCTGGACAAAAAACTTTCTAAACCCAGTGGGAGGACGTTTCTTTTTATTTGTTATGGATCTGGTTCTGATATTCTGACCACAAACTTGCCGTGAGCAGTATGGATACAAGTTGTGGGCCGAAACACTTAAAGCCGTTAGAATATGTCATCTCCAAAAACAACAAGGTGACTAAATTATATGACTCTGTATCCAATTAAAGGTGAAGTACGATATACTCTGCTAGAACACTATGATTGAGGGAATTGGGTGAATTTCCAAAGAAAAGACCTAATTAGAATGTAACACAGTGACTGGAAGGGGTGCATTTCAGAGGTTATTTTAAATTCTACAGAGATAATAATTTTTCGTTCACCTCTACTGGCTGTCAGGAAATATATGTTTGCAAGGACAAACCCTGGACTTCTTTCTTTCTGCTGGGTATTATTTTGAGTGCGAAAAATAGAATCGAGTAATTAACTAGTGACTGTTTCTAGATAGTATGCCTCTTTCGACTAATCAAAGCAAAGAGCTATCCACCCTAAATCAATTGAGTGTAGAGATAAAGATAATAGATGGATTCACTACTGCAAACTGTAATTTCGTTTCGGAAATATGTCCTTCTTTTCTTCCTTATTGCTTCTTTGAGATACGATTAGATCGAGCCACACAAATTCCGAGTCATAGGCTAGGAATCCGCGTAAAGGAACGGGTGAAAACCGATACGTAGCACGCTTTTCTTTTTTCACGATTCAAATGCGTACATAACATCTATTGCAGAAGGTACAAAAGAGAAGTTTTTAACAGCTATTTGCTATTGAATGACTCCTTCATCTTGAGAATTTCCTTTGTCGGGTAGCTTTTAGAGTACTTGCCTTACGTCATATCTGTGGAGCTTCTCTCGTTGTATTAGAGTGGGATTTTGCATAATATATACACACTTCAGTATTTAAGCCAAAATATAACGGTTTGAAGAATCTTCTTAGTGCCATTCTTCTGTGAGGAATCTGCGACCAAGGATTCCCGTCAATACTGCTAGTATGAAACGTTAAGGGAAATGCATAGCAGAGCCAGATATGCACTCGACCACATGAATATAGAACCGTAACTCTATTTCTATCACAATAATAATAAGAATAAATAAGAAAGCGTATTTTGGTTAAATCATTTGATATCACATAAGGAATGACAATATTCTACCGAATTCAAGCCAAAATGTGCTTTTTCTAATCGCCCTGGGGTGAATCTCGCAGTCAGCTTAACGCATAAGTGTATATATTTGGGCGGGAGAGAAAAAGGAGTGAGAATGCCAAGCGCGACAAAGCTTTTTTCTAGAAGCTTAGTTCAGAAAGAGAAGCTTGAGTGCATTATGGTCGTTCCGTTTCAGTATTGTGGCCTTCGATTGCCGTGGGAAGCGAAAGCGTGAACGGATATGGTATCCGGCTAGAACTCACCGAACAGGATTACCAAGCAACTCTAGCGGACTTTTCATTAGATGAAAGAGCACTAAATTGCACCATAGATGGTATGTGATGATGCTTCACGAGCGGTTTCTGTTTCACTTGTCCGTCTTTTTGGTCCATCGCTCAGGGTCCTTATCACCGACAACAATAAGACACTCTAAGTTCATAGCCTATCAAAATTCGGTAGGGCCTCGCTTCTGGAACGCTTCTGGAGCATCAAAACTCCAAACTTACAACCTGGCCTTTCGAAACTAAGAGCCTGTGGGTCACATGGCTTGTTACCATACCCCTTTGCGTCCGTCTAAGCGAACAGATGCTAGGGTTTCCATCCAATCGAGCTGCTGCCCACTTTTGCATCCATATGCACAAGCATGCGTTCGCGTTGGCAGGGGAATGCATTGAGCCCGGGGATGATAGCGCGCCCACTACAGACGTGGGCACCGTAGAGTCCGCAAATGTTGCGGTGCATCGCATTGCAACAAGGCTTGATTATCATTTCTCGTGCTGTCAATATTCTCTCTTCGCACAAAGCTCCCAGTCATTTGTATTTAGCCCCAATTCAAGAATTTGCAGTAATGCACCACTTGCAGTTTAGGTTTCCCTCAAACAAAGTTACCGTTTGTGACCGTTGAACCAGCATTGCATGGGTATGCAGTTAAACGCAGAGATATGCAGAAGCTGCTATTCCGGGTGTGTTCTTGTTCAATCCGACCAGGAACCCACATTGATAGGTGTGCGATACATATCCGAAAATCGAAACACTACATCACATACTGCAAGGCGGGGCGCAGGTGTCAACAATTAAAGACGACGTGTAGTTTGCGCGGTGGAATGGAGGAGAGGGGTCGATCTACTAGTTCAGAAGTTTCTCCGGAGACTCTCATAGAAGCCCCCATTTGGACTGGGGACTATTTAAAACAAGGACTCTTCACTAACCTTGCAGAGTGAGGGGACCTAACCATGCGTTCAACACATCCCCACCGTTGCACGTTGCATAACCACCATTATAGCCAGGGAGTCGTTTCAAAGCGGTGGCTGATATCTACTAATTGAACACCCAACGGAGGCGTGGAAATTTTAGTGTGAAGTACCCATTTAGACCTCCTTGTCCTTGCCCACTTCAAGTACCGCTCGTATCCTTTCTTTGTTTCCTGGGCAGGGACCGGCGTTCCGATCACGCTTGATCCAATATACGCACGCACGCACAAATACCAGAAGAACAGAACCAACTGCAGCCCAGTGTACTCTTCGCTCTAGGTACAATTTCTCACACCTCTAACACACATTCTTCTACTTTGGCACTTTTCTCACTCCTTGATAGCTTAGAGCAACAATCACGCCATACAGTGCACATACCGCTTTGTGCATCTCATTCCGCAACACCAAGGATCCAAGAGCTAGCACCCGACAGGCCCGTCACAAACCGCACACCAGAGACATTTTCCTTGACGAGGCGGTGTGCTCAGCCTGATCTTTTTGAACACTGTCAGATACACGTCCTGGATTTTACAGTGGTCTTTCCACTCTGGTCCGTGTTTTTCTGAGCTGTTTGTAAACCCTGGAGTTAGTCCAGCTGCATTGCAACGCACCCCTTAGGCACATTCTTTCATCGCCGAACTGGCCGCTCTCGAGAATTCATAAGATGTCCTTCTCCAACGACAAGGCCTCTTCCTTCAGCAGTACTCAATCTGCGTACGAAGTGAATCCTTACTTCGTTACATCTGGTCAGGGAGAACAAATAACCTCCCAACAGGTTTCCATGACCCCTTACTCTGAGCAGATGCAAATGCAACAAACTCAAAAGCCTCCGAAACCTCAAAAGCCCCAGCATATGCACCATGTCCAGCAACATGATCAAGCGCCATTACCGCCACCCCAAGGTTACCAGATAGCACAACAGTCATTGATGGGATTATCACCAAACCTGGGGGTATATCCGCGAGGATTGGAACCCCAGTTCGCTGTCCAACCACGTTTGGTAAGAGCTTCATCACTTCTCCAGGAGCAACGGTACAGCAGCGGCTCGCCTCGCAACAATTCCTGGCCACAAAAGATAGAGAGCAGAATTTTCAATGTTAAGGTTACTCTGAGCTTCCATGGTGACATCCAATCTATGACCACGGGCTGGACTGAAGAGGAACAGCGAACTTCTCGTCGTCTTGTTCTCATAACGTGGACACAGGAGTATTCGCATTTGACACTCAACTTTAGACCCATCAACCAAAACGACTACACCCCTGGTATGCCGGTCCTGAGCTGCATCTACTGGGACGAAACCGATAAGTACTATATCACATCTGTTGATCTGATCACGTTGCTGGAACATCTTGTTCATGCCAGATTCCCCGTAAAAGAGAAGAACAGAATCCGTCGTAACCTGCAAAGTTTGAAACCTTTGACTGTAACGAAGGGCAACAGTGTGCTTCACAACTTTTTCCAGCTCATCATGCAGTACGACTCTCCAAAACCACGGCATATAGAAAAGGACGTTAAAGTTCTTTACTGGTCGTCTGTTGAAGAAGCTCTTTGCAAAGTGTTATCAAAGTATACAGTTGACCCTTACTACGACTCGCCTCCTACTCAAACCATCCCGCACCCTAACTTGGGACTCCCTGAGTACCCACAGGAAAACCAAATACTCTTACCACAGGTTCCCCAATTACAGCTGATTCAACATCTTCCAGATCCAAATGGACCGCCTTTTCCTGCTTTTTACGCCCCTGGCGTACAACACTATGCAGACATGCAGTACCACCACCGCCAGATGATGGATCCACAAAGTCCTCACCATTCAATTACTCCAACAAATCACCAGATGCATATCCATCCACACGATCAACCACTTACACACAGTCAAATGAACTATGCCTTTCATCCAAGTTATGCTGTGAAGCAAGAGGAACCTATTTTCACGCAGACACCTGCTCAGATGTGACAAGATTTAAGAAATACTTTAAATGGCATAAAAATCCAAAGCTAGTTTGCTGCAGCCACCTTAGGATATCTCACCTTCGTTCTGAACTTGTTTCTTGACACTTTATGTTTACCTCACTTGACGATTAAGGGATTTGTTTTCTGATTATTCCATGCTGTTTATCTTCTCTGTGAATTTCGAGAATACTATGATTTATTGAAGCTGAAAAACAGCAGTTGTATGATGTACAAGTTATTGCATGATATTTATAGCAAACTGGGTTGATTTTCTTTTGATCTACGACTTCTTTAACTATTCATCTTAATAGATAACTGATTTGTATATGATTTTTGACGGTGTTTTATTGCAATAATTTATGTCATTCTTCATTAGGAATCGGTATTTCGTAGAGGATCTTTTAGCTGTTGAGCCTTCTACTACAATGGGATATAACTGCGTTAAAACTAACTTGTTGGAGTATCCGAAATTTCGCATCCTTTCTCATAAGTCTCAGTTAGCACCTTTGGAAGTGCTCACATCAGCATAACTATTCATGGATCGACTTCTTTTAAAATCGTTCATATATTTAGTAGATTTCTAAAGAACTCATTATAATAAAATGTTCTACAAGGTATCTTCACAACATGGATGCAGCATAACGATAAAAGAGGCCCCTATTTCTGCCCTTTTCTTTCAGATAGATATAATCTTAATGATTGAGCCAGAATAGTAAAACCTCCCCTTGTTTGTTCAAAGCTTCGCACTAAATTTTCTATAAATAGCTGTGGAATATCAATCTATCTATATATATATATATATATATCTCATTTGTGTTTTCGCTTTTGTCAAACGTCTCTTTTATGCCCCGCTTGCTCATACTTTTGAACCGTTTCAGAGAAGTCCGGTGTAGAATGAAAAGTCACTTTACCGTTCTTAACAACAGCATAACTTAAAAGATCTTCAGGCTTGTGCGGCTCATGACTCCGTGCTTCTTGTTGCAGTCTTTGTTCCAGCACTCTGATCTGTTCGCCTGAACGGAACGACTGAGATAAAGCACCAAGTACAGATGCACTCGTTCCTGATTGGAGAAGCACAGTACGAGGACCAGTAATTTTGACATATCTAAGACTTGGTAATGTCACCTTTTCAAACGCTTGAGCACTATAGTATTTAACAGCGTTGAACGCAGAGGATAGTTGCGCCTTAAAGTTGTGCCACTGGGTGACCGGAGGAATCTCTGTAGTTTGAACAGTTTCATCAACTTCATCTGGAATAGGGCATGACGGATTCGCAATCCAACTCTCAATACAATTCAACCCACCAGTAATGCTTATGCCTACCAACGATTTTCTTTTAACAATAACGTCCTCGCCCACTCCTAACATCAGTTTGTAAATCTCACCTTCACCTTGAAGAACAACATCACCCCTACCTTGCAGCAACGTGTATCCAATCTGTCCTGCTAGTCCACTGTTCACCAATTCGGTACTTTTTCCAAACCACTTGCCATTGGTGCTTCTTTGAACCTTGAATGGAACACGTAAAGTATCGACTCTTAGTGCGGAGCCAGAAAGAGACAAGAGGGCGTTACGAGGGAACACAGCGTAGTCCTCTTTACCATCCATCGACAGGATATAGAGTCCTTTCCCACTTATGCTCTTTACAAGTGCATAAGCTGGAACAGTACTCTCAAGCTTCTGGAATCTCCAAGTGTGCAGCCCAAGAAGAATTCGCTTCAGAGGAGAAAGCAAGTACATCGACAAAGAAACATCTCTGATAGGAGATAGCGATACCAGACTGTCTCTCTGGATGTATATCGGAAGAGATGGTGTCAATGATACCTGAAGAAGAGATGGTGGCTGTCCCAGTGCCGCGTACAATGGAGACGTTTGCTGTGGAGGTACAACACTAGCTGTTGTTTGTGGTACTAATGGGGAGTGTGTTGGAGCCGCTTGGACGTGAAGCCGCCGAGCAATCCCCACAGTCCGTGGGTTTGATAAGGTCAATCTCATGATCAGACTGATAAGATTTCCTTAGTATAAAGAAAACGATCCTACCCAGGAAAGGGGAATCGAGGAGTGAAAAGTGTTTAAGCATGGCCTGGAAACGGCGTTAATCTCGCCAGTGCATGGGCACATAACCGAGTAAACCGCTCCCAGGATACATAACAGTACGCTAAAGCAAGGTTAATCGAGTGGAATGGCTTGTAAAAACCCAGTGGGAGGTACAGTGATCTCAAGATAGAGTACGAATGGGGCCAAAATAGTTTATGAACGTCTTTCCGATTATTGCAAAATATTCCTAGCACCCTTTAGTAAGCTCTCAAGTTAGGATGGTCACAACGACCGATCCAACAAGGAGTACTATGCTACCCTAGCGATAGAAAAGTCATTAGTCATTAGAGTATATATCAGGCGGGGAGAAAACAAGTCTGAGAGCCACAGTATTGGCATTCACACTCAATCAACACGCTTGCGTTTCTTCTGGCCCGACGTCGCCGGTGTCCCGTTCTCAGACTCTTCGTCGTCGTCCCGTTCGTTAGCCTTTTGTAGGTGTCTCACAAATGTGTATGAGCTGAGGGAGAAAATACGGTCATCGTCTGTGAAGAGTGGCTTCTTCTTTATGGCAGTTCCACCGGCACTTGAGGAGGCCGTACCAACTTTGGCCAGTGCCTCAAGCCCACGGACGATGTTGCCTCCGGCACCTTCTGAGAGGTAAGTGGTTTCGCGAGCATAGATCTCTTCCTCAACACTTGTAAGCTGTCGATCGAGTTGTTTCTTTTTGGCTATAACCTGCTGGAGCTGCTTCTTGAGGCTCTCGTATTCCCTGATATCTCCCATGGTTCGGTAGATGCGTAACTCTGACACAGTAGACGCCACTCTTTTAGGATATATAATGGTGTGAGATCTGTTTTGACTTCTTGTTCTCGTATCACTGTTCTAATAAGTCTTTTTAGACCCTGAGTGCTTGGTCTTCTGGCTATGGTTCTGCTGACCGTGCTCTGTGTCCTCCGCAAATAACTCCAGTGCTACTGTGCTTATAACAGTCCCCGAATTCTTAGCCTAAGCTTTCTGATAGTATTCTGAAGTGCACTGTTATTCCTTTTTCCGGCCTCACTTTCTGTGCTTAGAGCTATGCCCCTTGTCGTTAGCGCCTGCTTGTTTAGCTGTTTGTGTCTTTGTTTTGTTGCGATGATGCACAGCCAGTTGGCCGTTCGCGGAACTTCTGCTGCTGGGCTACGCTTAACACATTGAAAACGACGCTCAAATCAACACTGAGAACACACACTCAGAGGAACACAGCGGCACAACAGACACACCAACAAGCACACCAACGACCACGTAACCGGCGGTACCAATCCTTCCTGAACGAATACTTGTCGAAGCAAAGTACACGAACGCGTCGTAGAACGTGCTAACTACTACCTATACTTATTCGTTCCTCTGTATATCTCTGTGTGTCTCTTGGTAGCCCACCTCTTCAAGCAAGACATCACAACCTGTCAGACCCACAATGGAGTCCCCTGAAATCACATCTGTTGTCATAGAGAACGGTTCATCAGAGACCCGTGCTGGTTTTTCGACCGACCAGTTGCCTCAACTTGCGTTTCCGTCGCTGTACGCTAAGAAAGGCGACCTCATCATCATCGGCGACGATCTTTTGGAGTACCCAGAAGAGGAGGTCTTCACAATCCTCAATGATGGCGTTGTGTACAACTGGGATGCACTAGAGGCCAACTGGCGGTATATCTATACGCAACTGGGCGCAGACCCGACAGAACAGCCACTAATAATCACCGAGGAGATTTGGAATAACAAGAAGAACCGTTCTAAACTCGCAGAGGTGGCTTTTGACAAGCTCGGTGTGCCTGCATTTGCTATTATCAAGGCACCATTGGCTGTGAGCTACGGTGTTGGCAGATCCACCAGTATCGTCATTGACATTGGCTCTGCCACGACCAGTGTCACGCCTATTCTAGAAGGTGCTATCATGTACAAGGGCGCAGTACACTCCAAGTACGCCGGTGACTTCCTGAACGCTCATATCAATGAGTATGTTTCCAAGCACACCGGAGTCGCCGTGGAGGCGTACTTCCAGGGCTCAGACTCTTTCAAGAGGTTCATGGCTGCTCGCAGAGTGCTCGCAAACTTCAAAGCATCGATCCTCTCAACATCCATGTACCCTATTGCCAACTCGGCTGTTGATATTCCTGTGCCACCGAAGCACTACGAGCTGCCAGACCAAAAGAAAATCGCCATTGGAAAAGAGCAGGTTACAATTACAGAACCACTCTTTTTACCAGCAAACTACTCTCTCGGCAGTGTCATTCTTCCACAACCTGGAACTCCTCCTCCACTGGGACTAACAGATCTTATCTTGACATCACTGAAGAAACTCGAGGCCAGCCATGAGGTGTACTACGCTCTCCTGTCTAATGTTGTAATCACCGGTGGTGGCTCTCTTGTCAATGGCATCGAGCAGCGTGTCCTTGCAGACCTTTCGAGAGTTCTCCCACAGTACAGTATCCAAAGCTACTCCAATCCAAACCTAATGGAGAGAAAGCGCAGTGTTTGGCTGGGTGCTAGTATCTTAGCTTCGATGAATAGCTTTGAGAGCCAGTACGTTGCAAGGGAAGAGTACAAGGAGAGGGGCGAGGAATGTGTCAACGAAAAGTTCAAGTGATTTTGTTCTGTTCGCTTTTATATACTGTATTATAGAATAATAACGGTGATGTTTATTCTCCACTTTGATCTGTCACTAACTGCTCTATCAATTAATTTGTTTGCAGAGTGATCTATTGTTACAGGCAACTGTAGTGTGGTACTCCCATCAATAGGATATATATATACTCCAGTTTCTGGGCACCGACAATGCACTGGATAAGCTAAGTACTAAACATAAATATTGTTGTACCCGTCAAGAACGCCGAATACACATACACTTATACCTGGCTACAATGATTTCTTTGATGCAATGGAGTTGTATCCCTTGTACCAATTTTTTTTGATCTTCATTTGGAGCATCACAACCATCACTGCCATGAAGAAGAAATAAGGGTTATTTACCATAAATGAGGAATTTTGCTTTTGGGAAAGCCCAACGATTTGATTATTATTACTCCAACTGCTTATCAAAAGCAACCGAAGTAATGAATGATCTCGCACAAGGAATGCAGGTGCTTCACCGTCAGTCACACTATCAGAGAGCGTAGCCTTGACCATCTCAGAAAAGATGAAACATATTGGTATAGCAGTGCATAATAAATACTACCTGTACTTAGACCTAGCGTTGTTTCACCAGCGAGGAATGTTCGTTTATTATCTTCTCAGATGGCTCCTGATAATATCGGTTCTGCTACGATCCAGACCCAGTAGTGCTTGCATACATAGATTCAGCAATGTGGCTGTTGAGACCTTTGGTTGTAATATTCCACTCTATGTATTACTGTCTCATTATTGACCACACTGGGGTCATGCAGAAGAGAAGTCCAAATCATCTATCTATCTGTCAATAGTTGGGATACCTTGCACGAATATAGATCCATATCCTAACTAAATAGTATTCTATGTTAATTCAGTTCCAGTGTCATAGAACTGATCTCTATAAGCATTATAATGGAAGCCGTAAATAAGTGAACGATATGAAAAACCAAATGTATACAATGTGGATCATTTAAGAAGAGATCGGGCATTTTCTCACGTGCGCCCGGGGTGGCTCGCTAACGGAGGATACGGTTATCGAGAACGACGACAACTATATAACACACACCTCAAGCGAGCACGTTTGAGAAGTACTTTTACCAGCCTACAACCTTATACGCAATACGACGATGGCTCTAACACCTTCTGTACGTATTTCCAGAACATATTACGTCCTTTACAACGTCGTCGGCCTCGGCGTGACGACCTGGGGCCTAGACAAAGTGCTTGCACTGCCTCTTCCACCACAGCTAGTAGCAGCAGGAAAGTGGCAATTTCTTACCAATCTGTCACTTGTGCTTACTATTGCGTCGATAGTATGCAATATCATTGCTTCTATTGTGAGTATTGCCCCGATACAGCTGGTTAGCGTATTGGTGGCGGCATCCGCTCTCGTGGCTGAGACGATAGTAGCTCTGGTCTACTGGACCCTGAAACTGTTCTTCCTTGCCCTTATCGTCCCAGAGAACGTTGCAAAGGAAAAGTACATCCCACTTCCTGTGGATATGGCGATCCACCTCTTCCCAATCTCATTCCTCACGATAGACTACTTTTTGTTCCGCTTAAGAGGCTTCCGTCTTCCTTTCCTTCTTGTAGGAGCTCTGGTCACTATACTGGCTTCAACTTACTGGAACATTCTTGAGACTCTTGTTGTTCCTCCAGCACACTACCCATATCCGTTCCTCAACGTTGATAAGCCTGAAAGAGTTAAGATCTTTGTGACTGTTGGTGTGCTGGCGTTTGTTTTCTACACTGGCTATGAGTATTGCCATGCACTTCTTTGCCGTCTGATGTTTAAGAAACAGAAGAGCCAGTGAAGATCACTATAATAATCGATAGATTAAGGAAAATCTTTACTGTTAGAAAGATATGTTTGCCTACATACTGACTGATATTCTAGTATGCTTTCATGTTTATGAACTCATGTACTAAATTACTTATACTTTTATATCTTCAGACTATTATACTCGTGAGCCTGTGTCCTGATACATACACATGTAGTGCGTACTAATATCCCAGTACAAATACCCTCAACTAGTAGCACGATATACTGATATCTGTATGATCCTATCCTTAGAGCTACGATAGCTACTCTATTGTTATGCACTCATTTGCTCAAATGTCTGCTAATGTACTTACATACCCAACTACTCCTACTCATATTCACACCATACTTATACCACACGTTTACCATATTTATCTTAAAATATACCATATTCTACAGTTCAATGTCAAATCGGAGCGTCCGTACTGTGATGGTGGTGTGCTCTTTAAAAAAGGCTGTGCTTGCGCGCGGTTTGCTACAAAGCATCGCCAGCGATTCGTGGTTGAAAACCACGCTGGAGAGTGTTTGGAGTCGTTTCTCGAACCACTTATACAAGTACATACACAGCCACAACAACAACAACAAGAACAACACCTGTGAACATCCAATGAGCATTTCTCAGAACCAAAGTCAGGACGACCTGACACGTCCGGGGCTTTACTCAATCTACGATAACTCAATTAACGACAACGATACCTCTATTTATGATGACCTATCATCCAACATTGCTAAACACACTCCTGTGGAAACAGCAGCTGTTGCTCCAACACCACGTGTACACCTGACTGCTCGTATTTTCAAGCTCATTACGGCATGTACAGTTTTGGGTGTTCTTGGGGTGGTGTACAACCAGGTTGGCCAGCACATCCACGACAACCATATCCTTCTACCGGAGCTTGCCTCCAAACCGCTGCTCATCGGGTTCGACGTTACACATAACCTCGTTGCGAGTGTCATCGGCATCGATGTTCCACGGAACGCAGTGTATGCTATTGAGGGAATAGTCCTTGGGTCGATAGTTCCACTACTTGACAAGTTCCTGTTCCGTGCGAATCGCTCGAAGCTCATTGGCATTGATAATACCTCGATTGTGCGTGCGGGGGTGGCGTTCTTTGGTGTTGCCTTCGCTGTTAGAAAAATCGAATGGACAAGCTCCCTACAGGCCGCTTTTGCTTGGACGATGCTTAGTCCGTGCTTGTGGATGTTCCTAGACGGGTCTTTTTCGAGCCTCTTTACAAGTTTTGCCTTAGCTGCTGTATCGTGTGCCACCGTTGTGATTGCAGACATTGGTGTTCCACATAACTGGTTTTCCAATGGTGAATTTATTGCCACGATACTTTGGTTAGGGAACTTCATCTTTTTTGGTAACATTGTCTTTGGTAACATTGGAAGATACCTGTTTGCATGAGCTGTTTCTCTGCTCAAAGCATCGTTGGCCGAAAGTAGCGATCTTCTACATCCATGACGATTGTTCACGTTCGACTGGCCCCCAGTACCGACCCTTCGGATTTGTTTGTGGATACATTCTCTACCAACATCTATAGGTGACCGGCAGAAGACTTTTTGTATATAATTGTTCGCCTCGTGACATCGGGGCTTTTCTATCTCTCGTTATTGGTTCAGCCCCTTGTTACCATTTGGCCTTACTGCTAGACGGCCTGGGTGGTTCGGTGGTGAACCAGCCTATCTAAAGAACAATCTATGGGAACTCTGTGAGAGTGTCCATGGTGAGCATTGTCTTTGCCTGGAACGGTGTGTAGTCCAGTGTGTAATAGTTCGAACTTGAAATCGTGCTGAAAGCCATACCAAAGACCAAGCCGGGATACAATGCTTGAGCTTACTGCAGTGACCAATACAAGAACCGATGATATAATAGTATATAAAATCCAAGGTTCGATCATCACTTTCCTCATGATACTAAAACCACTCTAAGATCCAACGTACTGATTGCGTAGTAGATAACTCGATAGCTTAGCTAGTTTCTATAAGTTCTACAGGCCACCCATTGGTGATAGTAAACAGAAAACGATAATCAATAATCAATAATAATGACAGGGAAACTTCAGATTCCAGTTAAAAACACACTTACACAAACACGCCCTGATCCTAGCGAAAGCAACCACATTCAACAAAACACAAGTAAGTCGATAGAGTTCCCAACCCATATACCCTCACGCCATTCACCTCTTCATCATAGTAGCTTGTACTCATTCCACGGTTCGTTACTCCTTCACAAGAGTCTCTTCATTCACTTCTTGTCGTCCTTATCGTCCAGAATCGCCTCCTTCTCCAATGACGACTTACCCACACTGCTGCTTCCACTAACACTCTGTCTGTTGATACGCAGAATCTGCTCGGGTGTCAGGTGTCTGTCACTGACTTTTGTGTTCATGCCCTTAACACCTGCCTGGTTGAGTGCATAGTCACCAGAGTCAAAGTACTTGCGTTCCTGGAGCTTGTGGGAAAGCACCTCGTTGCGCGAGGGAAGCTTCCCATACAGCTTGTACAGTTTGAGCTCCTGAGGCGAAAGCTTAGATTCGTCAATATGCTCGGCCATATCGCAAGTGTTCTAAAATGACGCCGATATTATCAATTGGGTCCTTTGATGCTCTTCAATGGCGCTCTAATACCTTTTGCAGTGATGCGAACGCTCTCCTCTTTGGCTGGGTTCCACTGGCACGCCTCTGGTCATGATCATATAAACCGCAAACCGCCGATTCGCGGACGGTCAGGGCCACACACTACCGGAGCACCTTTTAAAGTACATGTCTCCTTATGATGGCTCTTTTTTGGCACTTTCTAGATACCTTTTAGAAAGCGCGTTTCCCTAAAGGTTTAACATTTTTGTTGTAATCTATTGGTAATGAGACTTTGGAGTGAGAATTGGCTTGTTCAACCTAGCCTAGCGTCTCATACAGCCGCTTTCTGCAGTGCTTGGGACACCCATACGAGTGAACAATTCAGAATAGGCTATTCCTCTATGTGCCATCATTAGTCCGGTCATTATTCCCCCATTGTTTCATATGGAGATATTTCGTAGTCATTTACTGATATACCCTTTTTAATATCGTTATCCTGCCATTTGCCTCACTAGTATTGCTATCCCGCTTTGTTCCAGCTAATCCTCACTTTAACATCTGTGTTCTTTTTCTGGGGGCACTTCACCTTCCATATCAAGATAGCTTGCAGCATGGAATGTATATTAAATTTTGTTTTGTGTATGACTTCTGCCTAGTAGGGCCTCTCTACTCTCTCATTTTGACCGCACTCTAGTATTCCCACAGTGCTCTCATAGATAGCATTTTGATGATTCAGAACATATCAAAATAATGGCCTCCTTTGTTTCCTACCATAAGTGGCTTCTGTCAACCATGAAATAAAGATTTAGATTTCTTATCAACTACGAAGTAATAACGATGTTCCAATTCTTCCCTGCTTATAAAACGGATGAATCATGTGCCAAAACGCAACAAGGGAAGTTATGGTGTGCATTATTTATGTTCTAAAAGCTAACACGAACAAAAGAGACAATTACTCCGTAGTATGTACAAGTTGTATATCAATCTGTATAATTAAAGCAAAAACACCTAGAAGCTACTTAGTGGATGAAAACAGCGCTTTCGGGTCGTAAATGAGGCCAAATTGATCATGCGTGCTCTTCAAATGTGCTTCTTCAGCTTTCAAGATCTCCAAAACGTCCAGGACTCTAGCCAATGCAATTCTCCAAAGGATCTCTGAATCAGCTTGCTCACTTGCAGAAACAGAGTATGGCGGTTCGTTATTCTGAAAGATATAGTGAAGATGTTGACTGTCCGAGTTCGAGCTCTGTAATGACAGAAGTTTCTTAGAATAACCTTCCGCTACCTTCTTAGGATTGAGCTTACCTGCGAAAGTCGACCTGTTATGTAGTTTTTCAATCTCTCTGAGCAGCCTGGCAGTTGGTCGCACTTGATGAACCTTACCCATGTACTGAATGACACAAGGAAGAGGGTACAAATCCTTATTAAGGATAAACGTCTTTATAATATTAGTGTAGTCATCAGGTGAGGGTATAGACCTGTCTTGGAGCATTTTCAAAAAGACAACACTGAGATCAGGAAATGGTAAAGGTGATGTGGATGACTTAGATCTTTTATTTACACGAACCAAGTCCTTGAGACATATCCATATGGTAGAATAAAGTCTTCTGAAATCATTTAACTCTGACTGGTCCTCCTTATGAATGTCGTCAAGAATAATAGCCTCTATGATTCTAGAGACGTTGGAGTAATCACGGAGTTTGCTCAAAGAATTTAACAGTTGGGTTAAAAATGCTGGATTATAGATACCGTAATTGTCCTGAAACCTTTGTAGTAATTGTTGCAATTCTGAAAGCTTTCCTGACCTTCCGTAGAATCCAGCAAACGCCATATAATGATGAGCATTTACAGGTGGAATCAAAAGTTCATCTAACAATTCCGGATTATCAATTAGCCTCGAGTGAGACTCTTCAAGCTTTGATAGGACATTTTCAGCTTCTGCAACTTTCCCTGATTTCAGCAGGGACCTAATAAGAATATAGAAGTGTTTGCCCCTTAGTCGGCCTTGTTCTTCATACACTGTCTGAAGCTCTGTTGTGATCCTTTCAAAACCTCCAACCTTGGCTAAAGGTATCAAGATATGATCAAAGATATCTCCTTGTTCCGACTCAACAGGATTCAAGTTGCGCACTTCGTCCAAAACTCCATTCAAGAATATCACAGCTGATTTATCACTCATCTTCTCCAGTAAAGGAACAATTTTAGATCTATAGCGCACTCTGAAAGACAGTAATTGCACGGCCACATCTTCTTGTGTGGTCTGAGGTTGTTGTAGGAAGAAATCTATCAAGCCAGCCGCCAAGTCAAGCAAATTGTCTTGTTTGAGATAAGATGATACAACTTTCAGGAAGTCGTCTTTTGTTGGTTGGTCCTCCCGGTTCAAATACTCTAAAGTAGCTGATTCTGTAGCACCTAGTCCTGGTTCTCCTCTCTTGCCTACTAAGAACCCCTTCTTCTCCACAAACAATTTGAACTGGCCTGTCCAGTAAACTGCTTTTTCCAAATTCATCGAACTTAAGTAGCTATTAATCAAGAGAATGTAGAGTCTCGAATCAATATAGTCTCCAAACTTCTTTTTGATGACAGATACTGTGTCTTCAGCCTTGTCAAATCTCAATTGGTCAATGTAATTAACCACTAATAGTTCATACCACCATCTCTGATTGACTTTCTCTGCTCTTTTGAGGAGCAGCCTTTCAGCATTGCGATATTCGTTAAACTCCATTAACGCTTCAATAAACATACTCTCATTAATGGGATCGAATTCAACTCTTTTAGTCTCATAGATCATTTTACCAGCCAAATACCTTGTTCTATGCCTAAGCATTTCGTCTTCCACAAACTGTGCAAGCTCGAAAACTGAAGCAATCTTTACAACTGGAATAATGAAAACATTATCCCGATTCTTCAGCAGATTTTCAAATACCTTCAGAAGAATTTCGAGTCTTTTGTAACGTTCATTATTCACGTTCCACTGTGCCAGTTCACTGTGCTTTAACCCATGTTCAATACTTCTCTCAAGTTCTTGAGAATCTTCAACCACCCCCTCTAATTCTACCTCATCAGGATTTGGATACTCTAATATCTCTCTCTGAGCCTCTGATATGAGAAACTCGCCCAGTGAGCGAATTCTCTCCGTATCAGTTGTTAGTTTACTCATCTTCTTTTTTTGATTCTTGTATCTTCTGTCCGTGTTTGTGCCTATCCGGCTGATATTGAGGTGGTCAAGAAGAAGTAAGTCCAATGAAGTTTCTATCTCCAATGATCCCGAATGATTAAGAGATTTCAAAGACTTATCGAAATCATGTACAGGTATTGTTGCGTGAGTCTCGGTAGCATTTCTGGTGGGTGATTGAAGCGGTGTTGAGTTCGGCCTTGTTCGTACGCCACGCTTCTGTAAAAGGGAGCGCAGCACTACTCTCGATACATTTAGATATCTAGGTGAATACCGTGCGAGCATTATGGCTCAGCTATTTGAACCGAAACCAGTTAAGGAGCTACCCAAAGTTCTACCGTAGCTCATCTCATCACTAACGATTTTTCATCATTGTGCGAGAACCCATCCAGGCAGTACACCCAGACACCACGTTTACCACCATCTGCCTGATAGCCGCTAAGTAGGATATACATGAGATTCTTCGAAAATTTCTATTTAGAGGCCTCTCAGAAGACGAGAGACTTGGCTTACACCACCTTCGGAAGATTTGATCTCATTAAGGGTCTCCTGAACCTTCTTCACGACCTCGCCAACAGGTGTCAAGACACCATCATCATCAGCGTACTCTGGGCCAAGTCTCTTCACTCTGAGGTTTCCTTCAGCGTACTCTTCTTTTCCCAAAATAACAGCAACAGAGGCGCCAGATTTCTCAGCAGCCTCAAACTGCTTACGCGGGTTGGCCTTTGCTTTGTAGACGTATTCAGCCTCAATACCAGCGTTCCATAGCTGCTTTGTAACTTTCATACGCTCTGGAAGGTATCCCTTCCAGTCTGGGCCCCCTCCAAACGCCATTACAAACACCTGTGTTGCAGTTGGCTTGATATTAGATTGGTTCTTAGCTTCACGAGCAGAGATCAAGGAGAACAAACGTTCCACTCCAAATGAAATACCGACACAAGGAATAGAGACAGACTTCTTACCAGTAGCGGAGGCAAACATATTGACTAAGTTATCGTAACGTCCGCCCGCAGCGATGGAGCCGACACCAACATATTCGGAGGCATCCTCGTCATCGGATTTCTTCTTCTTCTTGAGCTCCTCTGCATTGGCTGGCGCAGCAGATGCCGCCGTGACAACTTCGTAAATCAATCCAGTGTAGTAGTCCAGACCTCTAGCGAGGGACAAGTCAAACGAGATATAATTTGTTATTCCGAAAGACTCCAGGTAGGTCAAAAGAGTGCCCATGTCCTCCAAGCCCTTAGCAGCATCAACGTTAGCCATGAGTTCCTCTTTGCTCTTAAGTACCTGAATAATATCAGCAAGGGAGCCGCTGAGTTTGACATAGCCACCAATTTTATCAGCAGTCTCCTCTGTCTGACCCTTTTCGACTACCATCTCCTTCTTCACAGCCTCCCAAGGAAGCTTGTCCAACTTGTCAACGGCAGAGGAGATCTTTCTAACGTCCTCGTCGGCAACACCACAAACGCGGAAGATACCGTCTAGAATCTTTCTGTGATTAAGTTTGATCTTAAAATCATTGATACCCAACCCTGTTAAACCTTCAACAGCAACAGATAGACATTCTGCATCTGGGACCATAGAGTCGTAAACGCCTGCAACATCGAAGTCACACTGATAGAACTCTCTCATACGACCCTTTGTCATTGCTGGTTGGTCGCGTCTGTAAACTTTTGCGATATGATATCTCTTAATGCTCTGAATGTTATTCATAGCAACGTAACGACCAAATGGCACCGTCAAGTCATATCTCAAAGATGTCAGCTCACCACCCTGGTCCTCAAGGTTGTAGATGAGCTTAGAGTCTTCACCGTACTTTCCGGCTAGGATCTCTCTGAGCTCAAATACCGGGGTGTCAATGGTGACACCACCATGTCTCTTGAAGAGAGAGGAAAGGGAAGAGAAGATGGCCTCACGGATGACCATGTCCTTATCAGCCCAGTCCTTGGTACCCTTTGGCACCTTGAGCTGAAACTGTTTCTCTTTCTTGCCCTTTGGCTTTGGGGCACCGTCTTGGTGTGGATTCAGTGAGTCCGGTTTTGTCGACATTCTAAGAACTGACTGAATTGTATTACGGAGCACAGATACACGACCTCTCCGGATGAACATCCAAGATTCTATGTTCTTGGTGTTCTGCCAGTGTGGTGACTGAGCGAATGAACGTTTTTTTCACTGCTGCGCGACCAGATCGATAGCCTCTCTCTCTCTCTGGTGATGAAGAGCACTGGAGGTTTAAAGGACTAAGTGAATTGATTTGCATAATTAGCAGCAGAAATATCTAGGAGATTTTCGATTTATGTGGAACTTGTGCCTTTGAGTTAGTTGATCTTTTCTTGGTTAATCATTTTTTAACTTGCACCAACTGAGCTGCTCGAACGCATTTCATATAGTAACAAGTATTCGGCCCAGCTAGTATTTAGCGCAGCGTTGTGTGGATCGGTCATCGAAAAGATTCCAAACTGTAAAAGAGCAGACGAAGAATGCAACCACATTTTCTTTCGATATCTATATTCATTTGCTGTATATAATTATTGCATAGGTTTTCTAAACTTTCTTTTTGTTTTCTGCCCTTGGTGTTGGACGTGCCCTCCTTTCTTTTCAAATGGAGCCTAAGAGGTGCTCTACTGCTTGCAAGTATTTGCAGGGCAAAGGGGCCTATATCTAACCTTGTTCAAATTTATGCAACAAAATCATAATAAATGTACTTCTAGTACTGAATTGTTAGCAGCTCTGTAGTTGGTTTTATCTCTGCGGCATTGGTAATGACTAAGACACCCAAACAGGAAGAGACCTCTTGCAATTAGCCAGCATTAACAAGGATGAGACATCCAGTGGATCCACAGATATTTTGAAAACATTTCTTCGAGATTTGAAGGATTTATAAGCCCATAGGGCCTAATTCTTTTATATGAAGATGGAATAGCTTCTCAAGAACGAAGCACCAAAACTATTGCAGATTGCGGTCTACAAGGCTTAGTTTGAAACAAACCTGGATTTGTCTACTCACAAGACTTGATTCTTCAAGATGTTCACAGATTTCTGTCTAGGGGCTTGGCCTTCGAGATATCGGTGGATCTGTCTACCCACAAGCCTTTCTTCCAAACCAACCTGGATTCGTCTATTCACAAGCCTTACAAAATTTCAGCTGGGGGAACTGCTACTTGAGAAATAGGAATGAATGGAGTTCACCGAACTAAAATATAGCTTTTCTCAACACTTCTAAGCCTAACTCCCTCGACTTCAAATATTTGAAGAGAGGTTTATGGACTATCATTAGTGACACAAAAAACCTGTGCTCGCTTAAAGCTTCCACACATAAGTACTGTGCCACGTAACCTTTCCGAACTTAGCCGGCACGCGAAAGGTGTCATTGCCCGCTGGGGTTTGCACAACTCCACAGAACGTACGTTCCGTTCACCAGTTAATCGGTAGAAAGATACGACCTGAAGTGGAGTAGTTATTTTAGAAACGAAGATGGTTCTGAAAGCCCCCAAACTTATCTTTGAAGGGCAATTGCGGATCTACAGCAAGTGGCTAGGGAAACGCACATTTTCCCAGTTTGTTCCTATCGCCCCAAGACCTCAACCGGGCCGCACTCTTCTACAAGTTATTGGGATATCTCTCACAACAGTTGGTGTCTGGGTTACGTACAATGTTTCCAATGGCAAGTCATGTTTTCTTCCATACTGGGTTTCCAAGTCAAAAGCCCAACCAAATCCGCATGATGTGGATTTCAAATACGTAAAGACCGTTGCTGAGCAACAGATCCTCGAAAGGCTTTCCCTTGACTATCAGATTAAGAGGGAATTTAGACTCCCTATTAAAACACGGTTGCATGACGATTTTAAGGTATGGAGCGAAGACAGAAATGTATCTATCAAAGGCGTTGAGGTACGGCCTGGATTCAAGTTCAAGTACGTTAAAAAGCCGGTAAATGTTAAGCCGGACTTTGATGTGTTGATGGAGAACCTAGGGGGCGAGCAACGGTTTGAGATTCCTGTTATTAATCAGAATAAGCCAAAAGATGAAGATATTTGGTTCATGGGAACTGTGACCATTGAAGGGCAGAATAAGCAAACTGCCGATGTAATCTTCAAGGGAACGTTCGATGCGGAGCATCCCAAACAGGCCCGCATATGTGAAGCCCACCTCATTAAGGTTGTTGATGGTAAAAAGGTCAGAGATAGGCTTTGGGATAGATAGGTACCTACACATTTTTTTGAATATAAAACACAAATATCATTCTGCCACATTTCTGAACACACACTTCGGTTATGAAGATCTAGTGCAAGCAACATAAAATATAATTCTTCGCTATCAAAATTCAACATCAAAGTCCGCCCAATCAATCTTCACCTTACCATTGGCAATTTCTTCGAGTATTTTCATTTCCTCAGAAAGATTTGCCCTGCTTTTTTCCTTCTTAGGAGACTTGGAGTGGTTATCTCTAGGCTTCTGTCGTTTCGTTTTATCTTCATGCAAAGTGCGATCGATCTTTGTACCCGGTTTAGCTTTATCCCATTCCGTCACAGTCTGAATCTTCCTCTCACGATTTCTACGTCTCTCATCTTCTCTCCGTTTTCGAATCTCGCTGTTGTTCTTCTTCGTACTATTCTTGGGTCTCTTATCCAGATTGGGCTCACCAATTGAGAGTCCAAGACGTGCGGCGAAATCATGAGCAGCTTTAGTCGGAGCCATCTTCCCATCTTCTGTGTCAGTCTCCCATTCTTCTTCCGTCTTATTATGCTTCTTCTCTCTGTGTTCCTTGTGTTTATGACTCTTTTCTGGACTTATTGAAGGCGCTATCGCTTTATCTCTTTCGGCAGACTCGCTGATGGTCAACCCACCAAGTCTTATAGCGAGAGCATTGTGCCGGCTCGGCTGGTTCTTATCTTGCTCTGCATCCTCCGCTGTTTCCCTCGCATATAGAGCCGCCCTCTTTGCCATTTGACGCTCTCTAATAGCTTTCATCCGAGCTTCATCATGAGAGCTCAAAGAGTTCATAGGGTTGTAGGTTTCCTTGGCCTCTATTTGTTCTTCAGTGGCCCATTTTGATACTAGCGGCTGGCCCTTCTTTACAGTGATCGCCTTGTGGTGGGAATCTTGCTCTTCTGCCTCCTTAACGAGTTTGGAGTCCGTTGCCCATTTCGATGCAAGAGCCATTGAGTCTAAAACGTTCGGTAGTAGGCTCGTCGTATCTAGAATGAAGCGTTTGCACTTTTTTGAAGAGCACTGCTAAGACGCAAGAGCAGTGAGTGGTAGATACCCTCTTACAATTAGTGGTGTGCGGATGTTTGGATCTTTCGAAGGCCTCTCACATATCTCGAAGAAGAGATATATGGCAAACGAACGACCATATTGAGATCTTAACACATATGATACATTAGGCGATCAAGGCCAGTTTTTGGCTTGATGAAGTGAGCATCTGCTGCTCGTCTCCAGCAGATTTGAACGAAGTCAAGGTGTGGAGTGCGGGCAGATGGCAAACCAAGTCAGGAGGCGTAACTGGAAGAACCCTAGTGAAGATTGTGATTGACTTAAGAGAAGGAAGACTGATTTGTTATTCTGAATATCTTCGTTATGACTTTGACCTGCTTCAAGTTCCTTGTTGGCTTAGACGCCATTAGTCTAGCTTCATGCTGTATAACTGCCTAAGTGTGACCAAAGAATCAGTACCAGGAGTGAACTGCGTGCTCTAAAGGCCATGGTTCAAATTAGGAAATACAGAAGCATAGCCGCCTTGCAATCCTAACCCTACTTGACTTGTTAGATATATGTATAGGGATTTCCGACTCCTCGTATCTTATTTATTAGAACCAAACAATGTGCATGGAATGTGAATATACCTCCGGAATTTGTCTGCATTAACATGGGAATAAGACACTTACAGTAGATTTTCTGAATCATAGCCATTCCTGTGCCGTCATCACATACTTCTACTACTCATGGCTTTGAGATTGAAAGGATGTACTAACTGTATTCTATCGTATTCTCTATCATGTCTGGAAAGGTCTAAGGCCGATGCCACACGCTTCTTTGTCTCAGAGGTGCGCTACAGCAGAAGCAGCTGCAAAGGGCTACTCAGAAGGGCAGGATTCGGTCCTTCTCCATCCCGTCATTCCATTCGGGGTCATTCCAACGTATATCCACACATCCATTCAATCTGCACGGTACTAATAAAACCTTCCACCATCTTTGCTTTTAATGAGAAGTCACTGTTGCCCTAAACTCAGAGTCTCTACAGCAACTGCATCCTGTCCGGTTAATACGGGTGCACCATAAGGTGTTCATACCTTTAGTACCTGGACGTTCCATATTTCATTACAGTGCGCTACTTCCGGAATCGAGAGGTGTTGAGGTGGGGGACAGTTATATGCAGGGCTTCAAAACCGTCAGACCATCTGCACATGCTCCCAGGCAGTGGAAATGGTTTGTTCGGCTTTGCGTAGTTTAGGTGTTCATCTTAGGGATCCATGAGGAATAAGTCGGAACAGGCAATTAGTTTAGTACGATTTTCCATCTGCGTTTAACACTCTCGTTTGATCAGGATTTTTTGTTTTCTCCATGACCTCAATCGAGGCCATCAAAGCCTGCGTCTATGGTGAATCGTCAGAACAACTGGCCGACCATGGCACCCGCAGTATCAGGACAGAACCTCCCCGGCGTTTGTTGACTCACGCAAAATTTTTCCAGGTGGCACCCGGCAACGTATATAAGCAGCAGCGCCCGCTCAGAGGCAGAGCCGGGACATATGGATACTGTTTTGTAGATCTTCAGCCAATTCATTTCAATTGCAGATAACATGTCCTTTAGAAACGCCACCCTTCGTCTCGCCCGTGTTGCCGGTGCCAGAGCCGCTGCTTCTGTGACCCAGAAGAGAGCTCTCTCCGCCCTTAGTGCTGCTGCTCGTCCTACCATCAAGCAAACCAACGTTGCTGGTGTTAGAGGTGTCAAGACCATCAAGTTCAACGGTGTCGACGAGGAGATTGTCTACGAGAGAGCCGACTGGCCAAGAGAGAAGCTCCTTGAGTACTTCAAGAACGACACCATGGCCATGATTGGTTACGGTTCTCAGGGTTACGGCCAAGGTCTCAACATGAGGGACAACGGTCTTAATGTCATTGTAGGTGTGAGAAAGGACGGTGCTTCCTGGAAGGCCGCTATTGAGGATGGCTGGGTCCCTGGTGAGACCTTATTCGAGGTTGAGGATGCAATCAAGAGAGGTACCTACGTTATGAACTTGCTCTCTGACGCTGCTCAATCTGAGACCTGGAACTCCATCAAGCCATTGATCACTGAGGGTAAGACCTTGTACTTCTCACACGGTTTCTCTCCAGTTTTCAAGGACTTGACCCACGTTGAGCCACCAACCAACGTTGATGTCATCCTTGTTGCTCCAAAGGGTTCCGGTAGAACCGTTAGATCTTTGTTCAAGGAGGGTCGTGGTATCAACTCCTCTTATGCCGTCTGGAATGATGTATCCGGTAAGGCTCATGAGAAAGCTCAGGCTTTGGCTGTTGCTGTTGGTTCTGGTTACGTTTACCAGACTACTTTCGAGAAGGAAGTCAACTCTGACTTGTACGGTGAGAGAGGTTGTTTGATGGGTGGTATCCACGGTATGTTCTTGGCTCAGTACGAGGTTTTGAGAGAGAACGGTCACTCTCCATCTGAGGCTTTCAACGAGACCGTTGAGGAGGCTACTCAGTCCCTTTACCCATTGGTTGGTAAGTACGGTATGGACTACATGTACGATGCTTGCTCCACTACTGCCAGAAGAGGTGCTCTTGACTGGTACCCAATCTTCAAGGATGCTTTGAAGCCAGTCTTCCAGGACTTGTACGAGTCTGTTAAGAACGGTTCCGAGACCAAGCGTTCTTTGGAGTTCAACTCCCAGGCTGACTACAGAGCCAAGCTTGAGGCCGAGTTGGAGACTATCAGATCCATGGAGATCTGGAGAGTTGGTAGAGAGGTCAGAAAGCTTCGTCCAGAAAACAACTAAGTTTTTGGCTCGCTTCCTTAACAACGCTTTCTATTCGTATTTGTCCCACTCGTTTTTTTGTCACTCCTACTTTTTTTGCTTTTTGGTTCATCATAATGGTCATTGAATGACCCGAGGTTTAAAGAGCTGTTCCCACTGTTTTTGTATCGAGATCAGCCTATTTATTATTTTCTGGGTATCTTTTGGTTTTAAAAAACTTTTGCATGAATATTGTTTAATGAAAAGACAAGTTCAGATCAGAATACAGACGCTATTGTCTGATCTTCAAAAAACAGGGCACCAATGTAGCATAGATACCACTAGATTCTCTTACTTTGCGGCCTACAATCTACGCCTGTGTGTCTCTTACCGCATATAGATAATGTGACTGCTGGCTGGAAGATCTGTGGTGTGTGGATGTTTTACAATAGTTGCGCTGCGGCTTGCGCACGCCACATTTCGTGGCGCTTTACTGGCATTGCGCTTCCCTAAGAAAAGAGCTAGGCGTGCGGGTCGCGACGGTGAAAAATTTTGATGATAGAGCTCTGCTTCGACGTGATAGCTTTGTGTAAATGAAAACTGTTAGTTAGATTCATTGGCGAAAATATGGCTGTCGGTAAGAACAAAAGACTGTCCAAGGGCAAGAAGGGTTTGAAGAAAAGAGTGGTAGACCCATTCACGAGAAAGGAATGGTTTGACATCAAGGCTCCATCAACGTTTGAGAACAGAAATGTCGGTAAAACCCTTGTCAACAAGTCCACCGGTTTGAAGAATGCTGCCGATGCTTTGAAGGGTAGAATTGTGGAAATTTCTCTTGCCGACCTCCAGGGCTCTGAGGACTATTCTTTCAGAAACATCAAGCTGAGGGTGGACGAAGTGCAGGGTAAGAACTTGCTAACCAACTTTCACGGCATGGACTTCACTTCTGACAAGCTCAGATCTATGGTTAGAAAGTGGCAGTCCCTCATTGAGTGTAATGTCACTGCCAAGACCTCTGATGACTACATTGTCAGAGTTTTCGGTATTGCATTTACTAAGAGACAGGCCAACCAGATCAAGAAGACTACCTACGCTCAGTCCTCCCACATCAGAGCCATCAGAAAGCAGATGACCGAGATCATCAACAGAGAGGTTTCTAACTGTACTCTTGCCCAGCTCACCTCCAAGCTGATCCCAGAGGTTATTGGTCGTGAGATCGAGAAGGCTAGCAAGAACATTTTCCCATTGCAAAACGTTCACATTAGAAAGGTGAAATTACTCAAACAGCCAAAATTCGATTTGGGTGCTTTGTTGACTCTTCACGGTGAGGCTTCCGCTGAGGAAAAGGGTAAGAAGGTCACTTCTGGCTACAAAGACGAGATTTTGGAGACTGTTTAAGTCTTTTTGCTGAAGAATTCGACTTGTGGGGTTTTTGGATACGAAGTACTGTGATGATGACTTAAGGCACTTTCTTCGCAGCTTAAACTTTAGTAAAGACTTCCGGAGAAAAAAGCATGACATTTGGGAATGATAAATGGGTTTATTAGTTTAGTTTTTTATTTGACTTCCCGTTTGGGTTAATGAAAAGTATCAAAAAATGTATCCAGTGTAGCCTAGAAAAAAGGAATTGATTTGCGTAACAACGCGACATACAATGGATATCTAATACACAAAAGACTCCATCCGATTAAAACTAAAATTGGCCTCCTTATTTTTAATTATCTTTATTGGTGAATATTTTAATTTTTTTTTTCCAAATTAATTTTACTAGCCACAGCTTTTCTTATTGGTGGTCATATTGTGGCAAGTGTGTGGCGAGTGGTGTTCTCAGAGTCACGTGAAGTTAACAAAGACATGTGTGCAATTGACAAAGATGGTCCTCGTCCCCAAGACCATAGCCCAAGTGTCGTCCCCTATATAAAGCCATTCCTGCTGCTATGACATGATTGCTTAATTTGTTCTCTAACGGTATATTCAAGGATTTCCCCATAAAATGTCTCTCCCACAGCCAACAAGCACGCTCCGTCTTGGTTCCAAGGCTCCAAACTTCCAAGCCGACACCTCCAATGGTCCAATTGACTTCTACGATTACGTTGGTGACAACTGGGTTGTTTTCTTCTCACACCCAGATGACTTTACACCAGTCTGTACCACGGAGTTGGGTGCCTTTGCCAAGTTACAGCCTGAGTTTGAAAAGAGAGGCGCCAAATTGATTGGTCTTTCTGCAAACGAGCCTGAGTCCCACAGAGCATGGATTAAGGATATTGACGAGATTACTGGTTCCAAGTTGACATTCCCAATTGTTGCCGACCCAAAAAGAGAGATTGCACTGAAGTATGACATGATTGATTATCTTGATGCTACCAATATCGACGACAAGGGTGTTCAATTTACCATCCGTTCGGTCTTTATCATTGACCCAAAGAAGACTATTCGTCTGATTATTTGTTATCCTGCTTCTACTGGTAGAAACACTGCTGAGGTCTTGAGAGTTCTTGACTCTCTCCAGACTGGTGACAAGCACAGAGTCACTACTCCAATCAACTGGGTTCCAGGTGATGATGTCATTGTCCACCCAACTGTCTCTAATGAGGAGGCAAAGACTCTTTTCCCTAAGTTCAGAATTATTAAGCCATACTTGCGTTTGACTCCACTTGAAGCTGACCAGTAAGGTGCATTTAATGATGTCTTATGGTTATGTTACGTTAATATATAGGACGCCCCTTTGATTCCAAAAATATGTGTAGTGTTTGAAGATTAGATGTTGCGGATGGTAGACCAGGCCGTCATGCTTAGATGATCAGCGCCTGCGTGTTTCGTCCTACTTATTGGGCGGTTACTCTCCTTTGATGTGGAGTTTGTTAACAGACGTACACCTGGTAGGCTCTCAAGTTAAGGGTCTGGGTATTTCACAATACTATCATTATTTGTTTGAAACTCCATAATATTGGTTTTCTTCCAATCTTAAATGGGAAGGTCCCAAGTCGTGATTAAAGATAATTCTATATTATCCGTTATGATCTCAAGCGGGGTGACTGTTGATCTATTTTGTACCCTGAAATCAAATTAAATCTTTGTGGCATAAAAAGAATCAACGGAGAGCTTCAGATCAGAAGAGGGGCAGCTGTGCTCAAGAATAAATCCTGCTCGCTCCTCTTAAGGAAGAATTAATAAGGAATCATTCAGTATCTCGCTGGCATACTTCAAGCAACTAAGCAATTGGAAATGGGGTTTTCGTTATAGATCCCGCTCTCTTGATGTAGTCTTTGTTATTGTCTGTTAATATTTTTCATGTTATATTTATAAATCTCCCAATCACTTTACCGAGTCTATCCGTTCGGTATAGTTGTTCAAATAGTCGAGACTTTTTTTATGCCTTCAGCTCTTCTCCAGCCCCTTTTTGATAGGGTCCAACTATCATTCAATAGAATGAAAAGCTAACTTGTCTCTGAATGTTTTAAACCATACCAAGATAATATTGTCGCTTATCTAGTACCGGATCATATTTCTCTGCTAGAATACCTCGGCTAGATTTACCAGACCGCATTTTATGAATCTACTTCTGGCATTTCCTAGGATCTTCTAAAGTGCATGGTAATTTTATCTGATTAAGTATTCAGTACACAATGAATATAGGATCTCCAAGTAGTATACTGGAAGGCTACAGACTATGGGAACTATTATTATTGGTTTCAGGTGAAGAAGGCACAGCAGTATGAAAACTTGAAAGCGATAAAGGATTGGTAAGACCTGAAAACTCGAACCAAAAGAACAACAAGTAGAATGTGAATGCTTTAACTCTATGTTATATTTAGTACACGTTATGTCAAAAGCAGATGGCTTTGAATTTCACCATTCGTAGTAGTAGCGAAGGTGTAGAACTACATACAGAAAAGAAATGAAAGATGACTATTGGAGATTACACTCTTTCTTGGTTATGATTCTCATAATAGTTCTATAACTTTCGAATTGCTTAACGAGATTGAAGTACTGAAGTCTCAAACCGCAGAACGCAGATCTCTATGAGTCGAAAAAAGTCTCAACGGAAATATGTGTTTCTCCCCCTCTCCCAATCGCCTCCTCGGAGAGATGGGTTCGTTTTCGCAGCCATTGTTCCACCCATAATGAACAAGGATTACCAAGCATCCACAGACTACGGCTTGCTAGTTTTACGCTAGCTTGAAGCTATCATTTATTTTGACAGAACTACTGGTATTAACTTCACAGTTTAATGTATCACCCAGCAAGGCTGCATTTTCAATTGCGATTTCCGGATCGACCGCATATGATGATCAGTCGAGAGCAACACTGTGCACACGCTCGCCTCAATTTCAAAACCTATAGCCTAGTATTGTGAAGGAAAGAAATGATCGTTTTAGAGAAGTGTCTTAGGTTCATATGTTTGGTAGATCTTGCAAAGAAGAATAACCAGAAGCAGGTAGGTTAGTAGAGCATTGTGATGTTCTGTATTGCGAATTGTGTCTATGAGTATTGTCCAAATCCGCAAAGAACGTTGATTCGCTACAAACAGGAAAAGGGGCTTTCTGCCTAAATTGCTTGTAGGATGAAGTACAGAGTAATATTAGCCATTATCTCCGCAACTCACTTTGGCGCAAGTTGTAGTTAAGATAGAACTATAAATCACCCACATCCTGCTCTGAATTTTTGAGATTGTTAATAGTTCCTTCGCAGCTCATGAATGTGTACCTCTTTCGAACAATCAAAGGTGTTTTCTGCGGAAGCTCACCAAAATTTCCTCTAGTTTGTCCAAATCGGTTTATACGTAGGTTGGCAACAATCTTTTTTAGCCTGAAATATACTCCCCTAACACTATTATGCTGTTAAATTCCGGATAATTAGTAAACTTCACCGTCTAGAGAGAAATGTGGTCTTTACGGTGGGTGATGAAATCGCTTCTCCCATCCTTTACAATATCATCCAGTAGGTCAATTATTGAGAGCAAAGAAATGTTTTCCAGGGCGGTCAATTTTCCGGCATTTCCAACTACTCTCATTTGTATATCCGGTGGGTTTGTGTGACGACTTCAAAGAACATCTAGCAACCTCTCAAAGCTCGCTCAAACAGCTGGAATTTGCCCAAGGTTTGTTGTAAGGTAAGATATTGGGAACACCGAGAGTTGCAAATACAGCTAAACTCCAAATATACCAAAAAGAGACTGTCTCCAAAATTGACCTGTCGTTCTTTGTAAAAGCTTCAAAAATTCTCTAATTATCTTTCGGAGTATTGGCAAAGTTCTGGCTCGTCTTTTTTTTCCTTAGTGTTTTCATTTCTCCAGTTGCGACTGTGATTGGCTGTACACCTTTCTGAGTCTTATATTAATAAACAACTCATTAATAGGAAAGAGCCCTATCTTACTGATACAGATGGCCAAAAAATTTTGAAACTCATAGGTTACTGTACATATTGTGTTTATGAGGACCAAGTGTATTATCGTCTTCAGGTGGAAATGCTCGCATTAATTAAACGTGGCGTTTTTCGTAAACAAACATTTATCGAAGGAATTGTGGTCAAATTTCAAAGGAAAATATGGCCTTAAAGACTCAAAGAGGTCTTGAATTAATTGTCGAAAATAGCTTCATAGGCAATGATTCTCCTGTTCCAAATACATCCGTGTTAGTCTAATCCTCTAACGATAGTAAGATAGTAAGACCACTTGTGTCTCTCGAAACAACTATTTAGGATCTATCACCACCCTCGGAGTAACGGACATCAATTAAACCAGCACTAAAATTCTATTGGTACAAGCAATGTTTTACCAACTTAACTTAGTGCACTATCTATCATCGCAAAAATTTGAAGAGGAATGATTATGTGGTGTTTTTGTGTATGGACTCTCGTCGAAACACGTGAAGATGGTATTTCCGGCCACTCCTTTACTAAGGGTTCTTTGCCCACACGTTTCCGTATATGTTCGCAACAGGAAAAATATCCAATTTGAAAGTACCAAGATCATTTGATGGTACTTCACTTCTTGAACATTCCAATATCTCCATTCACAGCCACGTATTCATTTTTGCTTGGTTTCAGTACCATTAGCTTTTTAGGGTGGCTGAGTATTCCGCCTTCACCCCTTCACGCCTTGCACAATTTTTCGTTTGTGCTATAAGAAGGCAATGATAGTGAGGAAATACCTTATTTACCTTTAAAGAGGCTATTGCATAATGATATTACATACTGATATTGCATTATGATACCGCCCTATTATTCGATTAGTTGGGATTCTGCTCGAAGACGGTCACATCTTCTGATTTCCCGCAAGAAAACAAACCCAATTTGATTTACCCCTTCTCTTCTGATTTTATGGCTATTGTTTTTCTTTCTGAAATTCTCTTCTTATATTCAAAGAATTAGACGTTACAGGATCTTGTATGGGAGAAAGGCCTACTCTCATTTCGTGCTTAACGGCGGAGCCCGACGAGTAGGTTGCTTGGAAGAACCGGAATTGGTTAATGCAGAGTATTCGTTTGACGTCACTCGGTTACGGACTAACATGAGATTAATTAAATTTTTAAATGGGAATTCAGATGACAAATTTTGAATGAAATAAAACATATGGTGAATGCGAAACGGCAGGATCTGAAAAAAACACTGAATGGGAAATTTCGGTGTACACAGGGCCAATATAGATCGTGGAATGATTAATGTTCTACGGTTTGGCAAACTAGCACGAGCCTCAGAAATCCCTAAAATTGTTAAAGATCCTCAGACTTCTTATTTAATCTGTAGGGCCTGTATTGAAGGAACCATTTCGGAGCCAAGTAATAATTTATGGGAGGGAACAGAAATAGCTTTATATTAAACAAAGCGGTTTCTTGGAAAAGAAGAAAAGAGGATCATAAGCCTTTAGAGAATCTTAATTCTCGAGCTAAGCTTGATACTAGACATAGAAAGAGGCTTTCATTCTTCACATTTTCAACACTTGTTCACAAATAGTACGGCCACAAGTCGGGGGAAGGCGGAAAGCGGGATTAGTGCATATTCATATGTTTCAGCAATGCTTCAACTAATTGAGCCCTGTTCATTGGTTGGATATAGCTTTCGTGACAGGGCTTCCCAATGGATTCTTACTAGCTGTTAAAAGAGGGAAGAAATCTAAGGTAACTTTGTGGAGTACTGTTTCAGGCGAGGTTCGGCTGCACCTCCCGGGTCTTTCGCTTTGATTATTCCTTATCTGTGAGCAATCCCGTCGCCTTTTAACTACCGTAAACACTCAGCATTCAGCATTTGTTCCAAGTAATAGCTAGTAATTTCGGAAACAAGAGTAGTATCATCGCTATTTACATACATTCTCTACTCAAATGAATTCTCCATTTAGAGAACAAACTGCCTACAGAGGATGTTTAATACGTAAGAGCTCTGGTCATTTACTCTATTTGTGCTCATATCGAAGTATCATGTCGTGGGATGTTGGATACGGACATGGCTGTGTGACTATGCTGATAGACCTGCAAGAATCGTCCATGTTGCGCACAATGGATTTACATCGGCATAAAGCGCAAATCATTAGGACAGAGTATGTGCCTTCTCTGATTGGAGCACTACAATAAAAAAGGGAAGGTAAACTCAAAAAATGTAACCCAGTGGGGAGGGTACTGCCCGCGTTTAAAAGCAAATCCTCTAAACTGCAAGCTCGATTAAGTGCAACAATGACTATCAAATTAGCTCCTCTAGTTCTTTTACCCAGTTTGCACTCTCTGGATGCTTGGTGATTTGAACTCCTGCCAGATTCTTGTTGGGTTCTTGTTGGGATCGCATTGGTGTCTTGCATGTACAGAAGCAAATGTGGGGACGGAAAACTGCTTCTCTCACTTCCCAGAGGATTAAGCCTACGGGTACAGTCTTGGCGAAAATGTTGGTTTCTTCGAAAATGCCATTGCCAAAGACTGTTTTGCACCTCTATGTTTCGGTATATATTAAAATCAAATACAATTAATTACAGTAGATCGTAGCATACATGAAATATATCTTTCGTTTAAGACATTACTAGCCCCATTATTGAAACATTTACGGGCACAACGCCTTTGTCAGAGTAAAAAGTAAAGGAAGTGATTGCTAGAAAAACCTGTCTCAAATCTCTTGTTACAATGAATTCAAGAGCTTATTTACCTTTCCTTTATAACATTGTAGGCAAGTGCTCTTGATAAGAACGATTATAGGTAGAATGCGTGTTTGGGAACAACTTTGAAGCCGGAATCCAAAAAACCATTACATTTTGTTCTTCTTCTTTATAATAGTGTATGACAACGTGATCAAAAGATGGAAGGGTTGTAAATTAGCGAAATCCTATCTCTAATGTTACCCTCAGATTTTTTTTCTCCACACATGCTCTCATGCAATCTAAAGCATGTGTATGTGTTTCATTTCTGCGATGCCTGATCATCTGCCGCCGTTTACTAGATTTTCTACTATATGTTCAGCTCTAGTATTCTTCAATGTGCGTTTTCTGTCAGCGAAAGGCTTCACTGTGCAACCAAACCTCACAGAAGTCTGATTATATTTCTTTTATATGGAGTATCAAAAAGGGCTTGCAAGACCAGACTGATGACTGAATCCCAAAGAGTCAGTGGAAGCCAATTTTTGTTTTAGCCATAAAGATGGATGCTTGAGGGGTTATCGTACTTAGTCCGCAGAATATGGCAACATGACAGAACTCGCATCTCATTGCTTCTATATCCTTGGGATGGAATGAAAAGATAAGAGCTATTGTCTTCAAATTTCGCTGCTATCAATATGTAAGCCGAGCGCTTAAAATCACACTTGCGTTTCATCTGGGGCGATGTTTCATAGTTCCACAAAAAGGTTTACAGCATCGCTGCTGAAACAGACTGCCGAATGCCTACAGAAATAGCATTACAAAATACAGCCCGGAAGCTGCATCTGCACTCTTCATGCGCTTCCCATATTTTCTTTTCCTTCGAATTTCTCAGTTTTTTCATTATTACCAGCCATCGGGAGAAGTGCATCGTTAGCACTATGGATGAAACAGCTTCTGGACAACTAACAATGTACATAGAAAAACGGTAACGTTAGAATTGTCTCCAGTAAGACTCTCGGCACAAATATCTCAATAAGGTTTGACAGCAGTAAACCCACCCCTTCCATTGACTCTCAAAACCCTCGCCAATCTTTGGTTGCTTTCCAGCGACGATCATCCCTGCTCATCAGTGCTTATTGTCTCGTCCCTTGATCGTATAAAGTTTTTCCGTTGAGAAATGGTGCTAATCAAGACTATGGGGAACTACTGATAATGTGTAATGCACATTTTACGATCCCTCCCCGTTTAATTCCAACCCGCTTCGATTCCATAAATGTCAAAAACCAAGTGCGGTTATGCATGCCCTATAAGCGCCCCCATTTTGAGAGACTTCCTAGCTCACTGCCTTGAAACCGGTGTCTACGTGGTATTGCATACTACCGTGGTGAGTTTTATCCCGAATAGTACACTTTCTTACTTGATTCTGCAGTATCTTGCTGAAAAGGCGAGATATTAGGTGAAGCAAAGTTTCATTTCGGTTCCATCACTGTTTCATGGAACTGTACGAGCATGCGGTAGTGGCGCTACACCACCGCTAATATTGCTCAAGGCAATTGTCTAGCGTGACGCAAGTGTAGCGGAAGTAACTGTGCATGATCCAACGTTTATACTCTGCTCCCATATCGTCGTCTCTATGGAGAACAATCGTAACCACTAGAAGACTTCAGATTAACACGGACGGAGAGATATGTGTTGATCGATTCTGGACCCCGCTGGAGCAACCTCCGACAAATGCAGGTATGCGACTGTGCCTGGGGCTGCTGTGCTGCACATCCCGCTACAGAGATAGATCAGTCCCATGTCTCCTTATGTCTGACATGTGTGCACCTTCTATAATTCTAATACAGATTAGCGGCAGCGCACCCCTAAGCCGTCCCCAGTACCTCCAGTGAGGCTGATATAAATTCATTCTTGGTCGCTACAGATAATGCATCGAGTTGACGTTAACTGTGTTTCTCTGGGGCTTGTCTCGTACCGTAAAGCGGCATCAATACAGGACACCTACAAATCCATTTGCAGTGGGCTCTCCAAAATTACCCTCACAATGGTTCAGACTCACGTCAAGAACTACCGTGGAGCAGCAATTCCCACGGCGGACGCTTTGGCTAGTGCTGCATTGCCGTGTTCTGAGAACTCTCTCGTTCTTGAGTTCTTGAACCAGGATCCCACAATCAACAAACCACCAGGAGAGCATGTGGAGATAAGTGATGCCTTGGAGCAGCTAGATAGCGATAGCTCCTACGCTTATGGTCACAACTTCTACGATCTACGGGTTTCGTCCCCAAAAGCAGCAAATGGATCGCTCCTGCCGAGCTCACTTCAAGACACGTTATCTCAGTCAGGCCATGGCACCTTATGCTCTAAGAGTACCGGCGACGGGTCGTCAAATACGCTCACGAGAAATTGGGGTGATGACATACAGTCTTGGGATATCACAATGACCCCTACTGACCTTCAGCAGTTTGACCCGCTTAACAATGGATATGATAAGTACCCTTCGGATCAAGATAGCAACAGGTGCCTCCAGTATCAATACCCGAAACCTCAAGATCCAATACAGTCAATGACTTATCGATATATGTCGGAGTCACCATTGTCTGAGACCTACGATCAACAACTTCTTCAAAAGGCTTTGGGACCGCTTATAGAGAGATCCATAGCGAAACCACAAGTAGCAGATGTGAATTCAGTCTTTGTCGAGATGCCGGGTAAATCAAACGATGATGTGGAAAGTGGCATACAGCTTGAAAAGTTGATCATAACTGATAAATATCACGAGCGTGTCAAAGATGTATACAAGACAGAGGAGGTTGAAACTGGGAGTGAAAATTCTCTGGTAGCTAATGAGAAGCAATCAAACTCTTTCCATTCTGAAACTAAGATCAAACCCAACCAAGATATTGCAAGGAAGCCTCAAAATAAAAATTCAGGGAAAATTTTGAAGTCTGCTTCTTCGCAGAAGTATGTTCTACTAGTTGAAATCTTGAAACAGAACCCTGATCTTTGGGAGAAGGTTCAATGCATTAAGAAGAAAGGGATCTATAAGTGTTCTCACTGCCCTAGCATCTTTCCATCTTTAATTGAGCTTGCCAAGCACTTGGATGAGTACAAAGTCGTCCGACCACACCGATGCCCCTTCCCTGAGTGTCCTTGGTCTGTACTTGGGCTTCCACGTCGAGCCGAAGTGCGAAGACATTGCGCTGCACAACACTCCCATATTATCAAATTTGGTTCTGGGGACAGGTCTCCAAATTTCCAAGCTGAATTGTTTCGCTGTCCAATGCTCCTTTGTTCAAAAACTTTTAAGAGAAGAGACGCCTGCCTGAGACATGAGAAATTGGTTCATTTGAACCCAGTTTCCAGATTCAATAGAAGAGTGAATAACTTGAAAGAAAAGTACAACACAGATAATGAGAACGAGCTTGCTAAATTACTCAAGGCAACTAGCTCACACAAGAACAGTTAGAGCTTAAAGAGGATGGACAGTACGTACTTTGATAATAAGTCACTGTTTCCGCATTTCACTTCTCAGATTGCCCACTTTTAGGTATGAATAGTGTGCTGGCACACCACATCGGGCTATTCGGATGAACTATATAGATAGACTCTTTTATCAATACAGTACGAAATGAAGTAAGAACCGTAAAGATCCTGTTAGCGAAAGCAGAGAGGGAAAATGTGAACGCAAGTGTGAATACAGCACTACTAGATCTACGGTTATCAGCCCTGTATGTGAATACAATCGTTAAATAAATGTCATGGTTCGAGCCATTGGTATCTAGCAATGTAGTAGAGCCATAGCAAGTGACCTGCAATTAAGAGAAACTTTTGATGTGGACAAAGGAATGCCACAATAGAACCGATATAGTAAAGGAATAGCAATATGACACCTCTTAGAAAGCAATAGCGGGTATACAGCTGAGCACCCTGATGGAGCCCGCTCATCATGGAATGCATCGTAAAGTAGCAGAAATTAGAAAACAGCAAAGCCAACCAAAAAAAATAATTTAAAATATTAAATAAAAGAGGTCATATGGAAATCATTAGCAGTGTTGTAGGTTACTCATTTGCGTTTGCAAGGAGTAGTAAATACGCCATGGGTCTTTAAATGTTGTGCCAAGTTATCAGATCTCGAGAACTTTTTCTCACAGTAATAGCAAGGGAACGGTCTGACGTTAGTATGTACTGAACGAACATGTCTTTTAAGGTGTTCAGTTCTCTTGAAACTGATGGAGCACTTGTGGCACTTGAACGGCTTTCCAGAATCATCCACAGAGTTATATCTTCGACGAGCACGCTTAGGGGAAGGTGGTACCGATTTAACAGAAGAGATAGTGGATCCGGTGGAATCGCAGCGATTTACGGTATTCTGAAAGTTCTCGTAGATGCTGGGTTCGGATTTTCTTCTTGGAGAAGACCGCCTATTGGATGCGATCTTCGAGCCCGGAGTGTTAAAACCTGCTCGTTTCTCCGATCTAATGATATCCTGGTTGATCGGTGAAGACAAAGAAGCACTGGTTTCACTAAGTTTGTTACTTCTTGAATTGAGATTCTGGATTTTTGTGGTACTTCTAACATTTGCAGTAGCACCAATCCAGTCGATTTTGGCCGAAGCACTCATATTTGAAGAAGCAGTCAAAGTAGAAGTAGCTGCTGCTGCTGCCGCCGCCGCACCACTTGTAATAGCAACAGCAGCCGCAGCATGTTCCTGAGCCACTCTTGCTGCTGCTGCTGCTCTTTCCTTTGCCTCAGTGCTCTCTTTAAGCCACGTCGCTATCGCTAGGTGGAACTCCTGGTTCATGCTCCAGTCGCGCTGCTTCACAGCGGTGGTGGAGGAGGCGGTTGATGCTCGAGGATCGTCCCTAGCATAATTGTTGCTGAAAAGCTCATCAGAAGAAGAAAGCGTACATGCGTCATCACTGTCATAGTCGTAATCCGAGTCCACTGAAGAAAGAGAAATATAGCTTTCAACAGTATTAAGCATTCGAGGATTGACAGTGGTAGGTCCAATGGGCCCGAGCGGCGCACCCGTAGGTGTCACGGGACCGGTCATTGCACCTCCTGGAGGGGTATAGTAGTAGTGGTGTGAGTTATGCTTCTTTGAGATGTGCCGATCATCGTTTTGTGAGCCGTATGAAAAGCCTGTGGAAAACACAACGGTGTCATTGGGAGAAACCATCGTAGCTGCGATGGAATCTGCTGCAGTCAAGGAGTCTGAGTAGTGAGCCATCATGGTAGTATAGAGAGCTAGTGAAGAGTGTGTATCTGAACTCGCAGTGCCAGATATTGGAGTTGCTAGCATAGTAGTTGTAGCGCATGGCATAGCATCCTGTCTGTCCATCTCTATTTCCAGCAGCTCCTTATCGTTGTCATGGTCCTTATCGCCAACCGCAAGCGCAGAGGTGATCGGGACATCCTTCAAGGTTTGTGACTTGAAGCTGTGCACAAGCCCGGCTTCCTGGGCCATCTTGTGCAATGCCAATGGACACTGGAATGGTCTCCTTGTTCAAAAGTGTGGGTTGTGAAGTGCTGGTTTTGTTGTGGTTGGAATATCAGGCCGGATGATCGGTGGGAAATCTTGCAGCCTCTGGTACCACAAGCTGGAATCTCACACTGAAACCCAAATCGGGAACCGCAAGCTGGGTGGATGGACAGTTCAAACAGTTAAAAACCCCCAGTGAAAGCGATGGCAAAAGAAAAAGAGACTAAGGAAAAAAAGAAAAAATTGCAATAATAGAACGAAACTGGGCCTGGGAGTGGTGTGGACGGTTTTTGGAGTGTACTTGTGGTGCTGTAGTTATGTTGTAGTGGTGTTGTGCAAGTGGATATTTGCAGTGAGATGCCGTTGCCAGGGCTCCTGCCGTGTATGAGCGTGCTATTTGTTCGAAAAAGTGGGCAGAGGAACGGAAGATGCGGTGACAGATCCAAGCGTAGAGAACGGCCAGGCAGTAGCCAGTGGTAATGACAATGGCAATGACACGAGGGGGAGTGGCACAGGTTAGATGTGAGCCGGTATCGGGCTTGGAAGTGGTGGGAACGGGGAATGGGCCAGTGGGAATGGGGAATGGGGAATGGGAACGGGAATGGGGAATGGGGGAAGTAAAAGCAGTGGCACGGTATGCCTGTGGAGTGAGTGCTTAGCGAGCAGTTCGGGATGGGAATATAGGAGTATGGTAGTATGTGAGTATGGGGCTTTTGTGGTATGGAGCTATGTAGCTATGTAGTGTGGTGATGGGCAATCAGTATGGCGACCAGGAGGATGGTGTGGTTTTCGGCCTGAAAGCACACTAACAGTGCTGAAATGCGCAGAAGAGTGCTACAAAGGAACAAGTTAAGCACCAAAGCACAATGGAAACACGATGGGAACACAAGCGGAACACAGCCGAGTTACTGTGGAGACAGAGGTACAGCAATGGCACGGGAAGGACGCGAGCGAAACAGAAAAAAAAGGCAAATTAGCGCAATAGAACGCCCTTATGTGGACAGTGTTGTGTCTTTTTCTGGTTATAGCACGGGTCTTTATAGCCCTTATAGATCTTTTGGCGCTAGTAAAATGCCGGGTGATGTTGTGCCGGGACTAACACAAAATAGGTACTCTTGCTGTGTGGTTTGTGGGTGTTGCTGTTGCTGTTGCCGTAGCTATTGCAGTTAGAGCTGCTGCCAAACGTTAAGCTTTTTGTCCGTGGCACCTCGGTACTCACAGGGTTGGGTAAAAAGACCCCGTTGTGGAGTCGTCGTAGTCTCTTTGTGGAGTGTCTGCCTGCCTGATAAGCTCGTGGTGGGATGCCATGCCCGTTCTCTCGGCGGTCGCCAGATCTGCAGGCGGCCGCCAACCAACCCTGGGGGATTGTGGGGCTACACAGGCAAAACGGCAGACGCCTAAGACAACGTTCACCTTTGTGTGGTTCCGGTAGATCGTCCTTTTTCCGCGTTTGCTGGCCACGACAGAGTGCTGCTGCATATGGCTTGGTCTACGCTGTGGTGGTATCGCAAGCTGGGTGGGTTGCCTGCGCCTACTCACACTCTATCCACTAGCACACCACCATGGCTCCATATACCCAGAACCCAATACCCCCTAATGGTCACCAATTCTCACAAATGCTCGCCGTACCCACAATTACTCGCAATTACTAGCCAATTCTCACCACTCCTCACAACTATACACCAGCACTATGCAATACCCCAATCCACTCACCTTGGTGTTCGGGTCTCCGCGTGCTTGGGACGCTCCCACAAGGCTGCCACCTGCCACCGCTGCCATGGTAGGCATGCAATGCATATACAATCACAAATCGGCCATTGTTACAGTCGCCATGCCTATAGAATAACGACCATGCCACAAGCTCACGGAACAATCACACTGTCGCCACCGTTCGTGTGCACAGCACATCACCGAAACTGGTGCCTTTCCTCCGTGGAACCCATCCACCGGCGTTTCTATAAATTATATACCGATACATTTCCAACCGCCTTTTGCGATCAATTTCGCCCTCGTATTGCCGCCGCCGTATTCTAAACGATGGCCTCATAACTTCCTCGCAAAACAGCCGATTCGCCATCCGTACACCTCGGGAAGAACCCGGCGGCAGGGAGCGTGTTCAAACCACACGCTCGTGCACCAGCAGTGTGCCTACCGTACGTGTTCATGCCGACCGTAATTTGTCATTTCCGAGGGTATGGAGTTGATTATGTCATGCTTATGTCATTTTCTCCCGAACAGGGTGGTCCGCGCACACCTGCCTGATTCTCACCGGTCTGTACACACCTTCCCGATTCGGGAGATAGGGTCCTGGCGGCGCGCCTTCATCGGGTAGTTTTCGCGTCACGCCCCGCCCACAGGGCAGTTTCACACCGCACGCCTTGTGTAATCACGGGTGAAATTACCTGTGTCCTCCTTTTGACAAGGGGGAAAAGAGACCAAGCAATCACCCATAACGACTAGGTGGCATCTGCTTAAGGTTTGAGCAAGTCATAGTTGAAAATCTATCTCTTGCCACTCTCGGTCCTCTCTGTGAACTACAACTTCGAGTCTTTACACTCGTCTGCCTTGGCCTCACACCGCGTTCCATACCATTATCCATCCCTACACCGCTCGTCCGCCCGTCGCTACCTCTGCTGCAACTAAAAACAATTAACACCCTGTGATGTCAATTGCGAGCAACTCAGAACAGTACTCTGTCAAGTCCAAAGGATCCGTTGTGTCCTCGGTCTACCAGACTAGCGGTAAGCCGCTATCGAAGGAGGCTCTTTACAAGGCCAAGCTGAAGTATGGTATCTACGATAGCCCTTCAGCAAAGTCACTTGGTGTCGCCAATGGCTCTTCAGCCTCTGACACCGCTGCACTTCTTGCCAACTCCACCGACTTAAAGATTGAGCCTTACAAGAGGGTCACTGCTGCAGAGGCTCACGCTGCAGCACTACTTGCTAAGACAGACACTGCTCCAAAACGCTGGGAAAGGGGCAACGTTGGAGAAGAAGCAGCATCTGCTGCTCTACACGCAAAGTCATTTTCGCAACAGCTTTCACAACAAACACCTGCAAAAGATGACGTGTCTTCCTCTAGTGCTGCCAGTGCTGTGTTGTACAACAGATCTGGTAAGACCATTGGTTCACTGGCTTCCACTAGCTTGGCCTCTCTCTACGAGTTCGATGCGGTCAGAAACGGCCAGAAGAAACTCGACTTGGACTTGAGCAAGATAACTAAAGCTTCAGAGGAAAGAGCTTCCACAATGCTCTCCAACAGACTCAATCCCGAGAAAGATACTTCTAGATTTGGTTTGACTACTCAGTCCAAGCAGGATAAGGCAACCTTAGAATCCTTTGCTGCCGTTGGAGCGCTGGCATCCCAGAACTACAAGCCCCCGGTTGATGAGGACCTCGAGGCTAGAGCTATCTACAAAAACTCCTTAATTGATCCGAAGGTTCTCGCTGTTGCCTCTCTCAACGCCTCAAAGACACTTAAAGGTATCGACAAGCACTTGGGTGAGAAGGACCTCTTGCTCAACCCTGAATTCAATAAGGCCGCATTGGCAATTGCTCAGAGTCGTTTTGAGAAACGCTCTGTCCATTCTGCTAAGGTTAACCTTGGTGGTGGTCTTTACATGACTCAGGAGGAGCTTGATGCTATTGCTTCCAAGTTTGTTAACCCTGTTCTTGAACAGATTAATTTAACCGCTGCTGCCCAGCGTAAGAAGGATGCCGAATTAGCCGAGCAAAAGGTTGAACAAAAGAGAGCCTTCGATGAGTTCAAAGCTAAACAGAGAGCCAAAAAGCTTGAAGATCAGAGACTCAAGTCGGAAGCTAGGGCTAAGAGAAGAGCTGAGTTGGAGGAGGCCAAGAGAAAGGAAAAGGAGGCCAAGATTGCCCTTGAAAAGGCCAAGAAGGAAGAACTAGTGAAGCATAAGGAAATTCTTTCCTCAAAGCAGAAGGAAGAACAGAGAAAGAAGGACGAACTCTTAGCAAAGAAGACCGCTGAAAGTGAACGTATTGCAAAGGAAGCAAAGGAAGCGGATTCCCAACGTAAGTCTGAGCTGGATGCTGCAGAAAATGAACGGAACGAAAAGTTAGCGCCTATTCTTGCAAATTTGAAGATTGAACAAGACAAATTGGATGTTTTGAACGAGGAGAAAAAAGCCGTGCAGGAAATCACTGATACTCAAGCGAAGAATACCGAGAATGCCAACGACTTACTTGAAGCCTCTAAGAAAGAACTTCTTAATGCTGAAGATGTCCTGAAGCAGCTACAGGTTGATATCGAAAACTCTAACTCAGAGCAGGAGAAACTTGCCAAGGAGAGCGAACTAAAGAAGGCTGAGGCTGAAGTGGCTCTCAAGAAGTCTAACGAACTCGCGGCTGAAGCTGCTCTTAAGCAGGCCAAGATAGATGAGGAGAAGACCGCTGTTGAGAATGAAAGACTCAGAATTGAGTTGGAGTTAGAGAATGAAAAGATTGCTGCTCTAGAGGAAGAGAAGCAGATTGCAGAAATTCTTCCGCCTGCAGAGGAGGAAGAAGATCCTGCAGTCGAGGGCGAGACTGAAACTCCAGTAGCTGTTGAACCACCTACCGCCAAGGATGTTGCAGCTCCTGCTTCTATTGCAGCTCCTGCTGCTATTGCCTCCACTTCTGCTGTCGCTGCCACTGCTACCACCGCTACTTCTGATGTTACTGCTCTCGCTGGTTCCCCAAGCAAAAAGAAAGCTGATTCCATATCTGGCACTAGATACAGATCAATGGTTGACGATGCTTTGAATTACGACCCTCGTACTGACCCTCGTAAGAACTCTGTCACTGTTGCAGCAGCTAATGAAGAAGTCGATGGTGGTGAGTTGAAGCAGACTTTCTCAGGTTTTAGTCAAGGCTCTGGCGACGAGAAAGAGGTGAACGATGAATCCACTTCTGATAACGCCGCCAACGATGATAAGCACAAAAGTATCTTCAAGGAAGAGTTCTGAGTGATTGATTTGCGAATTTATGTTTGTTTGTTTTTTTACATCTATGTATCATACGTTTTTGATTTATCTCTTTCTAGAATGCTAAGTTTCTTCTATCCAGTTAGGATGTTTCGATTTGGGTGGATGATAAAAAGTCAGAAGCAATCGACTGTCAATCTATACCATACCGATAGGCATTTGGCAATGGATTACTGTCCAACAACATATTGGGGCATAGGAAAAAAGGCGTCCTGACACTTCATATAGAGTAAACAAAAGAATATGAATCCAATAGATAACAAGTCACTTCTTGACCACTATGTTCTATTGTCGACGCAAATAACAACGAGCCGAGAAAGGAAAATACTGACCAGTATCTGTGTTATATATTTATAAATCCCAAAGATCGCAAGAAATCTCAAGCCAAGTGATGGCGAGGCTATTAATAATTAAGCCAAACCTTGAAAATAGATATATTTGGATACTAAAAACCCGAAGTTTGAACTTAACCATGAGCTCAAACCCCCCAATATAATATAATGCACACGTTAAGAAAAGAAAAGAATGATCAAAAAAACCCAACTTTAAAAAATCCAGTTTTGAATTTTGTCCACAAATCTAGTACTCTGAGTCTTACCAGTGGAATACAGTCTATCCAAGTAGTCAGCCTCATGCTCTTCGATCTCTGCAAGGCCAGAGGTCAAATCAGCTTCCTCTGGTTTAACAAACTTTGTTCTCTTTATCAACTTCCAACCAATGTAGATCACTATATTGAGTAAAACCATTAAGTAATAGGTTAAGAAATTCTCCACACTCCAGTTTCCTGGCATGAAGACAGTGTAACCAAGAATTCCAACCATAATACCAGTCATTATGAATCCAAATATAACGGTGTACGGCTGGAACCAGGATCTGTAAGTGAAGGTGTGTCTATCCAAGCCTTGTGCATTGCAAGCTCTCCAGAAGCAGAAGTATGTAATGCACATCATGAAGTAGTTGAGGATTTGAGCGCCGGTACACAAGTTCACGATCCAGTTCAAAACTTTTGCAGTGTTATCACTAAGTTGAAGTAATGAAAGGAGCGAAAAGAGGAAGGAAACACCCACACAGAAGACTGGAACACCGGACTCAGTGCAGTACTGGAAGAATTTAGGAGCGTATCCTCTCAGCGAAATAGAATACAAAGCTCTAGAGGCACAATAAACATAGGAGTTACCCGCCGAGAAAGCTGATGTAACACAAAGAGCATTAACAATATGCGGGAAAACCTTCACACCCATGTTGTTCATTGCAATAATGTACGGCGAATAAGCACCGTTGGAAGTGGAACCGGAGTCAGCTAAGGTTTTCAAAGTGGAATCGTTGTAAGGCAGTAAGATACCAACTGACAGCGCCCCAAGTATGTAAAAGATTGTCAATCTGTAAAACACGGATCTGAAAGTACCTGCTAAAACCCTTCTAGTCTCTTGGCCCGCCTCTCCTGCAATCATTGAGAGATACTCTGGGCCAACAACAGTGAAACAGGCCTTGTTTAAAGCAGCTAAGAACCCATGGAAATGACCCATAGACCCTGTGGTGATCGCATAACCGAAAACACCAGGGTCCTGCCAGTATCTGAAGCCAAATGCGTCATGTTGAGGGTTACCACCAACCATAGTAATAAAAGTGAAAAATATAAGGGCTATAGCCAAGAATACTTTGCCAATAGTCAAATAAAACTCAGACTCTCCAAACCACTTAACAGCAAACAGATTCAACAATGTGTAGATAAAGATCTGCAAACAGAAAGTAATGGCAGGGGAATAGTCATCTCTCCAATAGTGAACCATACCATTAACAGCAGTGATCTCGAAAGGAATGTAAACAGCAGTCATAATAAAGTAATTAAACCCCACAATTACTTCAAATGCCTCATCCACACAACGACCGGCCATCTGGATGAAAGGAGACGATACCGGGAGATAACAAACCATTTCTCCGATAGAGGCTGTAACGCAGAAAATCACGCCCGTCCATATTGTGAAAGCGAGGAGGAGACCAAGTGGTCCACCATATAGCAGACCAGTGGAAATGGTAACAAAAAGACCGGTACCAATGGAGCCACCAATAGCAATCAAATGGAGGGTACGTGCATTAAGTGTACGTTTCGTAGTGAACTTCTCTCCCTTCATAGAGGAAAAAGTGTCGGAATTGAAAGTTGTGACGTCAACGCCATGTTTCTCGGACTCAACGTCCACCTGTTTGCTTTTTACAAATAGCATAGTGGATTCTGGATATGTGAGTAATTAGCTCTGATAAATCTTGAATGTGTCGTTATATCTGATAAGTTTTGTATATATTGGTGGTCAGAATTGGTACACTCTGAGCAGTGGAATAGTAAGAGATGGTGAATTTTGGATAAATAGCTATATTATATTTGATGAATTCTCGGCAAACGGATAGCTATAACTGATGGGCTCAAGATAGATGGATAATTATATCTAAGTTAATCTAGATTGATGGATAGCTATATCTGATCGATTTTTTGGATAGATAGCTTTATCAGCGAGTCGGTGGTTGCCTGTGATGAAACTGCGTGTTGATAATCCCGATTCGGCAAAATATAGAGAGAACGGAGTTCCGGGCGCAGATTGTCTTCTGCCGAGATCTTAAATACGAACAAGGATCATTCAACCCGAAAAGCCAAAAAACAGCAGATTGTCGGTATTTAAACAGGAATAATTTTCTACATCACATTTTTGCTGGCCGCAAGCTGGCGGAGCAAGGAGTGGGAGGTGAAAAGAGAGAACACTACGCACTGTGATGTAATGAATGTGTGCCCTTACCGTGACAATCGCTCGGCCGAGCAATTAGCCTTGCGAGTACTGCACCGCTCAAATATCGGGACCAATAGCCCCAAAAGTGGGGGCAGGTCCATATCTCAGTGTTCCCTGTTCCCTGCTTTTAGTGGATGCTTTGGGCTTCTCTTAGCGTGTGACGTATTTCCCCTGCCAGATTTTTATGCCAAATCCTCCCCGCCTGCAGCTTACGAGCAAGGAAAATAAAGAGTTTTATTCTTGGTGCGTTACGAGCAACACAGCAAACGGCACGATGCGGGCTCGCAACCGCCACGGCCATCTCCACCCTTTTGCCCTGGTTTCGAGAAGGCATCTTCGAAGAGCGCCTGCGTCGCTGTGTGAGGAGCCAAGTTTCAGAGCATGTCAGGGTGGAACGATGACGTGACTGTCATTGAACGAGTGCAACTAACCAGTAAGCGTTACATAAGAGTAAGCATCGCGCAGTAAAGGGCATTACGAAAACAAAGTAGTCTATTAAGAATTCATTAAAATTAAAAACCAATCAAAAACAGTATATCGGCCAATGACATAAATAACTTTTCCGCAAGGAATGAGCAAAAGCGAAGGGATACTCGGAGACGCCCTTAAGGGAACAAAAAATGCTGAGGGATTATTCAAATGGGACATTTAGACATCGTCGGAAGAAGCATCGTAACGCTGAGCGACCATCTTAGATGGGTCAATCTCACCGTGCACTTCCTCGGAAATCTGCTCCAAGGTTTTTCTCTTCGTCTCTGGAATCAACAAAGAAGTGAAAATACCGATCAACATGAAGAGAGCAAAGATTTCCATAACGTGTGGAAGGAAACAGTTGGTGTTGTCAGCAGAACAGCCGTGGTTGATCAAAGTACCCAAGGCGGTCTGAGCAATGATGGCACCAACCTTACCAGAAGCGGCAGAGATACCGTGAGCAGTAGATCTGTATCTGGTTGGGAAACACTCACCTGGAACAATGAAAGTAGTAGTGTTTGGTCCGAAGTTCTGGAAGAACTGAGCAAGAACATACATAGCAAGTAAACCGTGCTCGCCAATCTTATGGTAACCGAAACCAATGATACACAAAATACCAGTCAAAAGAACGAAACCACCAATCTGAATTGGCTTACGGCCAACAAAGTCCAAAGTAGCAACAGAGAACCAGTAACCTGGAATGGAACCAGCACAAATCAAAATCAAGTTACCAGCGGCCTGGTTGTAAAGAGAGTAGTAGACGTTCTTGGAAGAAGCGTAGCCAATGGTCTTCAAGATGGTAGCAGAGTTCAAACCAAGACCGTAGTAAGCAACATCCAACATGAACCATGAACCGGCAGTACCAACGAGAACCTTCAAGTGTTTCCACTTAGAGAAGTGGCTGCAGAAGTCAGAGAAGGAAGCCTTTGGTGGCTGAACAACCTCGGCCTTAACTCTCTCAGTGATTCTCAAGTGCTGAACATCAGCCTCATCGGCGTTACCGTGGGCACCAGTAGCAAACTTAGCAGTGTCAGCCGCAGCCTTTTCAATATCGTACTGAACATCCAATGTGTATCTTGGTGACTCTGGAATGGTCAATCTGTAGTAGAGAGCAATACAACCTGGAACACAACCAATACCAACAACAATTCTCCACATCTGGTCACAAGCCTTGATACAGTCACCAACACAAGCAGCAGAAGTGTTAGCAGTAATGAGGTCTTCCTTATAAGCAACAACACAAATCAAAGCAACGAGACCAGCAAGGAGCTGACCCCAACCCTGGTTGGCAAAGACGGCACCCATAATAGCACCTCTCCACTTAGTGGTAGCGAACTCGGAGGAGATAACGGAAGACATTGGATAGTCACCACCAATACCAATACCCATAATAATTCTCAAGAACGTAAGAATAGCGGTGAAGTTGATAGCAGCAGAGGAACCAATGACACACTGGGCAATAGTAGCACAGATCATAACAATCAACTCAGTACCGTAAATTCTCTTACGACCAACGTAGTCAGCAAGGAAACCGAAACCAAGCTGACCAATAACGGTACCAACGGAGGTGGAAACCTTGATAATAGTGGTAGTGGAGTCTGGGATTTTACCAGCCTCCCAGTAGACGTGTGTCATCATTGCAAGACCCAAGTTAATAGCGAAGATATCGTAAGCATCAGTCATGAAACCAACACCGGCAACCGTGATAGCTCTCACGTGGTACCAACCGAACGAAGCCTGGTCGATCTTCTCCAAGGCGAGTCTTCTTCTCTCCATCGGGTCCTCAATATGGGCAAAGTCATTGATGTAGTTGTGGAAGGCGGCGTTACCACCGACGGTCTTGACACCAACTTCAGCTGGGTTTTGCTTCTCTTGAACCATCGTACCGAATACAATTTATGAAATGTGTATGTATGTGGGGTGTGAATATTATAGCAACAGCAGTAGAGCGGAAGCTAGTAGGCAAGTAAGCTGTTCGGAGTAGAGATGCACACGACACACAGCCTTTCCATCTAGTCCAGGGTCTTCCCTAGACGGATGGCGTCCCCCTTTTATAAAAAAAATGTCAGCTTGGCAACAGCGGAGAGAATCCTTCTGAGCCATGGCACATTACCTGCTCCCGCAAAGCGACTTGATTAATTCACACACGTGTGTTCCGCCTCTTCTGACGCATATACGTGGGTTTCCGTTTTGAGTGTTTTGTGCCACAAATCGGCGAAATGCCGCCGGCCGCGGAACTGCTGCTATGCGCCATTTTGTCGCATGAAGAGCCCATGTGGGCCTCTAACTACAAGCCATGAAGAAGCATGAAGGTTCATGGAGATGGGTTTGAAAAATGGATTGAAAGAGGGTGGTTAACAGGGTTGGTCTAGTGGCCAAGCTATGTTTTTTAGGCGATGTCTCTGTTCCTGAATATACTCCTGGTGACAGGAAACGTCTTCGGGGCATCGCCTTGGCCTCTGGGCATTTGGGTCTGACTTTGCCTAGCAGCGAGCTACCTTTAGCTGGGCTCACACGACCACCTACCTACCCTGGCTACATACCAAGCCAATCCCAAGCATTCCCATACACCGCCCAGAGTACTAGGTGCATGATCGAGTGGGGGTCATGTCGCTAGTTAGCTCCTTTTTTTATTGATTCGTTCTTTCTTTTATTTCACCATAGCTCTGTTCTGCGGTTGGTTCTCTTCGTCATGGAAGTGTAATCGCACATGTTTTGCACGATGCTGTGATGACATCTCGGTAATATTCCCTAGTGGCGGCACGTTTTTGCGGTTATGGACTTGTGAACGTACTCATGTATAGAGGGACGCCGTTCCGAGGACCAGTACAATGGAGAGAGCGCTTTCTCTGTTTCCGTAAGGGTTTTAGGTCTATGTGCTTGACGGATCTACAACACAGAACCACGTCTTATTTTGGGCCAGCACATGCTGAAAGAGAAAAAGATACATTGATATGGGTCTGGTGGTTTTAATGGAGAGTACCAAGTAGGGATGGAGTAATCAAGAGCATCATTAGCATCACGGACGTGGTAAGAACCTTAAGAATCTTTTCTTAGAGCTGGTCGTAGGTTTCTAAACACAATTGCCAAGCGTACATATCACCCCTGCCAAACCATACATCTCCGGGAATAGACGGGCTCGTACACCGCTCTAGAAGAGACTACCAGCCGCAATACATATCGACCTCGTGGCTAGACAGATAGAGTCATTCAACCATAGGACTATAGAGCCATGGGACTATAGAGCCATAGGACCATACGACCATACGACAATGGACCCAGACACACGCATTCTACCAGTATTGAACTATTGTCCATATTGGATCATTGGAAATGTGGTAGCGTTTGCCGGCTGAGCTCGCCACGTTTCTACCCTACGACCCTACGATGCACCCAAGCTACCGAGCCCAGCTGCTGCTACAACTGCCCCAACGCTGCACGAGCACCTACTTCCGCCTGAGCACCGCACCTTGTGCGTTTTATGCGCCGTCTAGTGCTTCTCTATTGTGGTCCCTCGTGTCTTCCACTTTGCTTCAGTGCTGCCAGCACCATAACCTGTGTGCTTTTTGTGACACTTTTCCCACACTCAATGTCCTTAACGGGTTGTATCGCGCCAATTGGCGCATATTTTTTGCCCTTCTTTTTTGGCGAAACGCGTGGCCCGTCCGGCCGAACCCACGTGGGTTTTTTAAGTCCAAGACATTTTTCTTTCTTTTGGTGGTCTATAGTAACCCAGCCGAGAGTGTCGAGGAAACATAAGAAATACTTAGTGAGAATGATCAGAAGCACGGCAGCAGCCAATCGCCCGAAACGGCAGGTGCGCGTGTGGCACTAATGGGGGAACGGGCTCGTGCTCGTGTTCATTCTGGTGCTCCTGCTTTACTGCTGCTCATGTTGCTCGTTTCCGTGTTGCTCGTTTCTGTGTTGCTCGTTTCTCTTTCTCCCACTCAATACACATTGGCTTATCGTTGGAGTAGCGGGCCTTCGCCGACCCTTTACTAGGCTCTTACCGAACGATGCCCTGTCTGTTCTATTCTTGGCAAAGTACCACACGAATCGCTCTTCAATCTACGGACAATCTAGACCGGATCTTGTCGGCCTGTGGTCTTTTAGATGCCCTCTGAGATGTAGTAAACTATTCTTTTAGACTTTCTGGTTCAGGTTTGGGGAGCTCTGTTTGCCATGGCACTTCATTATGAGCTTCCCAGTCTGTCTGCCTGCACCACCTCACAACAGCCGATGTCACGTGTCATGTCGAGATCACGTGCACTGGTCATGTCGCCCGTTGCTAGTTTGTATCACGTGCGACTCAGGTCACGTGCACCGAAGAGCTGCCCACCAGCATTCTTATTCCAAAGACTCAGGTGTGGAATGGAAAGCTTGTTTTTACGCGTATCTGCGCTAGTCCACCTGCCGTGTGCTCTTTATCAAGCTTCTGACCCCGCGTGGAAATCATATCTGAAACACTGGCGTCGTTCTGTACTGGGGACTGTCTTGGGCCGCCATTGTCCGTTCGTCGTATCTAAGGCCATCTGCAACAGGAACGCCGCTACTAAGTCGCGATGGTCCAGTGCCTAGTAGTCACCATACGACAATAAACATACCATCTATAAACACATTAGTACTAATTCTTACCGCATAACGACGCCAAATCCCCCTGGTCTCACCCCGAAACTACATCAAAAAGCATATCTGCCAAGCTCGTTCCGCCAGCTCCTGTTTGTAGACAAATCAGGCACATGTTTCGAACGAGATCGAAGACCGCTAATGATGATCCGCGTTACCACCCGAACATCGCATATTGTTGGTGTGCGGGTGTTTCACTCTCTACTCTACTCCTAAGTAATACAAAGACAGTTATTCGGTTGTAATGGTGAGCTACAATCCAGTTAGATGGGGTTATGCCTAAAGATGCGGGAAAGTATCCATAATATCGGAAATGCGGCAAAGAGTAGGAAAATGAGGCGCAATGTCGAAACAATGGTGATTGGAAATGCCGACAAGTATGCGAAAAGGCCAGCAAAAGATAGGGGTTATGGCGAAATTAATAGGCTGGTGTTAATACTCAAAATCACTGGTTTCTAGTGGGGCAAAGAGTCGGATGTGTTGACAAAAATAATATACTGAAGCGTGAATCTAAGAGCGCACACACACGGTACCAAAGCCTTTTTCCTTCGAAAGAAACAGATTCTCTGCTTGACCACCTTCGGCATGCTCTTTCGTGTTTACTCTCGCCTAATTCTTCTTTCTACTTATATGCCAGACTGTTTCAGTGTTTAATCCATCCCGTAGAGTTATAATTCGCCCTGGAAACCCGGTTGCCGATCGTGCCTTTTAAACGCGTGCCATCTAGATATTTTTCAATACCTTGAAGAGGCTGCGATGTGGTGTTCGGGTGTCCACATTGGTAAATAAAGCTTTCAAAGGGGTACGGAAGGGCTATACTTACCGTCCACAAGACCACAACAAAGCGGGACATACGTCAAAATCCGCCATTGTTCTGAGCATCTGGACAGTGGATACTCATACATATACCGAGGGAACTTTTCCATTGGCTGCTGCGATGAGCCCGGACGGAAAGGGCGTACCGCAGGTTCCTCTGGAGATCGACCTCGACATGGCTATGACTCCAGAAATGTATCATCCTCCTAGGCTGAGTGCTCCGGAACAGATAGGCCAGAATGGACATCAGAGTACAGAAATGCTTCGGCAGAGTAGTGTGTCAGTATTCCAGTACCCACAACCCTCTGTACAGCGTACCTTTGGGTCTCAGAACTTCCAAGCATCGGTGGCCACAACACAACCACCTATGAAGTTCCAGTCGATTGAGATTGATCCCTTAACAGATAATATCCAAGCATCTGCCGGTCAGATCGTGTCTGACTCGCAGATTTATATTCCTGAAGATACTGAGGGCCCTGTTCCGGTTTCAAGCACATCCGCAGAGTCAAGACACAACCTCACATCGAACAACGCAGCATTGGAAGAGATCAGAGTTATCCGCAAACAACTGGCTACAGATTCCAAAACACCCACTGAATATACATTACATATTCTCTTCACACAGTTTGTACGTCATGCCGAACGAAAACTGAATGTGTGCTTGACATATCCGCTCAACACTGAACCTCCCATTGTTGAGCTCTTGGCTGAAGGCATCGATCCCGCTTTTGACAAGATCATTGCATCATTGGGGTACATCTCCAAGAACAACCCAAAACCAGTCATCGACTCTGTTATGTTCTGGCGAAAGTCAAAATCCGAAGTTGCTGCCATGGCTGCTGATGCTGTGGAGAAGGCAATTCAAGCCCTGAACTTACATAAAGAGTCTACTAATTTTAGAAAACACACACACAGTTCGAGTACAGTCAGCAGGCTATCTCATCGAAGAAACAATTCCTCAAAGTCAAACATTCAACCTGACTCCAGACTGAATTTTCTTGAATCGGCGGTACAATCATCTCGGGAAACTGCTATTCAAGGTGACAGGAAGTCTCTTATTAGTATCTACATTTTGTGTCGGGTCCTGATCGAAGTAGTCAAGCAAGTGAACTTTGATGACAGTGCTGATGATCTCGGAGGAAAACTTGAAGAGATTGTGTTCTCACAACTACGAAGTACAGATCCGATCTTGATTTCCTCGAGTATAATTAGATCTGCAAACTGGAATCTGTTCGCTGAACTCCTGGGATTCATGTCAGAGAAGAGATTCATTAGTGTGAGTGACAGGTTTATTGCGGACCTCGAAAAGATTCCTCCTGTTGTCCCCAAGGAAATTGAACCTTCCATTCACCTTTTGATCCATGGTATGAGATATCTGAAGCTCACAAATTATCCGCTTGAGAGCTTTGAAGAGAGCGCAGACTTCCTTCAGTCAATTGCAAAGTTCTTTAATTCCACAAAGAGCCATTCCATCAAACTAGCATACTGTCAGGTTCTCACAAATATCCTCCTTCCTCTTGCCGAGACTGTTACCGCTGAAGTCAACCATCCAACTTGGGTTGACGCTGTCAACACCATTTTTTCAGCCTGCAATAACGCCGATTTAAATGAAAAGAGCTGGCTCTCTGTATTAACATTGAAATCTTCGGTTCTTTGCGTCTCTCCGAACGAACTCTTCTTGGCCAATTGGTACGATTTTATTGATGCCAATATTAAGCAGCTTAAATCCAAGCACACAACTCTTGAAGAAAGAATTGTCATCTCCACTTGTATTGCTCGGTTGGTTTGGGTCTACATGTTCAGATGCACGGAGTCTTTGAATAACACAACTAGAAAGATCGAGGGAATCATGAAATCTTTGTTCTTAGGTAAGGGTAAACAAGCATGGCTCGCTACCGATGCTGGGCTAATTCTTCCACTTGTTCAGATTTTCAGGGCTGTCGGTTATGCTGGATATAACCAAACTGTGGAGAACTTCATCATTCCATTAATTAAATCGGCATTTAGTGGCAATTCTCTTGAAAATTTACAACAAGAAAAAATGATTCTGGCGGTGAAATCTTATGTTGCTATGCTTGGAGATGAAGAAAGACCATTATTCCCCGAAAATCCGGAGAGCATTGAAATGCCAGATATCAATCTGACCTTGAGTAGTAGTACCCACGATGAAATTTGCAGATATTCCGAGGTTCTGTTGACCATGCTTGACAATGCTGTTGGTGCCCATACACGAACTCAGGAATCGCAATCTTTGTCAACACCTTTTTACTACGCGGGAAAGACGCCATTCAGTGGTTTTCGATTTGGTTCGGATGTGTCTGTCCAGATTAACAAAAGCTTGAACACTGAAGTACTGGCAGTCATGATAGAATCTTCTCCTTGGTTGACGTTTGGCGCGACACGTAAGATTGTTGAGCTTCTATGCCGCAATTACCTTCACAGTGACGTCCGTGTAGCAAATGCTGTTTCCAGTGCACTAAGGCTTCTTGCATCTAAGAAAAAACCACACGGACTAGTCAGTATTTTTGCCAAGTACGCTTTCAGTTTTAGCGAAAGATCTAATCAGGCTAATGGGTACGCCATCTCCAAAGATTTATTGGGACTATATCTCGATTTGCTTGAACATTGGTTGAAGTCCCTTCAACAACGGAAAAATGATAATACTTCAAAAGACGAATTTGTAACTATAAAGGAAGGATCTGAAGATCCTGTTGATGAAATTGAACTCAAGAATACGATTACAGTTATCGAAGAAGTTGAAGGACATGGCTTATTCTTTCTTGCGTCCCAGGACTTCGAGATCCGCAAACTTGGATTGTCTATTTTGAGAATTACAGAGAGTTTTGATGAAGCGCTATATGAGAAAACAACTAAAGCTCAACAGAAGTCAACACATTCTCGCTCTAACTCCAAATTTGCTGCTGATATTGGTACAAGAGTCTTTTTTATCCTTCAGACTATTGACTTTTTTAAGATGATCGGATCTCAAAGACAGCATCTCAGTGTTGCGGAGAGATCGCGGTTGTCTAAGCTCACTCTGAAACAGCGGCGAGACGTTCTCATACGACTAGCTGAGTCCGACTACGGTATTGACTCGGCCTTGTGGTTCAGAGTCTTTCCACAACTTTTGACAACCATTTTTGAGAGATGTCCAATGACTATGGCCCTCTGTAGGTCTATTGTTTGTACACGTCTTGTTCAGATACATGAAGCCATTTTAGAGATTGCTGATTCACCACGCTCCTCTCAGATCCTCAATTATGGCCCTCCTGAGGTTCTTGTTGAGCAATGGAAGCTCTACTTGATTGTTGCATGTTCGTCGTTGACATCAACTAATGAACAACGACTTTATATTCCGGAGCCATTCAATGGAAAGAAGAAATCACAACAGCTTCTCACTATCCAGCATAGTACTATTACAAGTGCTAGAAGTGTGTTCAAACTTACATTAAATTTGTTAAATGGGTCAAATCAGACTGTCAGGGATGCCATTATTACGGGACTGAGCTGCATGAACATGAACATCTTCAAAACGTTTATTGAGGCTGTTGATCCTATATTTGTTCAATGGGAAAAAGAGCTGGGATCGAAGTTTGTATCCAAAGACAGCCGTATTAGGGTAGAGGTCACCCACGTCTTGAACATTGTCTCGAAGTACATGGAAGAGGAATTTGTCATAAATGATGATTGGATTGTTGGTAAACTGGTAACTTTCATTAAGATCATCAAGGCATATCTCTCACAATCTGAGGTTCAGCATAGCTTTGAATTCCAAAAGCTACGTCGGTATTTTTGCGGATTACTGGAGAACGTTTTTAGCGGCATCCAAAAGAGAGCTGATGCTGGGAATTGGCTGCCATTCGAAGCAAGAGTATCCTGTTTCACTTTCCTTGAAGAGTGGTGTGGTTACGGAAAATCTTCTATTATTGCCAAGCAAAGGTATAATCAAATGACAAAACAGATTGTTAACACGCAGGAACTTACCGCTTTGAACTCTGCAATAGAGTTTGAAAGACAGACACTTTCCATTGCTGCTATAAAGGCCATGGTTAGTCTGCTGAATGGGAAAATTCAAGAGCTCAGAGGTCAGACTCTCCTTAAGTTTGACCTTCCTGGTTTATTGTCATGGATTGATTTGCTATTGGAATCTCCAAATGACTCAATTCAGTCTTTGGGGAAGAAATCTTTGAAGATTCTTTTTAAGCATAATATGGATGATAGAGAATTGTTCATGGAGGTGTTTAAGAAGTGTATTTTCGATCAAAAAGCTTCTGTTATAAGTGATCACTACATTGTGATTGCAGATTCCCTGTCAAATTGTGAATCATATCCCCTCGAAGGTCACCAAGTTCTACTTTTTGCTCTTTATGGTGTCGGGTTCAATAACTACGAGATTCGTGTTGCTGCTATTGATTTGTTAATTAGCTGTGAGAAGAATATTTTTAACACTGAGTTTGCAAGTACTTTCGAGGAGAGGGTTAAGAACAGAAACAAAACCATCTACAAAAGAGCACTTCTTGATATTTCAACTTATTTTGCAACCAATCACCCTGAAATCAATTACTTTTTGATCTCTGAGCTAACGAAGTTTTTTGCTGTTGTTAACTTTGAATCTAGAAAAGACTTTTTGACAATTATATTCCCCTGGCTTCAGACAGTTGAGCTTCACGTAAGTGAAACCTATTCAATCGATATCAAGTCTTACATGGTCTTGAATAATCTGTTTGAAGTTACAATTAAATTTTCTGAATCTATTCCGAACGAAGTTGAAGCATTATGGATTGCATTGGGTAATGGTGGAAATTACAACAACATCACTGCAATTATGAGATTTGTAATTCACATTGGTTTGGTGAAGAGAAACCCACTATTTGTTGAATTTGCAAGTAAAGTACTTGTTTATCTTTCTAGCGCAAGCTTAACATTAGCAGATTCTTTAATTTCCTACATCGATCACAAGAACATGGTTCCGCCTCAACCAACAGAGTACGAGCCACCGGTGGATGATATTGGTTTACCATATATTGCTGATATTTGGGAGAGTTTGAGTCACAACGGCAAAGATTCGGTGTTCTCTCTAGGGCAGTTAGCTCTAATTTTCTTATCTGACCTTTTTGTTATTCCAAAGGAATCACTGAACTCTAAGATCCCGTTGCTGCTCCATGTGTCTTTTGTCTTACTTGATCACTACTTCACGGTTGTCCAGGAATCATCCGGTAAACTGATCATCTATATTCTCAGCACGGTGGTCACACATCCAAAACTTGACCAGACCAAAAAGCTAATTAGAAATAATCAAAAATGTCTCTGGACGTATGATGACCTGAATAATGACAAGAATGGTGCAAGATCTCCAAGGGACATGGACTTGCTTGTTAGAAATATTATTGAGATATTCAGTGTTTCACATCCAAATATTCAGGAGGAATGGGGTCGTGTCTCCCTTGCTTGGGCAACGAATTGTGCAGTTAGACACATTGCTTGTCGGTCATTTCAAGTGTTCCGCTCGTTATTATCGTTTTTAGATCAGACTATGTTGAGAGATATGCTTCATAGATTGTCCAATACTATTTCTGATGAGACTCCTGACATTCAGGGATTTTCCATGCAAATTTTGATGACTTTGAATGCCATTACTTCGGAATTGGATGCTGGAAAGTTGATTGACTTCCCACAATTGTTTTGGGCTACTGTTGCTTCTCTGAACACCATTAATGAGCATGAGTATATTGAGCTGTTATCGGTGTTAAACAAGTTTATCTCTAAGATTGATTTAGATTCAGAAGAAACTGTACAGTGTTTGGTATCCACTTTTCCTTCCAATTGGGAGGGTAAGTTTGAAGGACTCCAACAGATCATCATGATTGGTCTAAGGTCTTCCTTATCATGGGAAGCATCTTTACAGTTACTGGATAAGTTGAACAAGTTGAAGGACAGTGAAATCATAGCAGGCGATTCAAGACTTCTCTTTGCTTTACTCGCTAATATTCCGAGATACCTTCATGCTGTTGATCAGGCCGAAATTTCATCAGAAGTTCTTGCTTCTGCAGAGATCTTAAGCAAAATGGCATCCGATAGGGGCGAAACCAACCTAGCTCGTATTATTGAGTCATTCTCTAAGAGCCGATTTAGATCAAAGGAGGATTTTATAAGACAATTGATCAATTACATTTCAGACCATTTCATTAAGGAGTACAGCGGCCAAATTGTGATTTTTTTGCTGGGTTTGCTCTCAAACAAAATTGATTGGGTGAAGGTCGAGACTATGCAGGCATTGAAGCTTTTGTTCCCAAAGATTGAATTATCTGAGCCTCAGTTCCAGGGTTGCGGTGCTGACCTAATCTCACCATTATTGAGACTCTTACTGACGCCATTTGCCCAACAAGCTCTTGAAGTTCTGGATGAAACGAATAGCATTTCAGGCTCCAAATTGGACAAGGATATCTTAAGGATGAGTTTGGGTAACAAGGCGATAAAGAAGGACTATGAAAGAACTGCAACATTGTTTGGTATTCCAGAAGAGAGCGGTTGGTCTATCCCAATGCCTGCTATAACAGCGGCCACAACCAGAAACAATGTTCATTCTGTATTCTCTACTTGTGTGGCACTAGTTGAGTCGAACGAGGCTCCACCACCTCAGCAGGAGCAAATTAAGTTCCATTTGGAAGATTACTACTCTGCACCAAATCCCGATACTGTATCTGTTGCAGAGGATAACGATGGCTCTCTGAGCCATATGTGGGCAGAGCTTGATAATTTGGATTCTTTCTTCACTAAGGATGCTGAGTCCTTATCTCAATACTCCGGTGCCACGAGCACCAACAATGCTAGCCATCATTTCCGTTCTACTTCTGTTGACACTAGATACAGTAATGCTGAGCAGTTGGCTCCATTTGAATCTGCTCCTCAGATTTACGACAAAAAAGTCTCGGTGATTCTGAACAGATCTTTGGCTAGAACCCAGTCCAACACTTCATTCAAGACGTCTTTAGCTGATTCATTCTCGAATAGTGATAATCGTCATTTAAGTGGTATCAGTATGAGGGAGAGTATAAGAGCTAATGTCGGCTCGCCAACAGCGTTCTCTCCCCCAGCGTCTCCTACATCCCCGCTGGCACGAGAGGACATGTTCAGGTTTGAAAACATTTTGAGTCAGTCACAGAGCAAACCTCCAAAGAAGAAAAACGGAAAATTCTCAGCACAGGTACCGGGAAGCGAGTATCTAAACAACTGGCCTACTCAGCACAAGGCTCCTACTCCTGTTAATACCACAATCAGTGTAAAACAGCTGAGGGAGAGGTCATCTGGTTTCAGTTTAAACAGGGATAAGAGACAACATGAAAAGTGAGAAAATATTGAATAGTGCGACCTAAAATGTGAGAAGGTGTTGTGAATAGTGCACCATAAAAATGAGAAGGTGTAGTAATAGTGATGTGTTTAACGATTGCTCGAAATGGACTTACAAATAATCTACTTTCATCGATATTATTGATAGACATAAGATCGTACAATGAACAAGATGTATATACATGGAATAGTTAGCTCATTAATCAGCCGGAAGTTGGAAGAGCATTCACCATCTCTCCAGAGTTTGTAAAAGTAAACTTCCGGTTTTTCTTGTTGTCACGAAGAGTTGTACCATAACGGAAACCAACCTGGCCAACCTTTGCCTTGTGGAACTTGAAAACGTATCTGTCTTTCTCTTCTGTCTTTGCTGTGAAAACTTCGTCTTCTTTGCTTTCTGCGGTGTGCTTTGCATTTGCGTGGCCAGTCTCAGCAAGCTTGGAGAGAGTTTCAGAAGCTGGTTCCAAACCAAAGACCTTTGCAGCATCGATAGGTCCAAATGGTTCGGACTCAGCAATGGTGAGGAATCTGGACTGAAGTGTTTTCACAGGAACTGGAATCTCGGAGAGATTATCCGAGTGTCTTGGTCTTTCAAAGAGTGGAAACATCTTGTACATAGTTTGCGACATCTTTTTGAGTTCAGTAGAGACTTTGTTCTTTTCCTCCCATCTTTTTTCGATCTCTTTGAGCCTGATAACGGCTTCGAGTCTAGGAATCTTAATGCCGAAATTGACGGCAACCTCCTGGATCGGCACTTTCTCCACAACGATACGCTGGTAGATTTCTTCTCTGTCTTCTTTCTTCAGATTGAGATTTGTCTGACAGTACTCATTACTTGGGAACGGTGTTAGTTTGCGGAAAGCTCTCTTTGGCGGAAGTTCAACTGGGTTTCCCTGTAGATCGACAGGTTTTTTCGTATTGATGTTGATGAGAGCAGAACCACGCTCGAGGTCCGGAGTGATGTAGTTTGGCTCGTGGTTCTGTGGCGCATTAAAGTACTTGTTCTGCGGATATTCACCCTTGTAGTTCTTCTTACCGAGGAAAAGGCCCATTTGATATCTCAGCGTTGTCTTGTGGTCTTTCTTCTCAGTCCGACCCCGGGACGGGGTCCTGTAGAAAGGGTAAGCAATACGTCTTCTTGAAAAGTGACGCACCTGTTGGTGGAGACAGTCCACTGAGGTGCCACTCGTCTTATGAAATGCAAACATCTTGAAGCCTTCCTTTGTTTGTTTGTTCGGAAAAAGTGGCCACAATCGACACTCTTTTCCATTAGCAGATCTCTTCGATGTGTAGCCTTTGGGACCAAAAACCAGTTGAGCGTTTTCGGTTGGCGTCTTGTGAAAAGTTCAAGCAGGGTAACCTTCTTAGTTACTATGACTTCTGACTTCTATTCACGTGCAATGACACGTGATTTCTGCTATTCGTGAACGCCTGCACTACCTGGATACCACCCGGACGGCAAGCCTTGAATGCGCGTGGCACGGCATTTGGAACGCCATGAGCCAGGTTGTAATACCTTTGCTCAGAAACAGAGAGCACGACTGTGCTCCTTAAAAGGACACAACACGTCTCGTAGCCTCTGTCTCGTTAATCAGGCGTGGTTGTAGATCTTTTCTATGAGTGGCCTTACCGGTTCCCACGGCTGGTCACCTGGCCACCTCGCCTTAGCGGCCACTCTAATTGTGAAACCAACTTATTCCCACAAAATTTTCCATTCTAGCCACCCACCAGATGCTTCTCCGCACTGAGCGCTCGTTCCCACTGAGATTTTCGGAAGATCTCGCCTCAAAAGTAGCCTTCTTCCCGTCTCCCCACCATTACGTTCGGCCTTGTGCTGATTGGCCAGTCGGCGCATCGCGCCTCGGCCGCCTTGTGTGTGTCCCTACCGAAAAAAAATTCGCTTGACTCACTACGAAGCATCTGGGACGACTTGTTTTGTTCCTTAATCTTACTCCAACGGAAGAATATCGAAGAAGGCTTCAACGAACGAGGTTTAAAGACACCATGGGCATGGTTTCTTACGCGTCGTCGAGAAGAGCATTCTCCAGTGCCGCAAGGGCACACCAGAAGGTGCTCAACAAGTACTCTAACATCATCACACAGCCAAAGGATCAAGGTGCATCACAAGCGATGTTGTATGCTACCGGATTCAAAGGCGACGACTTCAACAAGGCCCAGGTCGGTGTCGGTTCTGTGTGGTGGACCGGAAACCCATGTAACATGCACTTGTTGGATCTTAACTTCAGATGTACTGAGTCTGTTAATAAGGCTGGTCTTAAGGGAATGCAGTTCAACTCCATTGGTGTCTCAGATGGTATCTCGATGGGTACTCACGGAATGAGATACTCTTTGCAGTCCCGTGAAATCATTGCCGATTCCTTCGAGACCATCATGATGGCCCAGCACTACGATGCCAACATCTCGCTTCCTTCTTGTGACAAGAACATGCCTGGTGTGCTCATGGCCATGGGTAGGCATAACAGACCTTCCATTATGGTGTACGGAGGCTCCATCTTGCCTGGCCAGCCTTGTGGGGGCAGTCCAAACGTTCCAAAGAAGCTGGACCTTGTGTCAGCTTTCCAATCGTACGGTCAGTACATCTCCAAGCAGATCACTGAGGAAGAGAGAATGGATATTGTTTCCCATTCGTGCCCTGGCCCGGGTTCGTGTGGTGGTATGTACACTGCCAACACAATGGCTTCCGCAGCTGAGGTTATGGGTATGACTTTGCCTAACTCGTCTTCCCACGTAGCTGTTTCTAAGGAGAAACTCGCTGAGTGTGACAGTGTTGGTGAGGCTATCAAGAACTTGATTGCTCTGGACATCAGACCAAGAGATATTATGACAAAGGAGGCTTTCAAGAATGCTATCACATATATCATTGCTACCGGTGGTTCCACTAACGCCTGTTTACACATGGTTGCCATCGCTCACTCTTGTGGTGTGAAGCTTACCTTGGATGAGTTCCAGGAGATTTCCAACAAGACTCCTCTCCTCGGTGACTTCAAGCCTTCCGGTAAGTATGTTATGGCTGAGCTTGCACCAATTGGTGGTACTCAGGCCGTCATGAAGTACTTGCTGAACGAGGGTTTCCTTAACGGTGACGTTATGACTGTTACAGGTAAAACCATGGCTGAGAATCTTGAGGCTTCCGAAGGTCTGCCAGAAGGTCAGAAGATCATCTTACCAACTTCCGCTCCTCTCAAGCCAAGAGGTCATTTGCAGATCCTTTACGGCTCTTTAGCTCCAGGTGGTGCTGTTGGTAAAATCACAGGTAAGGAAGGTACTTACTTCAAGGGTAAAGCCAGAGTATTTGAAGATGAAAACTCGTTTATCCACGCTTTGGAGAGAGGAGAGATCAAGAAGGGTGAAAAAACTGTCTGCATTATCAGAAATGAAGGTCCAAAGGGTGGTCCAGGTATGCCAGAGATGTTGAAGCCTTCTTCAGCTCTAATGGGGTACGGTTTAGGTAAGGACGTGGCTCTTATGACTGATGGTAGATTCTCCGGTGGTTCTCATGGTTTCCTCATTGGTCACATTGTCCCAGAGGCTTGTGAAGGTGGCCCTATTGGTCTTGTTGAAGATGGTGATGTCATTGTCATTGACTCTGACAATAACAAGATTGATTTATTAGTTAGTGACGAGATTATGGCTGAAAGAAGATCCAAATGGGTCCGCCCATCCCCAAGATACACCAGAGGTACTCTATCCAAATACTCCAAGCTTGTGTCTGATGCCGCACACGGTTGTGTGCTTGATGCCGACGACGCTTGAGTCAGTTAACAAAAATACTACATTTCGGTGCATGATCTTTGAACGATCTGTTAACTGATGCACATCTTCACTTCCGATCATTTTTTTCTATATTTTCTCTGCATTATTGTTTTCACCTTTACTTTTCTTTCATTTTGTCTTTGGGTTACAAATTAACGGGGTATTCATTTTACTAGTCCTATTGAAGGGATTCATTTGATCATGTTCATAACACATCCCTTATGATCTTATTTATTTTCATGTGTGCGGCGAGATAACTGTGTCAAAGGCACGTTGTCGCGGGACCGGCGGAGGTATAACTCCTTATTCCTCGTTGTATAGAACAAAAGAAAGCTGTGCCATATAGAATTGGCGTCTTTTCAAGTCTTACGTATCGTATCGATTGTAGTTTTTCTTCAAGTTACTCTATGGCTGTCCATCATGGTTTTTACCAATTATGTAATACAGTCGTGGACGGTTATGTCAGCGATGCCTAGCAGAAAAAATATGTACAAGATCATCTCTTCCATGGGAGCACAAAATACTTCCAACACCACCCACCCTGTGCTTCGTTCTGAATGACGGAAGTCGAGGCTATCTTCATTGGTGCTAACCGCCAGCCTCATGGTGGTGACATCCATAAATCTCGCCATATAATTGCATACGGTGCAGCTACCTCGATCGCTCTATGGGATCCTCTTGAGAGGTCCTCAAGAGGAGTCTACTCTACCCTGAAGGGTCATTCTGGCGAAGTCACATGTGTACGATTTCTATCGGGAACAGATTATCTTGTTACTGCGGGTGAAGACTCTAAAGTCTGTTTGTGGAGATTCAGGGAGGGGGGAGATTATATGGAATTTGTTTGCGAATTGGAAGGCCATGTAGAGAGTGTTGAATGCATTGGTGTTTTTGGACAGCTGTTCACTACAGGTGATACCTCTGGGAAAACAATTATATGGAAACTCTCTGATGTCAAAGTGGGAAAGGTGGAAAAGCTCCATTCCTTTGATTGTCAGGTTGGTGTTCTGCCGTTATCCTTGGCTATTCAGGAAATCAATGATTGTCGTTTCGTTCTTGCTCTTGGTGGCACCAAATTCCAAGTATTTATCTATACATTCATGCATTCACCATCATCCGTTGGTGCAGAAGATTTCTGTCTTGCGGCACAGTTGGATGGTCATGAAGATTGGGTGAAAGCACTAGCGTTTAAGAAGCTCGCTGAGGGCGATTTCCTTCTTGCTTCTGGGTCTCAAGACAGATACATACGCCTTTGGAGACTAAGAATCAATGAGAAGATTGACAGAACGGACGAAGATGTTAATAAGCTAACTTTGCTAAGCAACAAACAGTATGAATTCTCTGTTGAAGAGACCAGTGCTGCTATTAATTTTGAAGCATTAATTGTAGGTCATGACGATTGGATATCCTCACTTACATGGCACGAAGATAAGCTACAATTGCTTGATTCGAGTGCTGACACTGCAATGATGGTGTGGGAACCTGATGAGTCTTCTGGAATATGGGTGTGTGCTGCCAGATTGGGCGAGATATCAAGCAAAGGTGCAAGCACTGCTACAGGCTCATCTGGTGGATTCTGGTCAGCAATATGGTTCGCCGATAATAGTGGCACTGAACATATATTAACAAATGGTAAGACCGGAGCCTGGAGAAAATGGAGTTGTTCGAATGTAAAGACATTTGAGGAGGGTGCGGGCCATTGGAGCCAAGACTTGGCTATTACTGGACCAACAAGGCAGTGCACTGATATCTCCTGGTCCATTAACGGTGAGTACCTTCTTGCAACTTCTCTTGATCAGACTACCCGACTTTATGCTCGCTGGATAAACAATTTTGATGGTTCTAAAAGGGAAGAGGGTACCTGGAGAGAATTTGCAAGACCACAGATTCATGGCTATGACATGATCTGTGTGGCATCGCTTTCGGATACTCGTTTTATTTCTTCTGGTGACGAGAAAATCCTTCGTTCTTTTAATGAACCTCGAGGTGTTGCAGATATCCTGAAAAAGTTTTGTGACATAGAAATGGACTCTGAACAGATGCCTGAGTCAGCTGCTCTTCCAGCTTTGGGTCTTTCCAACAAAGCTACTGTCACCGAAGAGCAGCTTGTTGAACAGGATGCAGATCGTAGGGAGACAGACGAAACTAATAACATTTCATTTGATATTCTGAGCTCCATGGAATTCCCACCGCTGGAAGATCACCTTCAGAGACACACACTCTGGCCGGAGATTGAAAAACTCTATGGGCACGGATATGAAATAATCTCGCTTGACACTTCTCCAGATAAGAAGCTGGTCGCGTCCTCATGCAGATCTAACACTCAGCAGCATGCTGTTGTAAGAGTATTTGATACTGAGAATTGGCAAGAGTTAAAACCCAACTTGAAACTACATATCTTAACTGTTACACGCCTGAAGTTTTCGCCTCTCGGCGACTACTTACTAACCGTTTCTCGTGACCGCCAGTTTGGTCTGTGGCATAGGGACAATGCAAATGGCTTTGAACTTGTCTACGCTGATGTGAAGGCACATACAAGAATTATTTGGGACTGTACTTGGGCTCCAGCCCAATTTGGCCCGTATTTCTTCACTGCGTCAAGAGACAGATCCGTGAAGACTTGGAAGATGATTTACAAGGACGATGGAAAGATCGACGTGCAAATGATCGCCCAAACAAAATTCAGTGCTGCAGTAACATCTATCGATGCTCACAAGTCTGTATTCTGTGGACGTTGTGTGATCGTAGTAGGTCTTGAGAACGGTAAAATGGCGCTATTAGCTTTCAAAGACACAACTATGACAGTGGTTCATGCCTTTTCAGATGAAGTCACTCCTGGAGGTCGTATCGCCAGTGTCAGCTGGTCCGGTTTGGACAGTGAATGCTTAATTCTTGCTGTGGCTGCTCATGATCACTCAACAAGAATCTACTCAGTTAAGAAGTCGTTGTTCTGAATATATATCATTTATGTGCGTCACTGACATGTAAGCTCGTATCATCATTTTCTAGTCTCCATGCTCTTTGTGCTTCTAGGCCCGTAGATGAAATTTCGAGACCCGAAAACTGCCTTGCTTTATCTTGGCGTGAACTGTTACGAAAAAAAGGAACTCTACAAAGAGCAACTCTCAAACATACTGGATCGAACCAATTGAACCCTATTGTGCTATTCTTACTCTTTATATTCAACTACTATACCAATCAATCAAAGATCTGCTTGAGGTCGGCCAATTATAAGCTGCCGTTGCTAGCCCCATTGTTTTGCCGCGTCTCGCACACCCATTTTGGAAGGAACGCTCTTCCAAAGAACGACTAGCGCTGATTATTGGCGTATCTGATCGAAAGGCCACGTATTAGCAATGGTATCATCAATACTGGTACACAGACTGAAAAGAGTACGTTTTCTTTTGCTGCTCTCTGTGACATTGTTGGGTTTGTTTTACTATTCTTTTCTCAATGAGAGCTACGAACTCAACCACTACTTGGATGAAGAGGAACTTCCACGCGTTACTGGAAATGTTCCAATCAGCGAGGCGTTGCTGGCCGCCCTCAACCTCGCTGATTGGGATATCATTGCAGAGAAGAATAAGTACTACCCTTTTATGAACGTAGAAAACTCGGGAACGAAGGTCTCGTTTAGACTTCCAAGTGACTACTTCTATAATCAGAAGAGGACGATTATCAGGAATCCAAAGAAGAAGGAGTTCTACCCTGTGGGAAAAGAGAACTATGCCAAATTCCCTCGTGTTTCAAAGCCTTCTGCATACCCAGAAATCCAATCAAAGTTGTTCTCTGATGGTGGACGGAAGGATGAGGCCAAGCTCGAGCGGATCAAATCGGCATTCTCCAATTCTTGGAGAATCTATAAGAAATATGCGTACGGCCATGATGAAGTCACTCCTTTCACACATAAGGCTTTGGATTCGTTTAATGGGTGGGCTTCTACCCTAGTCGATTCTTTAGATACTCTGGCGTTGATGGGGCTGGATGACGAACTTAAGGAAGCTGTGGCGTTCGTTGAGAAAGAAGTGAACTTCAAACAATCTTATAGAGATGTTATACCTATGTTTGAGAATACCATTCGAATCCTGGGCGGTCTTCTCGCTGCCTATGACCTCACAAGGGACAAAGGTTTGCTGACTGCTTCAAAAGATGTCGCTGATTTGCTTATGGGGGCCTTTGACACTCCAAACCGTATGCCATTGCTTTTCTATCACTGGTCTTCCAAAGTGCAAAACCGACTGCCAGCAAGGGACAGTTTACTAGCCGAAGTTGGTACTCTCTCGCTGGAGTTCTCGCGTTTGTCTCAGCTTACAGGTAACAACAAATACTACGATGCTGTTGATCGCATAACCGACAAGCTCTACAAGTCGAGAAAGAACTTCATCCTAGAAGGACTGTATTCCAACCGTCTTGATATATCTGGCTGTCGTTTTATTCCTCAAAAGGAAATTGACGAAGGTGTTCACTTAAAAAACAAGAATGTTCACAGGTTCATTGATTCGAACAACTTTTTGAACTGTGAATATGTCGATGACATCAAATCTTTGCACGCCCAACAAGACTACTCGCTCGGGGGTCTTGCTGATTCTTTCTACGAATATCTTCCAAAGATGTACCACCTATTACGTGGAACATCTGAGCGTTCCAAAGTCTACAAAGAAATGTATGAGTCAGCAATGGCCCAAGTCAAGCAGTTCATGCTTTTCACCCCAAAAATACCTGGCGGTGAAGACACTCTTTTTGTTTCATCATTAGCTGTATACGAGACGAAAAATGTGATTGAGGTGACCCCTCGAAATGAGATGCAACACTTGTCTTGCTTTGTTGGTGGTATGATGGGCCTTGGGTCAAAACTCTTTAACATTACAGAGGATTTAGCCTACGCTGAAAAGGTTACTATGGGCTGTGTTCGCTTATATGAGCTCATGGGAATCATGCCAGAAGACCTCGAAGTTGACCGGCTAGATGATGGCGATACATATGATGAGGAAAAGAGAAAACAAATGATCCTCGCGTCAAATCCTCCTGAGAAATCAGACAAGCCAATCGATGAGCAGCTAAGTGGAGCTGGACTAGATTCTGCAGGCATAACCAAGGAGGACAAAGACCGCTTATCCAAGAAAATTCAGGAGGTCATAGATGAACAACCTAAAAAGAGTACAAGCCAAAATGAGGCATCCAATGTTGCTCAGAAGCGTGAAATTGTAGAGCAAGTTACGGTGATAGAAGAGGGTAAACCAATCAATTTCAACATAATGAAGAATACTCGTTTCGCACCATTTGTTACAGATTCAGATGGTAACGTCAGATGGCCTGGTCATAAAACTTATGATCAGCCTCTTTACATTAATAGAATGCAGCCAACTTACCTACTGAGACCCGAGGCTATTGAATCAGTCTTTTATATGTACCGGATCACTGGTGACTCAAAGTGGAGAGACTATGGTTGGATGATGTGGCAAAACATTGAAAAATATTCACAGAATGATGGCGTCTTTGCAGCTGTCCGCGATATAACAAGGCCATTATCGGAACGAGACCGATTTGATGATTCTTTGGAATCCTTCTGGTTTTCAGAAACTTTAGAGTACTTCTACCTATTATTTGAAGATGCAAGTGTCCTTAGTTTGGATGAGTGGGTATTCAACACAGAGGCGCATCCATTCAAACTTGTTAACTAATTTTTGTTTCTTTGAGACATTTCTTAGACTTGTTCCTGTTATTCTCGGTTTCTTTATTTAAATTAACGCTCGTAAATATGTCGTTTATTGCTTTCTTTCCCTTTTAATTCATACAGAAGTGTTTCAGTTATCGGAAGTCCAAGTTGAAAGCAACTTGAGATGTGTGTAGTCGTTATGGTTACCAGTCATACCAACATGGAAGTCTCTGTAATACCAGAAGGTGTATATGAGTGCAGCAAAGCAGCTTACGTAAACTGGAGCAGAAATGAACCACCGACATGGTTTCATCAATGTCTCCAACATGAATCCAAGAACATAAATGGCGAAGAACAATGCTGGAACATAGTGATGGACGTATGTAACTCTTCCCATGATCACAAATGGTAGGAAATGCAATACCCAACCAATGAAAGGATAGACACCCTTCATCAAAAATGTGGTGAATTGGTTATAATCCCAGTCTAGTAATTGGCGCTGGAACTTGAGGATATACCAAATTGTAGTAAAGACAAATCCAAAGAGGGCAGCAGTTGAGGCCCAGTTGTTGAAAATGTTACCTATAAGGAAGTATCTAGTATCGGTGTAACCCCAACCACACATTCTGAGACCCACATGAAGGGTAGGCCACTCCCACCACTTCGAAGCCAAATGATCATATTTGTCCTCGTCTGGAACTAAAGCATTGTTGGTCGCGGCCATAGCAAAGTTAATAAGGATGAAATCACTCCAGAACCCTGAGTGAGGTGGAGTGTAATACTCATCAATCTCAAGTTTGCTGTTCATGTGATCTTCGATATTCCACCAAGTAGACTTATCCCATGAGCTCCAAGAGTCCTTACAAACAACTTCGGACTGCTTGAAACCCCACGCTGGGTATGCCATTCCAGTTGTAGCCAAGTAGCAACCCATGTCAGCGTGCTTTAGTCTGAAAGTAGTCGAAAGAGGGTGGACAACAGTGGTATTCTCGTTGTTGTATGAAGAATTAGAAGAACGTTTCTGATCAACAATCTCGATAATCCAATCGTCCTTGGAGTCACCAACCCTTTCAGATCCGTAACCTGAAACTTCGTATTCCTGCTTAGAGACATGTGCTGGTATAGGGTGGGAATGTAGATTTGCGTTCGTGAATTTGTGCTGCAATCTAATAATATCACCGTCTGCAAGTACGACTGTCTCATTTTCGGCTAGTGTCTGGCCTGAGCGTCTGGAGTATTTGATGATCCAGTTGTTGTTGCCATCAGAGTGACCATAGCACGTGATCTGCTGTTGATTAGAGCCCTCGGGATAAATCTGAGAGTGGGAGTGGAGTAAGTTTGGTGATTTACCGTGGGATCTTATGGTTACTTCAGAACCGTACACAACATCACGAGGCGAAGGTTTGATTTTGGTGTTCTCAAGATGTACCTGGAACAAGGATGAGGTGGAAGCGTCCCCAGTACCTGATTTGTACAACAGCGCAAAATGAATTTTGAAGCAGAGCGCATAGACAAAGAACGGTACAATGATCAATGATACAATACGCACAGCCCAGTGTTTTCCGTACTTTTTCCAGTCAAACTTTGTATCTGAATCGAGGAAGAACTTCTCAATAAGGTCTTGGATAGTATAGATGCCCACAAGGACGGTGACAAAGAGACCCACCCATTTCACAGAGCACACACACCCAATAGACAAACCGGTAAGTAACATCCATACGTACCATTGGGTAGAGAACTCTTTGCCCTGTTGCTTCAAAGTGTGTACTTTAATGAAAGTGAGGAAAGTGGTCGCCGTGAAGAAGAGGAGAATCGAGTCCAGCAGGATGAACTTCCCCAAGGTGACATAAGAACTTTCCAATGCGACTGCGAGGGAGATGAGGTGGACAATGGCAAGGTTGTAGTCCAATGCCTTAGCAGCCCAGTACGCAACTGGTACAACAGCTGCCGAGAAGAGAGCGTTGAAGATACGCATCACACCAAAGTCGCAGTCTTCTGGGAATCTGCCACCAGACTTGAAGTCAAAGTCCCCGTTGAATCCAGCAATCCATTCACTAAGTCCAATAAGCATCTTACCCAATGGTGGGTGTACGTCGTGGTAAAACTCGCCTTTGATGTAGTAGGAACCGAACTTTCCAAAGTGGGCTTCGTCCCATACAACTTTTGGAGAGCGTTTAATCTCATGGAGTCGCCAGTATGTTCCAATAGCAGTGTAAAGCACCGGTCCCCAGAAAGGCTCGAGTCTGATGAACAGGCTCCATACCTTCAATGCAAACGACCATACTGCCCATGTACGCGTCTTGTGCTTGTCATCATCGACATTTTGGGCGGCAACGTCATTGGACGCGTCGCTAGCGCCCAGCGGCGTCTTCCCACTCGCCTTGGAAGCACGCACACTCGCAGTAGACTCGTTTGCAGAAGCACCCGTCGCCTTTGGCATTGCAGCAGAGTCTAGGGAAGCAGCGGACAATAGCACAATGGAATTGGGGTGGTGGAGTTGTGTCAACGGGCGTCAACGGTTGAGACGTCAAAATTCGAGGACACGTCGTACAAGGCAGGAAACGGGGTGAGGCATCGCGAACGCACAGGGCTCGTAACAGAGTGCACGAGCAATAGTTTTTAGGAATAACGATCTCGATAGGAAATCAAAGTGGAAATCAAGTGGTAGTGACCGATTGGTGATGGTTATAGACGGGTAGTTTTGGTGGATTGGTGGTGTTAGTATTATGAGCTTGGGAGAAGTTGATAGTAGGAAATCGTAATTGTAATGGAAATAAAAATGGTGAGATTGTATGTATTTGTGTCAGTGGTACTTAAATGGTGATTCTGACTAGCGACTGTAGACATAATGCTAATGATGAGAACGGAGTTAGATGTTGTAATGGTATATAGCTAGAAGAATATACTGTAATAATGTTTATGCGAGCACGGTTTTTTTTAACGTAGTATTAGTATCAAAAGGTAAATGCTGTCAAACGCAGTAGTGATAGTACGGATATTCCAGAGATCACCGACACTACGTGGGACTAACGGAATCAGAGATGCTCAAATATGGGAGTAGTAGGTAACAAGGATATTTCTGGTACTATAGACAGTAGTAGAAGTAGTCTCACGTGGTATGTAGTAAATTATATGGTATTATCTGCCAAAGCTGATAATCTGTGCTCATCTATGGACAATGGAAGAGGCTCATGATTCATTCTTTAAACGTCATTATGACTTCATCCTTGAATATGTTGTGCTCATCCCTGGAGGGCCTGTACCATCTGAACTGTAAGGTTCGGTAGGTAGTCGTCGGAATCGTCTAAGGTATCTGTACAAAGCCTTCCATTTGGCATCTCGAGCTCTTCGCACAATTCCTGGATTTTTCTGATTCCAGCCTCTCTAGCATCCTTGGCCTTGGAATTCGAATGGTGCTCAATTACTACCACAAAGTTTTTGAAATTTCCATGAAGGAAGACGTTAACAGCTCTGACAATGAACTCACCACCTCGTAGCTCATAGCTATTGCCGTTTTCACCCCGGAGCGACTGTCGAAGTGTCCACATACTCTGGAGCTTGGTCTGAAGAATGGAATCGAGCGGATCCAGCGATCCATTGGAGCAGCCCCCTTCAAGCAGCTGGCGTGGTAGGTCAGTAGTTGTGATGATGGCAGTCTTGTTCACCAGAGTAACAGATTTCTTTTGCTGATAATCAACCGAAAGGTCATACATAAACCCTTCGTCGCCAGCAACCTCCATTGTTTGGATGTTAGCCCTGAAAATCTTCAGATCGAATGACCACCGCACAAGGATCTTTGGGATCTCAATGGCAAGTCTATCGTGTAGTGTAGTGATGGAGTTCGAGGAGGCGTCCTGAACAATTAGAACTCTGGAGCTGGGGTTAGCACTCGCCTAGAAAAGGTAAAGGGATAAGGTCACTCACGCAGTGGTAATCATGGATATTCGATGGTGCGAGGATAGAGTTCTATAAGGATATTCTGCTAGAAAAATATAGGAATGCGCCCATATGTGAAAATTCAGCACTATTTCTTCATTGTTTTGTGGTTGTGTCGTAAGAAATGCACGTAGTTTACTATTCCCAAGGCTCCGGTGGTGCGGTTCGGCCACGTAGGAGGCTAACACCGACTCTTTGAAATGTACTCTCTAATAGTAAATTATTCTTGATTATACCATACTATTTTATCATTGTGTTAATGTGTTCCTATGTTGCTGTTTTTTAATCCTTTATCTTTATCTATTCTCTGCTATTGTTGCGTTATCCTACGAGGGAAGAACCCTTACAACAGTGTACTAAAGTACCAGTTCTATGTAAGGCGGCGACACTGCTTCGCAAAGTGTTGGGTTCAAAGTGTTAACATCATGATGATACTCAGTTGATGCACAACTTGTACTCTGTCTGATGACAATGATGGCAATAATGAAGGTTCAGGCGAAGCGTAGCTTCTTCTTTGGCTTCATATCGTTGGAATCATAACTAGTGGGCTCTTCCTCTTCTTTTGGTTCATCCTTCTTGGGTTCCGTTGTTACAGCTTCGTCAGGTGTATATCCATCAATATCAGCGTCATCATCAGAAAGGTATCGTCTTTTCTCCGGACCGTTGATGTCCTCATCTTTGTCCTCGCTCTCATTATCGTCCTTGTCACCATCTTTGTCCCTGCCAATACTCTCGCCTTCATCCCTTTTGTCGCTGGTAATATCACTACCATCTCTATTACCGTCACTATCACTATCACTGCCACTGCCGCTTTCATCGTCCGACTCCGAGTCCGCGGTGTAGGACGGAAGGATGGCATCTTCTTCGGCTTGTCGTCTCAGTTCATCCTGTTTCTTCTTTTCTTCGAGGACTCTCTGCTCATCAGCCTCCTGCTCTTTCTTTTTCAGAGCCTCGGCATCTGCTTTCACAGCTGCCGACCGCTGTGCTGCTGCTGCAAGATCACCACTGATAGTTGATTCCAAGCCCTGTAACTGGCTGATATTCTCCTGGAGCAATGACTGGAGTCGCTGAAGGTATGGAACCTGTGTATCAGTGAACGATCCATTCCCACTCAGAAGCAGCTCGTGGTAAAATTTGTGGAATTTCTGGGCTGTGGATGCTAATGTCCGAAGTTTCTCGTCTTCGCTGTTAGGACCACTGTGAGACGAATTAACAGTCGCTCCACGTGAAGCAACCCCGGAGAGTACAATTGGCCCCGCAAAGATGCGGCGATCCGTCAGAACGTTAACGATCTTCACAATACGCTGTTGAACAGATGGTGTCACCTTCTTATAAGCATTGGATAGCGATGCTGGAAGGACCTTGTAAAAAGCATCAATCAGTTCGGGGCGTTTACGAGCACGCGCCTGTTGCACCACTTCATTCGCAAGGTAAATGATCGGTAGTTTGCGGTGGGGAGGAACTTCAAAGAGATACTTTTCCCACTCCGAGGCTATCCTGTCGGCATGGCGATAGTGGAACAGGACCCACGTAGATGTCGACACTATCGAGTCCTGGGTCTCTTGTAGCGCATCCAGCTTCGTCCGCAGGTTCTCATTCGAGTACGACATCGTGACTTTCGGGTGAGTATGAAGCTTTGTAGTAGTGTATCGTGAGGAGATATGGTTTCCCTCTAAAGAATTAGTGTGTTTTAGGGTATTCCCGAACTGGTTCACGCAGTTCAATGGTTATTAACGTCTTCGCTACGTCTCCCCGGGTCTCTGAAAGATTCTGGCTCTTTGGTGTCCGGGTGTTAATTCCAGAAATCTTATGTCAGCTCCCCGGCTATAGGCGGGCAAACCCCTCGCGGCTGAACACTTCGAATCTCTAAGACCCACCGCAGGTCCACAGAGAGTCGGGCCTTCACTGGAGCAAAAAACAGGTTTCAATAGCTTATTTGTGAGCTCGTTGTACAATTGTAGTGCTTACCCTCTCTTTTATACAGGTTTCACCGTCGCAAGTATCGTTAATATAAACTGGGATACTACACCCAGTATTTTTATCTAAGCCGTTCTCCTTCTATAGCCGCTGTTCAAAACAGAGAGAAGTACATATACCGTCACTCGTCTAGCACCCCATTGCGTTCCTCGCTCCTTGGTTCCTTCCTGCTTCAAATCGCTTCCTCTCTTATATTCGGGTCTTATCTTATATCTTCTTCTTGTGCTTTTTTCACCTAGCTAGTCTTGCCGTTCTGCTTACTCCCATGCCAGCTCACTCCACTTCCCCAAAGGCCCCGCCTCTGGAGCGTACCTCTTCTGAAGGGACACTTTCCTCTGGCGATATTGCTCATGAGCTTGACACGTTGCGTTCAGGATCGTCTACTATGGCTGATACGGCGTTTGGCCGGTCGATAAGCGAGTTTAACCATATCCGTACCCTTCCTGTTGTTTCTTCCATGTTTAAGAAAGGTCTCTATGTATTCCCCTCTGACGATTCGCTGCTGCACTACAAAACAAAGCAGTACGATATTTCCAAGGGTACAGGCTTCCCTCTTCTCAAGGCTACCCAGCCTTCGACTCTTGGTTTTCTTAAGTCTTCACCAATTATGAACTTTTACAAGTACATAAACCCTGATGAAAAAAACGTATATTGCCGGGTCCTGGTAAAGAATATGAGAGAACACTACGGTGCTACAAGATACACTTTGAAGTTCACACCAAATGGAAAAGACGACGATCCGGATAACTTTGAAGTGATAATATTCTCCTGTACGAATGCGCCTGTTAATGACTCCATGTACAAAGGCACTAAGTTCAGATGGATCGGTTCAACACTCTCGGAACCTGTCAAGTCCTTTAAGCTTCTCGTTCTCAACAAGAATACTCCCTCTCTTCTTGATAACTTAGACATGGCAGATCCACATCCAAATGTCGAAGCTAATATTGACTTTTCTCTCAGAACCACTGATATCCCGCCTTTGGCTCGCTTCGTTGAACATAAACCTCAGAACAAGCGTGGCCTGTTCCAAACGGCCGATATGAAGACGATTGAAGTGTTTAACGGTCAAAGTAAGGACAGCGTCTTTGATGTTCCTGAAAGCTCATTAGTCGCTGTTTGCACAGCTATTTTGCTTGAAGAGCAGAGAAAGAATATGGGCAATAGTAAAAGCTACGACACTACGATGTTTTCTTGAGCTCACAAGATCAGGCCTCAGCCTTTGGTTTCTTGACAATTGTTATCTTTTTTTTTCCTTTTCAATAAATTTTTCTAATAGTAAACAAAGTGTTTCAATAGATTCGTTTCATTTGTTTATTTTTGTATATAAGTTTTTCGTATGTTATTAAAAAGCAAAAGCAGGAGATTAGACGAGTGCGTGTTGGATGGAGTATTTCAGATCGTCTTAAGAACCATCGAGGGTCACCAAATGTCCAAAGAAAAAAATGGCACACACTACCGGAGTAGAATAGCAAAAAACTTACCATCAATACAATCAATAAACGGTAATTATTGTAGGGTCATCAAAATCATTCTTTCGTCCTTCAGTCAGTAGTAACAGTAACGTACACTATGTTTGTAAGCGTAGTGGTACTGTACGCGCTTAAAGCATCTGAGCCACTGACATACTCTGTTTCATACCCACTGTCATAGTAATAGACTTCGCAAACACCGTCATTTTTAACAGTCGCATAGGCAGATATGTAGGAGTAGAGACCAGAAGAAGAAGAAACTGGAGTGTCTGTTATAGTGGAAGAGACGTAGGACGAAGTCGAAGATGACTCATAAGAACTACTTGATGATGATAATGTAGATGATGGAGTAGAGTAGTCTCCCGTAGTGAATGAAGGAGAGGCTGATAAACTTGTTTCTATGTCTTCAATAGATGAAACAGGGGTTGACAGAACTGGATCAGACGAAGAGAACGAAGGTGTGGCAGAGGAACTTGTCTCAATATCGGCAGAAGATGGTTCAGTAGTTGATATAATTGTTTCTGAAGAGATAGAAGAGCTCGTCTCAATATCATCAGTAGGTGAAACAGAAGTCGATGAATCTGTTTCAGATAATAATGAATATGTAGAAGATGATGAAGGTAATTCAGATGTAACCGGAACCTCAGACGAGACAATAGCAACACCAGTGACAATCTGACCAGATATAGTAGAAGTATATGTTGACGTGTATGTTGATGTGTAAGTGTAAGTTACAGCTGGTCTGATGGTTGAAACTACCTTATACGCAATATAAGTAGTTCCATCAATGACAGTCAAAGTTCTACTTTCAGATGTAGTCGCATCCTTTTTGACAGCTGTAACTGTGAGAAAGGTCTCTGATGTAGTTGCGTCCTTATTGACTGCTTCAACTGTGATGGATGACTCAGAGGTAGAAGTACTGGATGTTGTAGTCGAGGTCTCGCTGGTTGATTCACTGGTTGAGGTCTCAGAAGACGGACTCAAGTCACTAGAACTAGAAGTTGTGGAAGCATCATCTTCCTCACCACCAATGGTAATCCATACAGTGGTCTTCGGACGTACGGTAGTCAGCACAGTGGAAGTGTAGCTCTTTGTAACTGTGCCAACGGACCCAGCAACAACAGATGTACCTGTCACAATGCTTGTTTTGACAGTAGTAGCCATGACGACATTGGTTGTTGTTGGCTCTGCAACACCAACAGTATTAGAGATATTTCCATCTGAATCAATAATTATGGAGGAAGTTGCCTGTTGATTGGTACCGTCAACGTTTACAACGTCATAACTAAAAGTAGAAGCGGAATTATCAACAGGAACTGGAACTGGAGCAGCGTTTATAAGCCCAAACAAGGAAAGAGCGCCGAGAGACTTGACAAAAAGCATCGTTAGTCAGTCTATATAAAGTCCTCCTAGAGATTTCTAAGAGAAGGTGCAAGTGTGGTTTGCAAAAGTAAATGAATGAATGGGCACTGAAGTGTAAAAAAAGGAAAGACTGTAGTTGGAGTGCCGGGTGATTTGGTCAAAAGGAGTGACTGAAGTTAATTGGAACCTTCTCTAGAAGCTCTGGATTGACCTAAGGGGTATAATACAGGTGTATCTATTTGTCTCAGTTCTTTGAAATATGGCACGTAAAAGAGAAAGGGCGTGAGCTCAGAGGGCAGGCAATGAGTACTTATACCCTCAATACTAGCTTCCAGCCACGCCCAAGTGAAAACATCTCCGTGCCCAAGTGCGTCAAACTATACAAATATCGGCAGATTAGGCTTCTCTACAGTACTTCAGCTGAGGGGGTTGGCTGTTTATCTTTCATTCATCGTACTTGCGAGGAGGTTGGCTCTCAGACGAAAACATCAGCATGCAAGTTGCAGTGCCCCTTCCCAAACGTGGCGAGTCCAACTTCCTAAATCGGAAATATCGCTTATGTAATCACAATGATTCGATGCATGCAGTGTTCCCAAAGCGGAAATAGCCGATAGGCCGAGAGACCGAGAGGCCGATCTGTAACTGTTTACAGGGATGCAAAGATCGCACTAAAAAACCTTGGTTGATATCATGCGATGGAACACCGGATACTAATTTCTTTTTTTTGAGACATGACTCGCTTGTCTTCTGTGCGCTTCGATCTGCCGATATTATCCCTACCACAAAAATAGATTTGATGCTTAGGTGAACAAGTGATAGAAATCTGTGCCCTTTTGACAACTTAAAGCTAAAAATAATAAAATAGAAGAACGCCACATAATTATAATGGGTTGTCATGGATAACTTGAGATCAGTGCGGAGGCTTAAGCCCCGAGGAATCCTCAGGGAAGTTGCCAGGAAACGCTGACAAGGATATTGTGTTCTTGTTACCCCCGCTTAAACGTACTTGAGGCTTTTTACGATCTGATCTTGGTTCCACTTTCTTCTTCAGTTTAATCTCAGTCCTAGGAGGCTGATTCTGAGATACAGATGTCTCGGGGGAAGGAGGACGAGGATCAAGGGCTTTCTGTACTAACGCCTTGCTGATATCTGATTTGCGATTACTGATATCATTCTCAGCCCACTTGAGTGCAAGGGCTGCAAAGTTCTCCTGTTTAGATAGAATTTTCTTGACTTGATCCGGAGTGTGATCTTTTAGCAAGTCAAAGTAGTACCTAAGTTCGGCGGACAAAATATACATCATTCGGTAGAAATCAAGATGGTCTTTCAGTGGGATTCCCAGTTTACTTCTCTCTTCTTCTAAAGCCTTTTCATAAGATTGAATAAAAAACTTCGGAGTTCGTTTATATGAAGAACGGAATTGGCAGGCCATGCATAGATCATCGTCATTTTTCAACTTTGAATTTTTGAAATTAATCTGACTTTCAAATTTGGTGTTTAACACTTTATCTTTGTAGATCATTGTGTTCACCGCCTCCTTATCTATTGGGTAAAAGCTATCTTTACTTTTTGATTTTTCGTGTGCCGCCATTTTCTCATTCTTCAGCAAGGAGGATATACCCGCTAGTTCTTCACCCATTAATGTCTTCACAAGCAGCGGGCGATTACCATCCAATACTGCAGCATCCTGTAAGTCCTGTTCTGTACTCAAAACTGTCACAAAATCAGAGATCATACCCTTAGCCCCTAAATTGAAGAGTATAGGAACAAACATATAAGCAAAGGCCTTCTGAGCCTGCTGGCTCTTGTTTATCATTTCCTTGAAAAGTTTGTTTTCAAGCATACCACTATATATCTCCTTTGCCAAAAGAATTTGATGAGAAAGTTCTTTAGCACAGTTATAGGTGACATCCTTTCGTGGATTTGTGTCATTGGAGTCAATATTACAATTAGCTTGTTTCTTTCTTGTAAAGCTCGTTCTAGGTTTCTTGGAGGAGTTACCGCTGGTCTTTGGAGACTTTGTACCGGTTCCTACCTTCTTTGGTGGACTAGAATATTCACCACTGGTTTTTTCAAGAACATCTGGAGCTTTTTTTGATGTTGAATCAGCAATCTGAATATCAAACCACTTAATGAATGTCTGCAATCGTACGAAATGCGGGATTCTTCGCAATCGAATAAGTTGGATCGACTCAAGTTGCCCTGCAGTCATCTTCAGAGTGATCGCTTTCTCAGTTTCTGTTTTCCATTGGGTAAGGTAGTCCTTTATCACCTGGTAATTGTTCCACTCCACTGGCTTTGCCGCCAGTCGGAGCCTCTCAAGGAGGTCGATGAACTTGTCGAACAAAAATGACTCAAAATACGGCACGTCAATACCACGGAGACCCATTCAGTAAAGGGACCAAGGTAAAGATCAAAAAATATGCTATGATATGGAAATAGTAGAAAAATATTCTCGACAATGATTCAGATTAAGCGTTTTTGTGTCAAAATAAATGTGGAGGAGTAGGTTCGAGAAACAGGCCCAAGCGTGCGATGCCAGAGAGCCGGCCGCTACATAACCATGTGGCCCTAGCGAAGCAGTCTAAAGCCCTAGTAAAAAACTGCAACCCCTTGAAAGATTGGAAACCATTCCTACACATTCTCCCATAACTAGAAGAAGAATAGATATGAAAGTCACTTCTGATATTCTTTTGAAGCTTCAAAAACAACCGGACTCTATTCGCAACATATGTATTCTTGCCCATGTTGACCATGGAAAAACCTCGCTCAGCGACTCGCTGCTGGCATCGAACGGTATCATCTCGCAACGACTTGCGGGAAAGGTACGATACCTTGATGCCCGGCCTGATGAACAGCTGAGAGGTATCACAATGGAGTCATCGGCGATTTCGCTTTACTTTAGAGTTCTTCATAAGCAGAAAGATGGAATTGTCCTTGCGAAAGAGCACCTCATTAACCTAATAGATTCACCTGGGCATATCGATTTCTCCTCAGAGGTGTCTACGGCATCCCGCCTTTGTGATGGAGCAGTCGTTCTTGTGGACGTTGTGGAAGGTGTTTGTTCTCAGACTGTAACGGTTTTGAGACAATGCTGGATAGATAAGCTTAAGCCCGTCCTTGTTCTGAATAAGATTGATAGATTGATCACTGAGCTGAAACTTACTCCAACTGAAGCATATCAACATCTTCAAAAAGTCATCGAACAGGTTAATGTTGTCATTGGTTCATTCTTCTCCGGTGATCGAATGGCTGCTGATTATGCTTATAGAGAAAACTTGGAGAAATCTGGGAACAGCATCGAATTTGTCGAGTTCGATGATAAAGATCTCTACTTTGACCCTATACAGAACAATGTCATCTTTGCCTCTGCTGTTGATGGTTGGGGCTTCAACGTTGGCCAATTTTCTAGAATAATGGAAGAACTCTATGGATTCAAGAGAGAAGTCATTCAGAAGTGTTTATGGGGCGATTTCTATATGGATCCAAAAACTAAAAAAGTTCTAACAGGTAAAGGGCTCAAAGGCAGATCACTAAAGCCAATGTTTGTGCAGTTTGTTTTGGATTCGATTTGGACCATATATCAAAATACTATTATTGAGAAGGACCAAGAAAAACTTGAGAAGATTATCAGCAAGCTCGGTATCAAGATTCTTCCAAGAGACCTGAGATCAAAGGACAACAAGAACTTGCTTAACCAAGTTCTTGGTCAATGGTTACCTGTTTCTTCGGCCGTCCTTCTAACAGTCACTGACAAACTTCCATCTCCTCTCGTGTCTCAAGAAGAAAGAATCCCAACCATTTTAGAATCTGCTCCAAATCATCGACTGATAGACCCTACCCTTGAGGCTGCGATGCTGAAGTGTGATAACAATGGGCCTGCCAGTGCATATGTATCTAAAATGATCTCTGTTCCGGAAAACGAACTTCCAAAAAACACCAAGTCGAAACTCACAGAGGATGAGATAATTGAGAGGGGTAAAAGAGCTCGTGAGCTTGCCGCTAAGGCTGCAGAGCAGGCGAAGCTCTTCGATGAAGCATCCACCGATTTAGATGATTTGACTAAAGACTTTGGTGCTCAAGTAACTATTTCTAAAGATCCTTACGATATGTTTGAATACGAGGAAGAGAAGGAGGATGAAGAAATTGAACTTGTGAAGGAAGAGCTGATCGGTTTTGCCAGAGTCTACAGTGGCACTTTAAAGATAGGCCAAGATCTCACCATTTTAGAGCCAAAATATGATCCAACGGAGCCATCTAAACATATAAGGACTGCTACAATTTCAGATCTTTACCTCCTAATGGGTAAGGAGCTTGTTCCATTGGATGAAGTCCCTTCTGGTAATATTGCTGGTATTGGCGGTCTTGCAGGTAAAATTTTGAAGAATGGTACTCTTATTGAACCAGGGGTCATTGGTGTTAATTTGGCCGGTGTCTCTTTGGCTGCTCCACCAATTGTCAGAGTGGCCCTGGAACCGGTCAATCCAACTCAAATGGATCAGTTAGAGAGAGGCCTAGAGCTGTTGAATTTGGCGGATCCTTGTGTTCAGACATTCCTTGAAGATAGCGGTGAACATATTCTAGCTACTGCTGGTGAATTGCATCTTGAACGATGTCTGAAGGATTTGAAGGAGAGGTTTGCAGGTATTGAAATCCAAGCTTCGGAGCCGGTTATCCCGTACAGAGAGACCTTTATCCAGACTTCCGAGATGAATCCACCAAAGAAACCCGAATTGGGAAGAGGTATTAGCGGGTTCGATTTGGGTAATGTACATATCAAACTTTGTTCTCTTCCTTTGCCGCAAGAAGTTACTGACTTTCTGCTTGTTAACCAAAACTCCATTAGAAAGTTTGTCGATACATTAAAGCAACGCCGCTCCCAACCTGAGGAAGATGATAGGGAACAGGTTGATGAGAGTCTTGGGGTCAGCTCTAATGCTATTATGGATGCTGAGACCTTCACGGAAAAGCTGCAAGAGCTCTTTGACAATGATGACAAAAACAGAGACCATTGGACCGGGATAGTTAAACGAATCAGTGCTTTTGGCCCAAAGCGTCTGGGTCCAAATATCTTGTTTGACTCAGACAAGGAGTCTATAAGAAGAATCTTCTCTCCGTCGGACGAAGCAACATGTAGATTTGAGAACAGTATCCTCAATGGTTTTCATCTAAGTACCCAAACTGGTCCTTTAGCACATGAACCTGTTCAAGGTATGGCCGTTATCATCGATGAGATCTCTGAGATACCAGAGGAGGAAATGGAGAGCTACACCCCAGTTCCGAACCTTCTTGGTCGACTTATTACTACTACAAGGGACCATATTCACCAGTGTTTCCTTGATTGGTCACCGCGCATGATGCTTGCCACATACTCCTGTGACATTCAGGCTTCTGCAGAGGTTCTCGGAAAAGTGTATGCTGTTGTTCAAAAACGCCGTGGTCATATTGTGAGTGAGGAAATGAAGGAAGGGACTCCTTTCTTCCAGATAGTTGCGAAGCTTCCAGTTGTTGAAGCGTTTGGTTTCTCAGAAGACATCCGTAAGAGAACCTCTGGGGCTGCTCAACCACAGCTTGTGTTCTCCGGCTTTGAAATTATTGATGAAGATCCTTTCTGGGTTCCAACTACTGAAGAGGAACTTGAACACTTGGGTGAATGGGCTGAGCGTGAGAACATCGCCAAGAAGTACATGAATTCTATCCGAAAGAGAAAGGGTTTATTCGTCGAAGAGAAGGTGGTTCAAAATGCTGAGAAGCAGAGAACATTAAAACGTAACTAAGTTTCTCGTACCTGTACTTACCGATGTCTAAATCATATGTCTATGAAATGAACGTGTTCGCTTTTTGTTAAGTAAGGAGGTCAACAGAACAAAGTAACAAAAAAAAAACAGGAACACCAAATACAATCAAGGTCTTTTGATACATAGTAAATAAATTGAGTTACAAAAAAAGCTGTTAAGGGGCTTTTTGCAACATTTTAAGGAACCCTAACAGTGTACTCGGCATTGCTTATCTCCGGATCTGAAGGACGCTACAAGGGTACCTTAGCAAGTTACAATATAGAGTACTGTGAATTATGAAAATGAAAAGCCATAATTATTAACAATTTATTGTATTTTTTTCTTTGTACTCAAGATTTACTTGTAATAATACTGTGATTTCGTACCATTATCTCATATTTGTGTTTATTAACTGGCTGGGTTTTTGAAGCAGCGTTCATTTAGAAAAGGCAATAAACCAACCCAACAAATACTTATATACTTCTAATACTCTAAAAAAAACTCAAAATTGCTATAAAAGCATATTCAAACGCATTAAGGAGTACTAATTAAACCTGAAAAAGTAGTCCTTCCTAAATTTAGAGCTATCTATCGAAAATAGTTGATTTTAATAACCGTGTGTGTGAAGGCTCATTACCAGACACCCGGACACCACATGATGGCTCATCTAATCCCCAGCCTCCCCAGCCACCTCCATGCTCTTCCCTTCATGTCGCTTATACAGGGGGCTGGATGTAATTCAGATGGAAACCAGAGCAATGTAATGTTGCTTGCTGTTCAAGCCGTTAAGCAGATGTAACACGTTTAAGAGTATCGGCATCGTTGCTACGGTTAGAACGGGCTAAGAAGATTAGCGCATTTGGCAGGGTTTACAAGTGACAGGGGTGACAGGGATAGTAGTAGCTGGAGAACTTTCCAAGGTTAAATAGGGGTTCTTGGAGTTAGTAAATTCGATAGACAAAAGGTTTTTGCACCATCCTTCCAAATAACCTGGCTGGCAATACCCCCGTATTTGCTGTTTTAAGTGGCCCGGCCGGTAAGCCTTGCCAGAGATCGCACTAAGCCGTAGACAATAGGGGCCGGGCCGGTGGTAGGCGCCCGTGACACCTGGCATCCCTTGTCGCGATACTTCCCACATTAAGGCTTTGAGTTGAGGATCGGCCATTGTGTACCATAAACGACAGCCAGATTGATGTCACACTGCTTGCTCAAGATAGTTCGACACAGACAACTCGATCCACGCCGCTCGATGTCACCACTACAAAGAGGTAGAACGCAATGCCTCAGACGTATGAGCTTGTCCTGAATTTCCGTTCACAGCTTCCGAAGAGCCAGCAAGTGCAACGGTCTAAACTTGGGTGTTTCAACTGCCGGAAGCTGAAGAAGAAGTGTAGTGAAGAGAAGCCTGTCTGCCAGGGATGCGACCAGAGGTGTTTCCCGTGTATATGGCCTAAGGGAAGAGAGCCCATGCCGAAGGACTTTAAGCTGCCACCGCCTGATAGGAAACTACTGGCGAAGCGCAGAAAGGAAAGAAGGGCAGTAAATGTAGAAGAACAAAAGGTCTCCTCTATATCAACTAGTACTGCAAACATAAAGGAAAAGGTTCCAATGATATCCCTTATACGAATGGGGCAACACGACTTCATCGAACAGGTCCTCAATATGACTGAGACTGCTGGTACTTCTGATGACACGGCTGACACCAATGACACAGAGATTGCAGACAATGCTCAAAGCATGCTCCAATATTCTGATATAGAGGAACGCAGGATATATGGAGGCTTTGCTGTATCCGCTTCCGACAGAATCACTTCAACTGGTGACCCAATTCTGAACCAAGTTGATTGCGGTGACAGTTGTACTGATTGGATAGAACCGGTGACTTCACTCACTACACAACACCCATCAGCACAAAGTGTATCGCTTACAGAAGTAGAAAGGGGACTGTTACACTACGACACCATGCTATCAGTCTACCATCCAATAACTTCAAGCCATTCGGAGACCTACATTAGTGCTTGTGCTGTGGGACTTATCTCAGCTCTAGCTCCGCAGTACACTCACCCGCTACTTCACGCAAGCTCTACATGGACACCATTTGTGAAGTTGAACTCTGTTATTGAGGGAATCGCAGAAGCCTGTGGCTGCTCCTTCATGGCATGGTCACGACCAGAACTTGTTCCCATTGCCGAGAAGAAATACGATAATGCTTTTAATGGGTTGTTTGAATATCTAGCCACTCATGAACTACAGAAGAAAAACCAGCTTTGGCTTGGTGCTGCATTCCAACTGTTAGCCGTTGGATCCAAAACGGTATGGAGTTTTAGGGATAAGCGAAGAATTGATAACTTGAAGGGCTCATATCGACTAATTAAGGCTCGGATAATATCCCTCGATGACAACGACCACACCAATAGACATGGCTTAGCTTTACCGTCTACATCATCTCCAATCCCTTCCATTTTTTCAACCAGCTCTGTTAAATCGCCCGTAACGCCACCACATTGCAGTTTTGAAAACGGGAACGTCACTGCTGACTATTCTAATGACAACTTAAGAATGGAAGTCGAGAACTCCCTCTTGAATAACGAGTACCGCGATGACCTTGCGTCCCGATTTGAGCGTGGGTGGCTCGAGTCATTCATCTTTCAGTATGGTATGACTCTTCTGATTGATGATGTCGATGAGCTTGGTCTTCCGAATCCTTTTGAGGTATTCACACTAGTCCGCAAGAGAATAAAGAGACCATTGATGCATTGTGACATTGCGTGGATGAACCACCCAGTATTTGGCGCTTCTTTTGATCCATTTGAAATGGCATGTAAGGCGTCGTATCTTATGCGGCATCTGGACCATTCAATGACTTTCATTGCGGCCCATGCTTTGTACGAAGCGGCCCTATCATATCAGTTACCACCAATTCCAGCCAATATCAGAGCCGGGTCCACATATAAACATATCAGAGACTCTGAACTGATGTCAGAGGTAATGCTTCGGGCAGTGAGGATCTTGTTGAGGAAGATAATTAATTTAAGACTCGAAGTTATAGACTCAGGGGTTCAAAGAGAGCTTCAGGCCGCTCTACACCGGCTGCAGCAGGTTACAAGGTGTAGTCAAGTCATGGGTATCAGCTCTTGGCCATTGCTGATTCTTGGACTTTGCTGCGTCAAACAGGAACACAAGGATATTGTTATTGATGGGTGCTTTCAGTACGGCGAGGTCTGTCAGGCGAGATACATCTATACTTTGATTGATGTTTTCGAGATAGCTTGGGGTGCTAGAGGCGATAGTGAAACTAATGCTAGAGGCCTTAACGTTCTGTTGGAACGGGATATTATGGACAAACTGATTCTTTAAATTAGGTACTAATGATTACTTTTGATATTGACCATTGTATATACACTTTTAACGCCATCATCACTAATAAATACTCTACAAGAAACTCTTTGCATGCAAACCTTGATCCCATATCCAATATATGTACATATTCTGCAAATCATCTCTCAGCGTACGTGACCTCACCATTCTTGTTACTAATGCTGAACTCCAAATCGTCGTCTGTTGTCATATCCCAAAACTTGTAGAGCATCATAATTGAGAATAGATTACATAGACTTCCAAAGAACAAGCCGTCGAGATAGTGTTTGACGCCTTCACAAATCTGTCTAGACAGCGCGTATGTGAAAACCTGGCCTACCACAAACGAAATCACAGCAAGTGCAACAACACCAAGAACCCAATAGTTCTTTATGACAAAGAGAGCCAAGAAACTTTGTGCAATCACGTAGATTAAGAGGAATATAGCATTTAACACGTAGGAAACAACAAACAAACCAGTGGTATGAGAAGGGTCCATTGCACCGGACTTAATCCAATCTTGGAATGTTAATAGCGCTACGATAAAAGTCAGAGCGAAAGCGACTGCAGATGTGAGACGAATGAACAACAACGATTTTGTTGTTCCGTCTTCCCATATTCTAAAGCCAAGGAAACCGGACACCATCAGGGACCAGCATGTGGCAGAAGACAGACCTAGTTGGCCAGCGACAAAGTATGGGTATGACTTGGAGCCTGGAGGGCTGACACCGCAGTCGACAATTAGCGTGCATATTATCAAGGCTATTGTGATGTTGTAGCAGAATAACATCTCAAGTCGACCAATAGCGGTATACTTTGATCTGATGTTATAGACAATGATGGTAAGGACCATTAGTGCGCCGATGTTCACAAAGGCGTTGCCGATCTGGAAGATCACTGTATTGGCCAACTCGATCGATCTGGCATAGCACAACGGAAGAATCCCATTATTGATGTAGTCGTGAGTGGATCCATTGGTAGGCCGTACCACCTGGCATAATGGAAGCGCTGTATTATTGCAAAGAAGACCAAAGTCGCCGAAAGTCATCACTTCGCTCACAAATGGAGGTGTCTATGTGGGATGTAGGCTCTTGAGGTATGCGAGATGATCTCGTGGATGAGATGATGGATGTGAAGGAGTAAAAAAGTAAGGTGGGCGTCTCAATGTAGAGTGAAGAAACGATACTACTGGAAAAGGGCAACGATGAAACGGACACAAGCCGTATTCCTGGTATATCGTCGTAGTAGAAGTGCCTAAGCGGTGTTCACAGAAACGCTCAATAAAAAGCCTACTCAACTCGAGCAGCTTCTCCAATAATAGTAACCCGAAGCCTGTTCAGCCCTTTCTGGAACACGTTCCTTACCGTATAAGTCCAAGTAGCGGGCCGAAACGTTAACAGAACGAAAACGCGAAAACGCGAAAACGCCAAAAACCGTTATCGGGGCACCGAAATCACGTCACGTGGTAATATCAAGGGCGTTGAAAGAGAACCGTCACGCTGTTTCGCGGCTGTTGTTCCAACCGGAACCCAGCGCACTCGAAGAGTTTGCGAGATATTACATAAGCTGTTTGAAAATTTTACCTTTGTGGTGTGTGGGTGTTTCCAAGGACTCGCGCACTCGTAGTGCGGTCGTTGAAATTTAACATCACAACGACCTTCTGCGACTACCCTGCTAATCGAGAATAGACCACGCACTAATCATCAATCACAATGGGTATGTACGAGGTGGAGCGAGTTTATCAGAGTGAATCACACATGTCTACATCGTCCTTGGAGCTTTTATGGATACCATCTGTTCCCGGATCCCCCCATCCCTGATACTCAAGAGTCAACGACTCGAAATATTGAAGAGTGCTTGGAAAGACTCACGAGGCTACGAACATAACCACGATGGCGCAAAAGTAATCTGGATACACACATATATGAACAACAGAAGATAGAAGAGAACGTATTCTTATTATTTCTGAGAATCATAGCAACTTGGGCTATTTGGAATTGCAACCGACTCATTAATGTCTCTTCGCACAGTGAAAGGGACAAAGGTCTTCGAATTCATATATCTAAAGTGATATAGTTTCGTCGTCGTCAGGATATCTTCAATATGCAATAGTGGTGAATGCTTGGAAATGATATTTGAAGCGGAAGTCACTGGAGACTACAGCGTGTAATGGTGATTTAGTACAATGGTGATTCAACCTGTAAACTCTAGAGAACACTTTTGAAGACGGTCATACTAACATCATATCACAGTTAACGTTCCAAAGACCAGAAGAACCTACTGTAAGGGTAAAGAGTGCCGCAAGCACACCCAGCACAAGGTTACTCAGTACAAGGCTGGTAAGGCTTCCCTCTTCGCTCAGGGTAAGCGTCGTTACGACCGTAAGCAGTCTGGTTACGGTGGTCAGACCAAGCCAGTCTTCCACAAGAAGGCTAAGACCACCAAGAAGGTTGTTTTGAGATTGGAGTGTGTTGTCTGCAAGACCAAGGCCCAGCTCGCTTTGAAGAGATGTAAGCACTTCGAGCTCGGTGGTGACAAGAAGCAGAAGGGTCAGGCTTTGCAGTTCTAAACTAGTTGACCTTTTCAAATCCCTGTATACTGCTGGTTTCCGTTGTTTTGTATGTCTCATAATGTAACGTATTACAAACTAACGACTATTCGGTTTAGTATGTGTCGTAGAACACTATGTATTGTTATCTAGTTTATGTAGCGGATACATCTGATCTCTTCGTGTTATCTCGGAAGGACTTCAAGTATCAAATGGTGTAACCTCATGTTCAAGATTCATTTAGTGTATGCTTGAAGTGATTTGTGGGTTAGCGTGTACAATGTGTTCAGCGGGTGAGTGACTAAAGTGCTAGAATGCTTAGTAGGCTCAAGGTGTTTGAAGAGCTTGATCTATAGAACATGTTTAGTTCAGCACACTTCGTGTTATTAGTATGTTTAATTTATGAAATGCTTAATCTACAGTGTGCTTGATGTATCTAATGTATCTAATGTATCTAGCATATTTAGGATGACTAGCATCACCAGCACGGTCCATATAGAAACGTTTTAATGTATCGTTTCGTGCCCAAAACGCGCATGATATGTTTAATATGCCTAATAATTTTATACTCTTTAACGAGTATAGGCGTTTAATGTGTTCATTTCTCCATTCTCCAAGCCCCATACTCCATGCCTATGCTTATGCCCATGCTCAATGTGATTTAGTGGCATGTCATGTTAGACACTTTTAAAGAGCACCCAAAATCGCCGCACACCAAGATTGAACCCAGCGCGATTCGCGCGGCGCCTTCTCGCCTTTGAATCAAGAATTGAGCGCGTTAAAGGCCTACAAAATCAAAACAACAAAACAAGCTCCCTAACATTTCCGTTCATCCAAAAAGCCAAGGGAAACCACCAGTGCCCCTAAGAATCTAAAGGGAGGTTCAAATAGTGGCTTGTTTTGTGCTTGTGATTTGTGTGCGTGGTGTCTTTGTAAAAACTCGCTTGAACTTCCGTGTACGTCGATCGTCTAAGCGGTACTTCCATCGAGTGTAGCGATTCGGTGCCTCACGAACCCTCACAAACCTTACCCAAACTATCGGCTATGTTTAACCAAGACCAGTACTTCCAGCAGCAACAACAGCAGCATCAGGCCAATGACCAAGGATTTGCACAGCCAGCTGCCCAGTTCTCACTGAACTACATGAAACAACAAGGATCGCACCAGTCTCTTCAGGAGCAATTGTACCAGCAACAGCAGCAGGAGGCGTACTACCAACAACAGCTCTACCAGCAACAGCTACAACAACAACAACAACAACAACAACAACAACAACAACAACAACAACAACAACAAAAACAACAACAACAACAACAACAACAACAACAACAACAACAACAACAACAACAACA